>CM054177.1:13991063-14321063 GCA_028829895.1 Sinotaia quadrata | reverse complement strand
TGCTGAAATAGAGTTCGACTGGTAGCTGAAATACGGTTTGACAGATAGTTGAAATACGGTTTGACAGATAGTTGAAATAGGATTCGACTAATAGCTGCAGCAAGGCCTGTTCGACTGACGGCTGAAATATGGTTCGACTGATTGCTGATATATATGATTCGACTGATAGCTGAAATAGGGTTCGATTGATAGCTGTAGTGAGACCTGTTCGACTGACAGCTGAAATATGATTCGACTGATAACGAAATAGGATAGCTGCAGCAAGGTCTGTCCATTGCTACTGCTTCTCCAGTCATGTTCATTCAGTGTTTCCGCGCAAGAGGTTTGAACGCTGTATGCCTGAAATATATCTTCTTTGGAAGATATAAGATAAAACAAAAATGTACAGAAACACGCCTCCACGAAAACTGCCTTTTGTAGGACAAGAATTGCTGTCAGAGTCAGTATATTATAGCGTGATTATTCCAATTACCCAGCTCCTCAGAAACCAGGCATGTCCCAGAGTCGGGCCGAAATCTGTGACAACGAGCTCCACATAAATTTATATTCGCCAGTGTTCCACGTAACGCTCTGAGTCAAGGCATTGATAGGTCATAGGTTATGCGTCCCAATTCCAATCTATATTAATTGGATAGCACTTTAAGTCAGTGCCGTCTTAACGCGCGGGCACGCCCAGGGCAATTGCCCAGGGTCCCATGCTAATCAATGTATGTTGTTCCTGTGAGTGATTGTGTAGGGAGGGGGGCCCCAGCGCACTGCTTTACCCGTGGGCCTATAATGTTGTTAAGGCGGCCCTGCCTCAAGCTACTCCCTAGCTAGACTAGTTAAAAAAAACAACTAGTAATGAAATTAGAAAGAGACTACAAAATCTCTTGCATTTTCAAGCAGAGCTTATTATTGCTCTAAATAAAGTTCGAATGTAAATGGGAGGAGACTTTTTTTAAAAGCAAAGTGTTGACTACGTCTATGTTTTTAGTAAAGTGTTGATTACGTCTATGTTTATAGCAAAGCGTTGACTACGTCTATGTCCACTGAATGCACGCAGTATTAGTGGGGGGGGGGGGGGAGGATTGAGAATTTCGGTCATGAAAAAACAGAAAACTCTTGCTCGTGTCACTATCATACTGACTCACAGAATAGAACACTTTCTTGTGTCTCGTTGGCCTTCTACAGGGACGTAATTTGTTTCTATTATCATCCGGGTCTTTTAGCACATGCGTAGTTGGGCGGTGGACAAAAAGCGTCTTCTTTACACTTGTTGATATCAGAATGTGTAGTAAATCTCAGCTAACTTCAAGCATAACTTACACTAAGCATCTTGATGCCGGGTCAAAATTACGCTCTGAGGAGAAACATACATTACATCTCGATGTCAGGTCAAAATTACGCTCTGAGGAGAAACATACATTACATCTCGATGTCAGGTCAAAATTACACTCTGAGGAGAAACATACATTACATCTCGATGTCAGATCAAAATTACGCTCTGAGGAGAAACAAACATTACATCTCGATGGCAATAAAATAACTCTTACCTCATCCATACGGATAGAATGGGATGGAGATGCTGTTAACGAGTTTGATTTTAAGTAAATTTTAAAACTATTTTTAATGTTTAATTAATTTTAACACAACTTTAATTATCTCATTAACAATAAGTATTAATAGAGGTAATTATAACTACTATAGTATTCTATTGCAATATACTATAAACAATTTATTACGGTAATGATCTAATACAAACAAGAGTAATTTATAATGATGCAATACTGTTTATTTTGTTGAGTTATTTCTGTTTCATAGGAATGAAGTTACAAACATTAACCTCTTAATGAATTAATTTATTATTTGTTTTCTTGTTATTGATCCAATCTAGTAATAAAATTACAACTAACGATTTAGAAAAATAATTTCTATTCAGAAGTATTAAAGTGTATCCATGGCTGGTTGAGCACACTACAACTCTTTGACTGTTTAGAATTTACATTTTAAAATGAAAATGTCTTCCGTGGACACCTAGGCCAATTGACTAGTACAATATATTCGTTTTTTTCAAGCCTATATTAAACATACTTCAAAAAATACAATACTACAAAATTACAACGAAAATACTGCATGATAACAGTAGACACTGCAATTTAATATCATCATACCTGATACAAAGTGAAGGCTACAAACTTAAACAGAGGGCACACATTTTCTTCGGATTGTCGATACAAACACGTTTTAATGCAAATATCTATCTCTTTTTCTATTACTTTCCCTCTATAATTAAATGATTCGAATATTTGAAATTTTGCTAAAACGTTTTGCCCGATTAGGCGCACCACTCGTCTCTCTCACTTGGCGGATATACGGGCACTTTAAACGTTTTCTCTCTTCTACAACATTAAAGACAAACATTTACTGTCACACAGTATTTCCTTAGGTGGAAAACGTCTTACCAAAGTAGAAGATAAATCTGTCTTTAATCTATATTTAGGGAGCCTCCATCCACCTACTATCTTTCCAACATATGTTTATCAGTATGTGTAAGAAGGTAAGAAGGTCACTAAATTAGTTAAATCAACAATGAAATGTACATATAACCAATACAATGAAAAGATTACTTGACCTCAATGTTTCCATGAACCATGTTAGAACAATTTCAACACCTATACAGTCTTATATCTTAACACACAATTCAACAGATTAGTGTCAAATATAAATCACAGGGTAATTCTTATCAGACAACATAAATGGAGTTGTAGAGATTAAAACGATAATAGTTTGTACATAAACTTGTCTATGTGATTGCCACAATAGACTTTCAGATGCGTTCATAACAACGTCACAAGTTCATTGTCACAATACAATTGTCAGTTCTTCATGTGTTTTCATTGCATTTTGTAGAACACTGATGAACTACTATTCTCTTGAGGCTAATCTGGCGCTCCTTTGTGGTATTAATTCCCTCAAGCAGAACAGCAAATTAGCAATTTCCAGAATTTCTTGTACCAGAAATTCTATGATGTAGTTGAGCATATTTTGCCTCACCACATCAACAGACTGCAGTGTATCCTTACACTTACACACTGGGGGTAAATACTTCTTGCATCTACTACGGTTATAGCAGTTTATAAATCATTACACAGAGAGATTCTAGTGAAAGCAAAAAAAAAAAAAATGGCTGCTTCTTCCATGTAAAATATAATCGGGGAACAAACACTAAGTTTTCAATTTATTCATTTTTAACTCCATTCTTTTCTATATTCAAGTCTCAACTTAATGTTTCCTGCAACAGTATTTATTAGCCTGATACACGCATACAGCATAATAAACACAACATAACAATTCCATGAACATGTTCACTAGAAATGATGTTAAGTGTTTATCATATTACTTACGAGAATCGTAGTTCACAAATAATAGTCTACTCACAGAAAACATATGTATGTAAAATACAAGTATAACATATCAATAGAAAAATGCACGAAATATTTCTAAGTCTATTCTCTCTCAATCACTCTGCTAACTAATCATTAATTTGTCAGCTGCCTTTCATGACCTGCCCTCTTACCACACCAAATTCAAAGAGATTAGAAAATAAATTCTTTTCAACAGGTAAACTTTGATCTCAGCACATTGGCTGGTCTCATTCTTGTAAATCTTAACCACTGGATAATAAAACCTACTCATCCACCTAAAACCAGTTTAGATTACATCTGCAAGTTTCTAGCATATTCTCCACCCGAGTTGTTTACTTCCAACTCTGACAAAAATATCATCACAAGGAGTGCCCAAGGTCGGGGCACGTTAACATTGGCAAGAAATATATAATTATACAAATTTTGAAATAGGGATAGGCAAATGTACTCCGCCACACTACTTTACTGACGAACTTCAAAGTTCTCGTTTGATATATTGACTTCCACATGCTATTATGACGTCATGAAACCCACACTACACGTTCATTTATAACGGCCTTTCTTGAAAATTCATCTAACATTAAAGACAACAATAAAAATAAATCGCAGATGCACACAAACCACAAGACAGACATAAGCCACGAAATTTATCTTTATAGTTTGCATTATACTTTGATTTGAAATACTCTAACAAGCGAGGCCAAATTGATTCATGGTTGTGCAATCATTGATGCCTGTGAAAATTCCAAAGTTCGGGTCTTTGAATGATACGGACATGGTGCCAACGTAGTATGGCACCGACCAAACGTCCACCGTTTTTCTTCCACTCGTCTTCGCTTTAATCTTCCACTCTTCCCAGGCACCTGTCAAGAGACAGACGCCACCTTCGACAGAAATTGCAGAATGTAAGATGATAAAGTGCTGGTGTATTTCCATATACGAAAACTGATCCCAATAATCTCATGCCTTAACAAAATATGTGGACATTGTCGGAACGTTAAAGCTGACATGTATAGCGTGCAAGAAATATTAAGATTATATTTACGTTAACAGGAGACAGAAATATTTTCAAACGTGCCACGTCAGCTACGGTCAAAGTGTCAAGAGGCACAAAGATACGTGCTCATCGCAAGGCTGAATCTAGAGAGCCGAGATGTACTCTGCTGCGTTTCCATTCTGCAGCACCCCACGTCCACTTTTACTCCCAAGTCGCGCGAGTTGGCGGTGGACAGGTTTGATGTATAATGCACTAGTTCAGCACTGTGGGGCTGGACACACGCAACTGCGACGATCAAACATTGCACCAGAAACAAAGAGCTGCTTTGATGACATTTCTCACACTCCCCTAAACACACAAACAATCAATGCTCTCGCATCACACACGAACGCACGCACGCACACACGTACTCAAAGTGGATTTCCCCCCCCATTAAGTTGAAGAAAAAAGAAGAAAATGAAGTGCCGGTAGATTTTGCTAGTTGGTCGTCAGCCGGCTTGCTCGTCAAAAGACGCAGTTTAGGATTCCGTTTCACGAAGTGATGCGTTCTGAAGTATGCTTTTGACAGCAATGGACTGGAGTCATTCATAATATACATGCACTCACGCTTTTCTCTTTTGGCTTGTCAGAATTAGAAAACAGGAAATGAAAACTTGCGACCTCCCATATCCCCACCCCTCTTCGCTCCGCAAGACAGCTTGGTGTGTGTGTGTGTGTGTGTGTGTGTGTGTGTGTGTGAGAGTAGAGTAATGATGGTGACGACGACGAAGACGATGATGAGCATTAAAAAAAACTGCCTTTGCTGGACTAGCTAAGAAAATAAACCTACTCGACCGGAGCGGAGGAGTACTGGATGACACTCGGAGAAAAATTTCATCAGTTTTCACAAATCAATGTGCGAAGAGTGATTGCACTCACGCTACACATTTGACAGATTCAGCAAACTTTTCGGTGCAAACCCGACAGTAGGCTAGATGGTGGTGGGTGATGGAGAGATTTTTTCTGCCCCCCCCCCTTCCCCCGTCTCGCGCTTAGCATGGAGCGACAGAGCTTTACTTAGTATTATAATTGCTTTTGCTCTTGTGGCTGATGTTTCGGGGTCACTCTGTTATGTTAGGGAGTAAGGTAAATAGAGTGGGTGGGTGAGTGGAAGAGTCATTTAAACACAAAAAAATTTAATGTCGAAATGAAACAACATCAGGACCAGTTACATTTGTTACGACTGAGATACGCAATCAATAAACAATTAGCAATGGTACTAAGAAAAAATAATTCTAAAAAACTGCACATTTCCACCATGATGCTCCAGGTTCTCTCTCTCTCTCTCTCTCACTCTCCTCCCCCCTCCCCATTCTCGCGTGTATCAAAGTTGACACTAAAAGGTTAAAGCTGGTATGTCAACGAGGTCTGTAAGAGGGTAAAGGTTACAATAATACATCAGTTCAAAAGACAATTGAATCAAAGCAGTACTCGTGAAAAGCTCTCGTGTATTTAAAAAAAAAAAATTAGTCTTTAAAGAAAGTAATAAATTATAGGCAAATTTACATTCTTTCTTTTAAATGTTTGTGGCGTTCCTGATGATGGCGTTTCATTAATGGCCGCCCGTTGGACGACCCTTTCCGCTCCAGTTCATCGGGTGCAACTTGTCAGTTTCCGCGTTCGGCTCAAGTTCAGCTGCAGATTTATATACAGACGCTGAAAATACAAAGTAATTTACTGTGTACTTGATATCTTCCTTAAGCCTGAAGGTGCATTCATGTTTAGAACAACTATTGATGTCATCACCTTGATGAACAATTCACAATGCTGGGATCGATAAGTTGAGAGTTTAAATCTTTTTAATCTTTATCTTCACTTCTTCTGCAAAAAAAGAAAATGTAACTGGGCTAGACATTCCCTCCAAGTATTTTATTATTTGCGCTTTGCGTTAAATTTATTTTTAAAAAAACAAACCCTAAAATAAAGATCGCTTCGTATACAGACAATCCATTCACTTTTGTTAAAAACAGAGAAAGAAAGAAAGGGCAAGAAACAAACCAAAAAAATAAATGTAACATTTTAAAACACTAAAAGAGAAGAAAACGCTGTGAAGAAAAAGAAACAAACAATCAAAGCAAACAAATAAATTAACAATACTCAAAAACCATAACGACCAAACATAGCAGCATGAAAAGCAAACATACCAACCAGCCAACGAATCAACCGAACGAACACAAAAATAATCGGAAACAACTTAATAAACAATCAAACAAAAAACAAATTGAAGAATGTGTGACTTTTACCACCACTAACCAAAATAAAATACAAAAAACGGAATTAAAACAAAAATCCACATACGAAGCCAACAAGGAAACAATCACAAATGCACACTCCATACGAGAGTGACGTGACTGAAGGGAGACGTGACTGAAGAGAGACGTGACTATCGATGTAGCATAAAATTGAATGCAGCTTTCTTTTGCGACAGCGAGTGACGTCAAGGGAGATAAACTCGAATTCTCCCCATTCTAAAAAAAAATCCCCATCCCAAATTCCAAAACCAAACAATAAAACGTAAATTTATAATCATAAGAATTTGTCTTACGAACATGGAATAATTGTACTGATGTGTGTACACTTTTTCAAGAATGAAATCAAACTGAAACAAATCGTACAAAGAGATTACGAACGAGCACACAAACGAACTAAAGCACACAAAATTTCGAAACAAGCCAACAACATAATCAAAACAAATATTTCTTAAATTGAAATAAATTAAATAAGTAAGAAAATAAATTTTAAAAATGCAAAGATAAATTTGTTATTATTTGTTTTCATTTTTAGAAGTTGCTTTATGTGGCCGACCACACGTCCACCCACACTTCAGCGGTGTCAGGTGTCACACGTATTTGACACTTTAAATAATATTTTGAACATTAGAATCAGAAAATGGCTACTACGAGACACTCCCCCCCCCCCACAACTCCCTACCTGACATTTAGACGAAGGGAAAATGTAAATGAAAAACGCGAACACTTGTAATCTTAGGGATGGATGAAAACATTATAGAGAAGAGTAATTGTGGCAGACAAAGAATTATGCAATTAAATCAGGATGACGCCAGCGTGTCTTGAGTGTTCAATATTTGCTCACTGTCCACTGTTTACAGAGAGAGAGAGAGAGAGAGTTGGTGTATATATATTTTTAAACTTGCCGCGCTGCAACTTCGTAGGCTGATGGCAAGACGGTTTTCATGTCGACCCACTCAGACATGTAGTGCAGGCTGAGATTGACGTCTGTGGTGGTAGAACCATGTGTGTGTGTGTGTTTGTGTGTGTGGGCAAATTATGCTCAATGCATTCTATTATTTCTTTTTCTATAATTAATAACCCCTAGTTCAGAGTGTTAGTTACAGCGGTCAAGTCGCGTGGCCGATTATATTTCACGCAAGAGGGGATCTAACAGTTAGATGGGAAACCTCAAGGTCCTAGCCTTTAAGGTCTAGTTCGCTTCAGCGGGTCTTAACAGAAGATGGACATTCTGTGAATCTAAGATCTAGTCCGCTTCAGCGAGTCTTAACAGAAGATGGACATTGTGAATCTAAGGCTTAGTCCGCTTCAGCCAGTCTTAACAGAAGATGGACGCCCTGTGAATCTAAGGTCTAGTCCGCTTCAGCGAGTCTTAACAGAAGATGGACGCCCTGTGAATCTAAGGTCTAGTCCGCTTCAGCGAGTCTTAACAGAAGATGGACGCCCTGTGAATCTAAGGTCTAGTCCGCTTCAGCGAGTCTTAACAGAAGATGGACGCCCTGTGAATCTAAGGTCTAGTCCGCTTCAGCGAGTCTTAACAGAAGATGGACGCCCTGTGAATCTAAGGTCTAGTTCGCTTCAGCGGGTCTTAACAGAAGATGGACGCCCTGTGAATCAAAAAGATGAATGGAAGTTCAGCGGGCTCCTCTCGTACCGTCACAAAAGGCTAAACAATGAAATTAATTAATAGATTTAAATTTATAAAAATTTTACAGGAATGAAGATGGGGAGGCTTGTAGTCCATTACTAATTCAAAGAGCACTTCCGTGTCAAGCACAATAGAATTCAAAAGATAATTGCCTATTTTAGTTATAAATGATTGCTAAGCACTATTATTTTTAAAAATAGAACTTGTACAATTTTGATTTCATCATCATCACCATTACCACCACCATCACTACCATCGTCGTCATCATTATCATCGTCGTCGTCGTCCTCCTCCTCCTCGTCGTTGTCCTCATCTTTGTTATAGTCCTAATTGCTCCTCTCCTTGTCATCATTATCATCTCTACAACTGCATTCACCATTCTCATCGACATTGCCTCATCACTACAATATTTTTATTTATCTCTTTTTTTTCCCCTATCTCTTTCTCGTTTTCTTTGATCTGAATGCCAGTACTGTGAGATATTTAAAAAGAAATATCTAAGACGTGCCATTTGTGTGACGTTTCTTACTTTTAATGGCCGTTTTGAACGTCAGTTGGGGGCAGAAGAAAAGAAAGCTGGAAAATTATTGATTCTTCGTGCAATCAACAAAGGCAAAAGTTTTTTGAGTTTACAGGAGACTCTTAATGGATCTGAAGACAATGCTCTGCTATCCAGGCAAGCAATAAACTTTAAACTCAAGTGAGATGACGTTTGTAGTCTTGCTGTATTTCATTGATCCGACTCCCCTCGCTTTATCCTGTCCGCGTTATTTAATAAGATATTAAAACCCGAACGGCTTGGTATTATTTATTCTTCTTTATTTTAAAAGAATGACTAAGAGAAAATATGTTCTTACTATACTTCTGACAGTCTTTTCGCACAATAGTGTTCTTTAGTGTTCTTACTACACTTTGAACAGTCTTTTCGCACAATAGTGTTCTTTAGTGTTCTTACTACACTTCGAACAGTCTTTTCGCACAATAGTGTTCTTTAGTATTCTTACTACACTTCAGTCTTTTCGCACAGTAGTGTTCTTTAGTGTTCTTACTACACTTCAAACAGCCTTTTCCACACCAAGGTTGTTTGTTTTTGTTTTCTATTTTAGTTTTGTTACCGTTGTCTTGGTTCCAGTGACTGGAATCGACCTGTGTTGTACGCCTCACTTGATTATTTCAATGGTTTTATAAACACATGTGTGTATACTACTACGTACTGTAGCGATATTGAATATGTTTATAAAACATATTCCTTTGTCATATTTCACAATTTCTTTAATTAATATTTCTCAGTATTTCTCACTAGGAAGTCTACACATGGCGACACATGATATATGAGTGTTACTATATATGTTAGTATTGTGTGTCGATATTCAATCTGCTCACTCCTCCTCGGCTTGTAAGCAACCAAGCCACCAAGTGAAATGTTTGGTCGCACTACAGACAGATCGACAGTGAGTCACACTCAATCATGCTCAGACAGTTAATAAAGTGAACACAGGCCTGATGAACAATCTGGTGGCTTGAATGAGTAAGACGACAGTTAATAAACTGATCACAGGCTTGACGAACAATAAAGTGAACACAGGCTTGATGAACAATACAGTGAACACAGGCTTGATGAACAATAAAGTGAACACATGCTTGATGAACAATAAAGTGAACACATGCTTGATTAACAATAAAGTGAACACAGGTTTGATGAACAATAAAGTGAACACAGGTTTGATGAACAATAAAATGAACACAGGCTTGATGAACAATAAAGTGAACACAGGCTTGATGAACAATCTGGTGGCTTGAATGATTAAGACGAGATTAGATTGGGACTTCTGACAGCGTTAGAAAATTAAATGCAAGAAATCAAAATAAGTATCTGTGAACCTCCGGGCGCCATTCACTCGTTAAAGATTATTATTTATTAATTAATAACGTATAACTAATTCCAAGTGATCGAGAATTATAAAGTATAGTTATTAATAATTCTCCCCAAGACCAAAGTGTCTCTCACATGGAATATTATAGGGATACCGTAAAACACTACTCTTTACACAATAATAAGATAGATGTTTTACAGTCGCATAATGTTTTCTACAGGTAGAAACTTCTTATTAAAGAAATAATAAAAATCCGTCTTTTATTTATATTTAACGAGCCCCCCCCCCTCCAGTCACTGATTACTCAAAATTAAGGCTTTAATATATCTGCAAGAGTCAAATTAAGGTAGTGCTAAATTTCTGGCATATTTCATCTCTAAACTCCTTTCTCTCTTACACACATTCTTGAATTACAAATTCTGCAACAATATTCATTAGCCAGATACACACATAGTATAAGAAATATAGCATCAATCAAAATTCAAAAGTATAATGACAATGTAATCAATTAGTGAACATTGAAATAATGGTTCAATTACATAAAGCATACTCCAATTCAAATTCATAGATCAATAGCAACATGTACAAACTATTTCATAGTCCATTCTTTCTTTATCAGTCAGTAACTTACCATAAGTTAACAATCACCTTTATAACTGAACTCGAGTTATGTCAAAATCAAAATGAATAAAATATAGAACTTTCTTCAACAAAATAACTTTTGGTCCATCCCCATTGGATCAAGTTGTTATGAACAAGTGTGAAGCTATTAGTTAGAAAAACTATTCATCCACTTGGAATTGGTATGGATTGCGTCAGCAAGTTCTAGCATATTCTCCACCTGAGTAGTTTACTCCAAATCTTACACTTATAAAAATATCATCATAAGCAGTGCCCAAGGTTGGGTCACGTTAACAATGGCAACAATATTGGGATGCTAATGCTAACTAATTAATGGAAATTATTATTATTATTTATTAATCTTTCATAAATAATTACATGTGGTGAGAATCTTAATTTATGTTATTAATAATTCTCCAGAAGACACCACTCGTCTCTAACACTTGGCAGATAAGCGGGTGCTGTAAACATTTTCTCTCTTCCACATCAAAGACAAACATTTACCATCACACAATATTTCTATAGGTGGAAAAGTTCTTACTAAAGGAGAAAATAAATGAGTCTTTTAATCTATATTTAGAGAGCAACCATCCACCCACTTTAATTTCCGACATATGTTTATCAATATGTGTAAGAAGATCAATAAATTTATTAAATCAACAATCAAATATACAGATTGCAAATACAATGAAAAGTTTATTTGACATCAATATTTCTATGAAACACATTCAACATAGTTTTGATGTTTATAGAGTCTTATTTCCTAACACATGATTCAACAAACAAGTATTAATATAAATCACAATGTACTTTCTTACATGCCACAGTACTGTTTAGTCTCTGCAAATAATAGGTTAGCATTACACAAGTTATATATTTAGCCTGATCAGATAATATTATGCATGACACAAAAGATATATGCTTAATCTATGCAAATAATACTAAACCATGACACAACATATATACTCTTAGTCTATTCAAATAGTATTAGAGTATATTACAACAGACATACTCTTAGTGTATGCAAATAATATTAAAGCATGACAAATCTGACATACTCTAATCTATGCAAATAATACTAAACCACGACACAACAGATGCACTCATTGACCACGCAAATAATACTAAAACATGACACAGCAGACCTACATTTATTCTATGCGGAAAGCACTAGAGTATGACACAACAGGTATACTCTCGGTCTATGCAAATAATACTAGAGTATGTATGATATAGATGGTGGTTATAGTTGATGCTCACTCCCCTGCATTAATAACTAAACTGTCGGGCAGAGTCCATAGTTAGAGTAACCATTAAATTCGTTAGTAAGATTAGTACATGGGACAAATGCAGTGGAGGCTGGAGACTTAGCTGTTATAGTAAGGTGGAGCTCCCTCTTCTTCCCTCAGTCTGTGGCCCCAGTGGAGATCAAACCGTAGAGACGAGATGGGCTGAAATTACATGCAGGTGGCCGCACACATGCTTTGTAGCACTTGGTGCAGGCCTCAGGGATTTGAGCCCTTGGAGAGTGGTAAGCAGTCTTTAAGTAATAACCTGCTGCCATCTTAATTACGGCAGGTGATTTCTCAGGCTATCAAAGATTATCTTGGCAATAGAATGGTTATTGTTGGCTCAAGATGAGCCAGTCGAATGTCTCAGGTATGAGAGGAGGATGAAATGGATATGTCCATTTGGTTGGAACATATTCGCTTTGTGTTCCTTTATTGAGGGCATTTGGTGGGAACATCGTCATTGTGTGTTCCGTTGTTGAGGGGTTTGGTGGGAACATTGTCATTGTGTGTTCCTTTGTTGAGGGGTTTGGTGGGAACATTGTCATTGTGTGTTCCTTTGTTGAGGGATTTGGTGGGAACATTGTCATTGTGTGTTCCTTTGTTGAGGGGTTTGGTGGGAACATTGTCATTGTGTGTTCCTTTGTTGAGGGCATTTGGTGGGAACACCATAGCTGTGGATTCTTTGTTGAGGACATTAGAATGCTGGAAATGATTTAGTTAAAGAATACATTTTTCCAGAATACCACATGCACCTGGAAGTGGCACATTTCCCCAACTGACCAAGCTGACCTAATTCCTTGAAAATGCAGTACGGGACTTCTCAGTAAGAGATGCTGATTGAGGAACTGGGCCAAAACAGGAACCCGGTACTGAGACCACGCAGTGATAGATACAAAGTTTCTGTGTACTCCTATGTGTTAAGACCTTCTGTATACTCCTATGTGTTAAGACCTCCTGTATACTCCTATGTGTTAAGACCTTCTGTATACTCCTGTGTTAAGACCTTCTGTATACTCCTATGTGTTAAGACCTTCTGTATACTCCTATGTGTTAAGACCTTCTGTATACTCCTATGCATTAACACATTCTGTACACTCCTATATATGAAGACTTCTCTGTACTCTAATTTAGAAAGACATTTGTGCAACACTCAAGCAGACAAACTAGACAAGGAAGCCGCAGTTTGAATGAAATCAGAGGCGTGTCCTTTCAACGGATAGCTTGGCACAGGGTGGAATAAACAAGGGTGGCTTTTATACTAGTAAAAACATCAGGTTCAGAGGTTACAAGAATGTTTCAGTGCAAAGGAAAAGACACTGAAATATTCTATTTAAAAAAATAAAACCAATTAAAGGTTGTCTGCTGAACTTGTAGCGAAGTTCGTTAACTAGGACAGACTTAAAGGACTCTTACTTTGCCCGAACACTAAATCTGACTTAATATCAGCAACATGCATTTGTTCGTTATGGAAATGGGGTGGGGTGCGAAGGGAGTGTATGGATCGGGTGGTAACTTCTGCTGCATGATTGGAGATTTTTTTAAAAAAAAGATGCCGAAGCAAATTTAACACTATTCCTTCTCTGTCGCTTTCTAATTTTTAAATCCACCCCCCCCCCCTACCCCAGTGTTGACTGCACATATTGCAGACTCTAGCATGTTTTTACATTTCTCCGCCCAGCGCACTTGAACTGGTCTCCTTGTCAGTTCACTCTGAGTTGCTTTCCTATCACAATGACTCTCTCTCTTTCTTTCTCTCTCTTAAAAAAATAAGTAGTCGGAAAAACCAAAGACCAGACGCTACCCAGCAGCATTTGATAACTCCATTGTGTGAGGACCATGGTTTAGGTTCTATCAGTGCATTTTAAATGAACTTTGTTGCAAAGAATTTTTACCACTTAATATAGTTTTTAGAAATTCCCTCATTTTCGTTTAAAGCTTTACATAGCGAATTTACTTCCTTTTATTAAAGAGAAATAAACCCGTTACATGGTCAACAATCGATGGGAGTCGAGTTTCTCAGGAGATGAAGTAGTGTGTGTGTGTGTGTGTGTGTGTGTGTGTGTGTGTGTGTGTGTGTGTGTGTGTGTGTGTGTGAATTTTACAATTATTGCTCATTGTCTCGCAAGACTGTTTCTTGTCATTTATTTTTAGCATTTGTAGAAAAACATTTTTTCTTTTGTCTTCTGGTTATTACTCATGCCATGCACTGCAACACTATGAGATTCGTTTGTTTTATTTATTATAGTAAATGTACATATGCATAATGTGTTGGTGATTACCATGGTAACTGAATAATGCTATTAGCTTTGTTTTGTTTACAGTCGCTAGTGAATGAGGCAGTTAGTGTTTCACGGTGTTTAAATCTAGAAACGGCGGCTGCGGTTTGGACAATTGCTTCTCGCTCTAATGACCCTCATTTGATCTGTGGAATACCATAACTACCTGCCCGAGGTTAAAAATTCACGGGAGATCCGACGACCGTTTCCTAGCACCGTATTGTAGGTTTAGTGTGTCAGATGTGACGATAAATCGCGCTCCGTGTGCTACGTGCCGCGCAGGATAAAGAATGCTTGACTGTTTAAAATCGGAAAGAGAGTAAGCAAGTATCCATTGCTCATACAAAATTGCACCCTTAAATTTATATTGGAATCTGGCAATAACGAACATGAAAGTCGCATAATTTTAACTAGAGTGTCTATGTCAGTGTCAGTGTCAGTGTCTGTGTCTGTCAGTCAGTGTCTGTCTCAGTGTCAGTATCAGTATCTGTGTCAGTGTCAGTGTCTCTGTCTTTGTCAGTGTCAATATCTGTTAGTGTCAGTGTCTGTATCTGTGTCAGTGTCAGTGTCAGTGTCTATGTCAGTGAGGCTGCACGGGAACACATACTTTGGACCAGAGACGGTCACCGAAATGTAACAGTCGACATTTTGCGTTTACGTAAATTCTCCTTATGAACAAATATCGCCCGAAGGCTGTGGGGGAACAGTGCGTGTGTATGCGTCCGTTTGAAGGTTGCTTCAATGCATTAAATATTTAGAAATTATTTTAGGAAAAACGTTGTGATAAAAATAGCATTCTTTTATTCAAGTTGGGAGAAAACCAAAGAACCGACGAGGAATTCTGCGACATCCACTGCCAGCAGACAATTGTTGGCTCGTCTCATCTCTATTTTTATTATAAAAAAAAATATTTTCACAGTATTTGCACATCAACGTTTTGTTTTGGTGTGATTTCATATCGCGCAAATGTTTTATATTTTTGTTTTTTGTTTTCTTTTCTTCATCCTTTTCAATTCTTAGATAGAAAATTCGTAAGTAATTTTTGTGTTTATAATTTCACTTACTTATTTGAAATTAACAAAAGAAAGTAATTTTAACACCTTTGTTACACCAATCCCTCAGCTAGCGATACACGTTTGGACGGAACTAACTGTAAATTTGTAGCGTTGTTTTTTCAGAATAGAAAATTTTTCTTTTGTTTGCTTGAGACATTTTTGTTTCCTAAGATGAACACGTTTCTTTAAATGCGAACTCACAAACATTGACACCCAAATCAAGTGTAAAAGTAAGCAAATATGAAATTAACATTGAGAGGATTGATAAGGCAAATAAGTTACCTGTCTGGTAAAAGTAATATTGCTCGACCTTGACCGCGCGACTTATGAACATACAAGTATCGACATGCAGAGCACACAAAAGTAATTCAAATGTTTTCATTCGGAAAGAAAGAGCTAATTCGCTGGTTCATCAATCAATCAATCAATCAATCAATCAAAATACGAAAGCATGAATATTAGCCAATGATTTATTGAAATATATAAATGCATTTCAGTATCACAGGTTCTCGCCCCTTAATTAAAAGTGCAAAGTAATTGTGTCCCTTTAAAGTTAATTTTGCAAATTTAAAAAAAAATATTTGTTTAAAAGTGCATGACAATACTTAAATTATTAGTAATTAGGGAATAAGTAATTACCTCATAATTAACCATCGCACGTCACGTGAGAAAGTCATCAAGAGATTTGTTTTCTTTTTGCCCTTCCACCTTCTTTTTAATTCCTTTACTCTTTCTCCTTTCTTTTAAACTTCAAAACTAATAAACAATAAACAATAAACAATACTTCAGTGGTGTCCCTTGTAATTTTCTAGCAATGGCGACATTATTTCACCAAGCCCTCTGAGCCCTACTTTTGGCATGGAGTTATTTCCCTTAAGAGCTAACACCCACCAACAGCGAGCTCTTCCCATTTACAACTTCGTAAAACAATTTTAGAATTGAAGAAAAAAAGGGAGGAGAGATTCCCATGGCTTATATGCAAAGGATATCCAAAACGGCAAACTTGAAAAAAACTGAAGACCATTTGATTACATTATCGCTTTTGACATCGACAATATTAGGTGATATTTTATTTAACTTACACTTCTTCCTTTCCTTTGAACCGGAGGACATCTCCCCCCCCCCACACACACACACACTCCTCATGGCGACCATAGAGGACAAGAAAGGCGAGCCTCAGGCAAAACTGAGTTTATGACAGAGTTGTCTGTTCTTGAGAGGCGTACGCACCCTGCGCATCACGGAATGGCAGTAAAACTCCTGAAACGGCGCCATAGTCACAGACAAGCAAGAAAGTACGATAGTCGCGAGATATTAATTAGCTGAATGTGTTCCCATGGCAACCAACTGTCTCTGGAACACAAAAAGACGGCTAGCGTCGCGTTGGCGATAGACGAACAGGAGTGGGGGAGAGGAGATGGGTGCTGGAAGGAATAGGCAAGCAGCTAGTTCGAACTGTCGCCCTAAACATATCGGCACACGCTTGATCAGTAACTTTAGGGTCGCAATGTGAATTTCAGGTTAATTACTGACGCGACGGATCCCCTGCTACCGCTCTGTCTGGTTTGTAAACATGTGACTTTCTGTCTGAGAAGTTTTCAAGATGTACCACCACACGCGCGTCATTCGGATCTGACATTTATCTGAATACATTTCATGCATGCGAGCATGTCTCGAACGTCCTATTTGATTTTGTGTTGCAATTAATCAAAAATAAAAAAGAACGTGTCATTTGATTTTGTGTTGCAATTAATCAAAAATTAAAAAGAACGTGTCATTTGATTTTGTGTTGCAATTAATCAAAAATAAAAAAGAACGTGTCATTTGATTTTGTGTTGCAATTAATCAAAAATTAAAAAGAACGTGTCATTTGATTTTGTGTTGCAATTAATCAAAAATTAAAAAGAACGTGTCATTTGATTTTGTGTTGCAATTAATCAAAAATAAAAAAGAACGTGTCATTTGATTTTGTGTTGCAATTAATCAAAAATTAAAAAGAACGTGTCATTTAATTTTGTGTTGCAATTAATCAAAAATTAAAAAGAACGTGTCATTTGATTTTGTGTTGCAATTAATCAAAAATTAAAAAGAACGTGTCATTTGATTTTGTGTTGCAATTAATCAAAAATTAAAAAGAACGTGTCATTTGATTTTGTGTTGCAATTAATCAAAAATAAAAAAGAACGTGTCATTTGATTTTGTGTTGCAATTAATCAAAAATTAAAAAGAACGTGTCATTTGATTTTGTGTTGCAATTAATCAAAAATTAAAAAGAACGTGTCATTTGATTTTGTGTTGCAATTAATCAAAAATTAAAAAGAACGTGTCATTTGATTTTGTGCTGCAATTAATCAAAAATTAAAAAGAACGTGTCATTTGATTTTGTGTTGCAATTAATCAAAAATTAAAAAGAACGTGTCATTTGATTTTGTGTTGCAAATAATCAAAAATAAAAAAGAACACGCGTGTGATCAATGTGGTACCACTAACCGTAGAAACATAAACAAACAGTTAAAATAGTTAAAACAGTTAATCTTCGAATAACGTGTCCAGAAAAAAAAACTCGGATTAGTGAATATCAGACGAATGCCGTGGCGACACCTACATCGTTCTCGAAAGACTCTTTTACGGTTAATTCTTGGGTTCCTCATAATATGGAAACCTGTCGCTGAATGATTAAATACCGTGCGTAATGTGTCACTTGTACCTCTCAATAAGTCCATAGAATGCATGTGTGTCACTTGTATCTCTCAATAAGTCCATAGAATGCATGTGTGTCACTTGTGTCTCTCAATAAGTCCATAGAATGCATGTGTGTCACTTGTACCTCTCAATAAGTCCATAGAATGCATGTGTGTCACTTGTGTCTCTCAATAAGTCCATAGAATGCATGTGCTGCAGAGACATAGTTAGGGAGTGCAGAGACTCCTGAATGGAGCGATAATTACATTCAGAAATAGAGTGGACTGTATGGCAGGTGACTTTGCATTTAGTTGTCCGTTTGAAGATAACGAAAACACTTTTGCGAACACTGAACAGAAGATTCAACCGACAATGTGGATGATTATTTATTTAATGTTTTGATTAAAACACCAATTTCCATTTACATTTTAATAGTCTGGCAGATGTTTCAGCTGAATATAGAGCATAACAGACTCCGAGGAGATGTCTTCTACCGAAGTTCAATGCGCCTTTAAATAATTACCATCGCAAATCATCGCTAAGAGGAATCGTTGATAAATAAGCATGGAAAATCTCTTAAGACTAAGTATTACACATATATAATAACGCTCAATAAGCCGCCAGAGCGGGAATGAATCATTGATGAATTCCTGAGTGTTCGCACCGGAGCAAGGTCGACTGCAATAAATACGCAAAGAAAGCATTAGTTCCTCCTTCCCTCCTTCCTCCACCCCCCACCCCCCATCGGTTAGAGTTTTATGGCTTCAAGGCAATTTACATCATGCTGTTATTTCCCATGCTGTTGGATTGCCGGTTTTAAAAGTAATAATTTAAATAAATAAATAAAACAAATCAAACTGAGAAAGCCCTGAGCTCATGTCGCGAAGAACGATTGTTGTGCTTTCTGACGAAGTAAGTAGTCACGTGTCTGAGTACAGCCAATCGGTTTGTTGAGACTAGACAAAAGGGTCCTGTCAGCAACAGAGTTTATGAGCTTAAAGATCAAATGAAATAGAATCTAGGTTAGCCACAGAAAAAAATAAATCTTTATGAAATGAGTACTCCCGATTCTTAAAATCAAGACTGCAAAATTTAAACTTTCAGATATTTGTATAAATGCATTTATTTTGGTACTGAAAGTCAATGTTTCTGAAAGAAATCAGAACTCTCGTTCATTTGCGAGACTGACTTCTCACCATAGCAACATAGCATTTGACGTCACAACGTGGAACTACAACATATTGTCTTGCGTTAAACGCGTGGTTTGAAAAATTAAAACACGGTTAAATACTGCAGTGCATATAGCTGCACAAACAGCGGACACACCAAAAATATTCATTATTTTACATTTCCCAAACATAACAAATTACGAAAAAAGTGGATTGCACAGATGAAACGAGAAAAACTTTCATTCTAAAGCACATACGGCAGTGTGTAGTGTGTAGTAGCAAGCATTTCCAAGAAGAAGACTGTGAAATGCAAAGTAGACAGACTTTTCAGGACAGTTTAGCAATGCCTATAATGATAAATAATAATAAATAAACAATCTTTCTTTAAAATATTAAACTTGTTTCACCAACAAAAATCATTAATTATTGTGTGTTATTTATGTTGTTTATCTGAAGCAATAATATAACTGCTAATACAAACATTGTAGGGAAAACGTATCTATATGCGTAAATATCCAAAATTTACAAAGAAATTTATGCACAAATAATTTTGTAAACAATTTATTTCTATATTTTATTCCAAGGAAAGTATGGTATTAAAAATAGTCATAGAATAAATCAATATTGCAATTTGTTTATAAAAATTTGTAATCAACCATCTGGCTGCACCTTACATATAATGATTCTTTTGAACTAATTTTTAAGACAAGGGGTTGTGTTTGTTCTTCCAGTTTTTTATGTTTAATTAAAATATGTTAAAACAAAATGTTAAACATGGTACATTGCTCAACTGCTTATTATTTTTAAAAATCTTAATTATGAATTAATTGTAATTTGTTTGCAAAATTGGCTTTCAAACTAAGATTCTGCAACAAAGTCGAAATATGTACTAATCTGGCATGAAATATTGATCAATAAGCGTTGTTTTATATATACATATACATAGTTAATTCACCATCATTTAATCAACTGTTGTTTAATTACTTTGCAATATCTGATTTAATAAAAAAAATGCTAAATAAGATGCTTCATATATTAAATATATATTCGCCAAAACCATATCATATCTTTTAATCTAAATATGTATATGTGAAGCCAACATCATCTAGGAAATGGTTATGATTATTGTTAATTAATTAATCGTACATAACTAGTTACAAGTGATGAGAATCTTAATTTATAATTCTCCAGCAGACACCACTCGTCTCTCTCACTTGGCGGATATGCAGACACTGTAAACGTTTTATCTCATCCACAACATTAAAGACAAACATTAACCGTCACACAATAGTTCCTTAGGTGGAAAACTTCCTAGTAAAGGAGAAGACAAATCCATCTTTAATCTATATTTAGCGAGCCCCCATCCACCCATTTTCTTTTCCAACCTAAGGTTATCAATGTTTGTAAGAAACTCAATAAATTGAACAATAAATTTTTAAATCAACAATCAAATATAACTATAACAAAAACAATGAAAAAGATTACTTGAAATCAATATTTCCACAAAACCAGGTTCGAATAATTTTAATACTTATACAGTCTTATATCCTAACACACATTTCAATAGATTAGTGTCAATACATATCACATGATAGTTCTTATCAGAAAATAGAAGTGAAGTTATTAGAGATAAGCAATAATAGTCTCTACCTAACCTCATTTAGGTACTGTCTCAATAGTCTTCCATATGTTTTTGTGACAAAGTCACATGTTATTGTTCAGGTCAATTCCAATGTTTCCCTCCTCATGTTGCAGAACACAGATTAGCTGCTATTCTCTGGAGGCTAATTTGGCACTCTGCAGTAATAGTTCCCTCAACCAGGACAACAATAGTAGCAATTTCTAATAACCTCCTTGTACCGGAAATTGCTTTATTTTAGTTAGCATACCTTGCCACCATACATCAGTGGAGTGCAGTGTATTCCTTACATTTCACACTATGGCAGACACCCCTCACGTCTACCATTGTGGTAGCAGTCTACAATCAGTGAACCCAGAGATTCCAATAAAACAAGGAAAGGCTGCTTTTTACCTGTACAAATATAATCAGGGAACAAACACTAAGTTTCCAGTTTATTCCCTTTAATCTCCATTCTTTCTTATATTCAAATCTTAACTTAAAGTTTCCTGCAACAGTATTTATTAGCCCAATACCTGCATACAGAATAATAAATACAGTGTAATAGTTTTATGAGCAGGTTCACTAGAAACAATGTTAAGTGTTTAGCATACCACATATAGACACCATTGTTCACAATTTGTACAAATAATAATCTACTCACATAATATATCTCTAAGTAAAACACAAGTATAACACACCAATAGCAAAAATGTATGATATATTTTTAAGTCCATTTTCTCTCAATCAGTCAATTAGCTCACCATTAAGCTAATGGCCATGTTTCATGACCAGACTTCTTGCCACACAAAATTCAAGTGATTACACAATAGAATTCTCTACAGCAGGTACACTTTTGATCTCAGCCTATTGGCTGGTCTCGTTTTTGTAAACCATTGGATAATAAAAACTACTTATCCAGTTGGAACTGATTTGCATCACATCAGCAATTTCTAGCATATTCTCATCTCTAGTGTTTACTCCGACTCTGGCATTTACAAAACTACCGTTATAAGGAGCGCCAAAGGTTGCGTCACTTCGACAATTTATATAACAATTAAGTTTAGAAATAGGTATAGACAAACATACTCCACCACAGTATGAATGCATTTTATTGGTTGCTTGTGTGTTAATTAAATCATAATATTTTACTTTATATACTGTAATATTACTGTTAACACTAATCATAACATACATTTATATGATAAATTTTCTTGAATAGATAATCTTTTTACTCTAGCCAGTACCAGGACAAAAACTGATCTTTATTTTCTGATGTTAACTTTAGTTGGTAAATCAATTGGAAGGCATTTGTTACTTATTATTATGCATCTGCCATAACTACTTGTGTACAAATGAATAGTTGAAGTAACTCGTTCATAATTAAATATTTTACTTTACAGTTTATGGTTTCATTGCATTTTAGCAAAGTTATAGAATTTTGTTGCACTAATTATGCCATACTAGTAAGGTGGCAAAAAAAACTAAGACAAAGGTACTGTGCAAGGAGGGTGAAGAGAGGAAGGCAGAGGAAAAGATGGAAAGATAACATCTCAGAGTGGACAGGACTGAAGCTGAGAGATACAGTAAGATTATCAAAGAACAGAATAGAATGGAGGAAGCTGGTTGTCAGGTCATCAGTAGTGCCCCAACGATCGGCAAGACTAAGGGATAGATAGATAGATAGATAGACAGATAGATAGATAGATAGATAGATAGATAGATAGATAGATAGATAGATACTCAATTTTCAACATAAAATTAACACACATACTGACATACATAAAGACATCGTTTGTGAATTGAGCATTCCTGAATCAAAGATGCTAATATAATATATATTTTAAAATTATCACTTCTAACAAAAGAAGTGCTGAAGTTCTTATTTTATTTTCTTGATTTAAAAAAATATTTGTAAATATTAATTTTTATATCGTACTAAAAATGTAATCTTAATGGCAAACTGCCAGCTTTGTTTACATTGTAAAACGTGCTAACAAGTGCAGCTTCATGCTGAAGTGAATACAACCGGAAGTTTACAATTTAATCTTCCGTGCTTGCGGGGTCAAAGTGAACATAATAACAGATGCACAACCCACCTGTCCTTGCATAGCCTAAGACGCGAGATGATCTCAATTCGACTAATGCAAGCGCTAAAATCTTTCCTTACATACACACTGGCTCTCCAAGGGAACAGAATTTTAAGAAAAAATAATCAATACTCTAAATTACTTTAAGTCAATCATGCCCGCACTCTCGTATATAATTATTGGAATTTATCGAAGTTATCTTTTGGCCAATGGACTCGTTCGTAAGCGACATTTTTGGTTGTCATTAGTTTTTTTTCCGAACTCCGTCTCGGACTTTTCCGTAAAGTACGGACTGGAACGACGTAAAGTACGGACTGGAACGAAGATTGAGTCATAGATTACTACTGTCGGGAATTGCTCGTGAAATGTGACTCTCACAACTGTCGATTAAGAATTCAGCAGTGAGTTTCTTTGTATTCAAGTTCTGTTCTTGCTTTAATTCTTGTCATTCATCTACGTATATTCCTCCCGTACTCCACAATTTTCACAATTTTTTGGCACTCTCATTCTCTCTCTCTTTCTGTCTCTGCGCGAGAAGTTTCTTTCGTACAGCACGTTTTTTGTTTTTTTTTTAAATTTCGGCCGACATTGTTGACAGAGTCATAAATAGCTTCATCTTACTTCCGAGTTTGTGTTGTCATGTTTTTGAAAATTACTGTGTTCTGCTCTGCATTTTATATACAGTGGAACCGTGTGATATTTTCCCTGTGCATTGTGTTTCAAATCTCAGAAAGTGTTAATTATGTGAGCAGAAGGTGCTCAATTATCAAGCTAAATATGGCTTTCCCCAGCCATCCAAGAAGTCTAAGCCCAGTTTGGGGCTAAGAAAATTCAATATATATATATATTCCTGTACGGAACTCGAGAACTTTTGGCTTGTTTGAGGTCACCCTACCTATGGAACTTCTCATTCAGTCAACTGACGTCGGTTTCCTGGTTAATGGTGGTAAGCTTAGTGTTGGGCACTGTAGTCAATTCTTTGGGTGAAACGATAGAGTCTTATTTGCCACAAGCAAGTTGCTGAAAAACTATAGTCAGTTGTTCGTGTAAAACGATAAAGTCTTATTTGCCACAAGCAAATTGCTGAAAAACTATAGGCAGTTGAAAACAGGAAAAAAGTAGAGGGAGGATCTGCGGTCGCTGCTGGAGGTTGGGGCGTGGGTGGGGAACACGTAAATCATAACAATATCAAAATAGAAGTGAAATGTAACAATAAACGTAAATCATAAGTATTTCATAATTAGCCTTTGCCTTTGTCACTACTTATTATGTTTCAATTTTATCTGGTTTAACTTTTATTGTGTTGAATAAAATTTTGATATTGTTACACTTCACTTCTATTTTGATATTGTTACACTTTACTTCTATTTTGATATTGTTACACTTCACTTCTATTTTGATATTGTTACACTTCACTTCTATTTTGATATTGTTACACTTCACTTCTATTTTTAAGCAAAGAAGGAGATATATGCATGCATTTTTTTTGGGAGGGGCATAATTTTACTCATTCTTAAAAGTCAGACAATAACATATCTTGGGAAGTGTCCCACAAAGATGAGAGAGTGTGGGTGCCAGAATTTCTATACTATCAAGAGGCATTCGATTAACAAGTGGGAATAGGAATTTTGTACCACTACTGCTCAGAGACAAGGTGGAGATAAAATTAATTAACGGCGAATGTCTCTGAGGCTTGACCGAGTTCTTGTCTGCAATCATGAAGACCCGCATGGGCAGCATTAAGCAGATTAGGGTTTGAGTAGAATAATCTGTTAAACCAACCATAACACTCTCATTTACATAACTATGTAAATAATTTAAATCTACAGAACCATATCTCTCCTTCACTGAACACACCTCTCATGTACAGATTTATATTTAGAACTATGTAAATCCTTTATGGATATGATTTCTCCTTTATATATCTAATATCTCCTTTACTTCTTTACAGAACAGAACAAATATCCTTTTTACAGAACTATGTCTCTTCTTACTGGAACTGATTTCTCCTGTTTAGAACTGTGTCTCCTTTTATGGATCTAATCTCTCCTTTATGGAACAAATATCAAATTTATAGGGCTCTGTCTCTCGTTCACCGGTCAGATCTCTCCTTTACTGAGTAAACATCTCTTTTACGGAACTAATCTCTCCTTTATTGAACTGTCTCTCCTGTACAGAACTAATCTCTCCTTTACAAAGTTCCTTTCAGAGCTATATCTATCCTTTATAGAACTATATATTTCCTTCACAGAGTTAAAATTTCCTTTATGGTAGGTACTTTGTTCTCCTTTATAAGACTATCCGTTTTACGGAACTAATCTTTTTTTTTTTTTTTTTTTTTAACAGAACCATGTCTCTCCTTGATGGAACGTAAGTCTCTTCTTAGTTGCTTATACCTGATACCCGAATGCGAAATCAGCGAAAGTTAACAGCATTCGAGAGTCCTCAATAACAACAACAAGTTGTAAAACCCTTTACTTCTCTATCTGTCACGTGCACTCGTTGGGCGTTAAGGACACTAAGGACATCCTAGATGTTAGTCACAGACAGTCAGAAACCAGTGACTGAATTTATTTCTTTTTCTTTTTCTCTCTCTTCGCGTCGATCGATCACATCCTGTTCATTTTCAAGCGTCGGTGCAAGGCGGGATTACGTCCCTTCATTTTGGCAGCATGATGAACGATAATGTTCACGCTGCCCTGTGTGATGAACTTAAGCAACCGACTTCCATCAAAATTTGCAAACGTCTTACGTCACCTATGCTATTCGTGATGACTAAATTTCATCTGCTGGTGGTAATACAAAATACGCATTGACCCCCTTTTTTGCACTTCATTATGAGGTCAGGTCCGCATCAAATATCGCAGGCTTATTTATTTCTTGGGTTTTTATTTTTATATTCTGCCTTGTGTTTATTAAGTCTGTCTCAAACTCGCAAACAGCCAGTTCATCTTTTTACCCGCGTGTCGTTACAAGATGTGCACCGATAATAATAAAATGAAATTATCTATTTATGTTTATTAACATGTTCTTTCATTTCTTGGAAAGACAGATCCCAGCTCTACCAAGAATTGGATTTAAAAAAGAACAACAAAGAAATATATATACATGTTTGCATGGCATGATTAAGAGCAGCGGTGTACAATGACCAATATAAGAACGCTAAAGAGAAATAAAATTAAATTGGTGTTAATTGATCAAGTTAAGCGTAAAACACAAAGCTTTTTAATACACTTTCAATCGACTAGTTTCGCCTGGTTGGTTTTATTTTGTTGTTGTTGTTTTCTTACTTTCAAATGATTTTCATACTGTTACGTCATGTCTTGAACACTGTTTCGTCATGTCTTGAACACTGTTAAGTTATGTCTTGAACACTGTTACATTATGTCTTGAACACTTGTTACTTTATGTCTTGAATACTGTTACGTCGTGTCTTGAATACTGTTACGTCATGTCTTTCTACTTTGTTTCTCATTATATCTTGAACCCCGTGTCTCATTATGTCGTCACATTCCCTTGTTGTCGTTATGTTTTTTCACACTGTTTCTAATTGTCTTTTATTCCACACAGTTTCTTTTTATGTCATTATCACATTGTTTCTAGTTATGTCTGGACCACTATTTCCATTTTACGTCCCTTCACACTGTTTCTCGTTGTGTCTTGAATACTGTGTTTAGTTATATTTTGACCACTATTACACTTTAAGCGCCATTCACACTTGCGCAAGTAGACAAAATCGATGACTTCGTGAGATTTCCAAGAGCGCGTTTCTCGTGATTCACACATTCCTTTGCACTTATGTGAACTCTACGCCACCATTGTGGCCTGTAGCTCATGCGATCAGCTTCACATTCACACCCACCGCCTTGAACATGTAAATGGTCAGCAATCGTCCACTTGCTTTTTCACAATGACAATTAATGGAACTAGGTCACTTTCGTGAGAGGCTGTGACATATTCCTGGACATCACTTCCTGTTCTTTTTTTAAACGCTTCTCTCAGTCAGTTGACCCGATTTATCAGTGACACTTTTATTACTGCTCTTGGTGTTTCTGAGATATAGCCAGCATGTAATCTTAGTCCTATGGATCAGATTGTAAATCCTTCAGTTCGAGATTTCGAGTTGGGACAAGTTACGTTATCTCTGGCACCATTGAATTTCTAAGAGACAAGATCGATCGGACGCCTGTGCAATAAAACCAACTTTTAAACAAAAAAATGTCATAAAGTTCATGCTTCCGAAGGTCACTGAGAAATTCGAAAGTGTTTAGTAGAAACTTTAATATTTCACTTTCATCAATTTAGAGTTCTCCTTTCTAGAACAAAAGTGTCTTGAGCAAATTCTTCTGCCAAATCAAAGTGAAACTGGTTTACTCTCTAGAACCAAAGTTTCTCCAGCAAAATTATCTGCCAAATGAAAGTGAAACTGGCCTCCTATCTAGAAGAAGTCTCTCTATCTACAACCTCTGCCAAATCAGCGTGAGTCTGGTCTCATTTCTAGAAGCAGTTTCTCCATCTATATTCTCTTCCAAATCAGTGTGAAACTGGTCTCCTTCCTAGAACCAAAGTCTCTCCATCTATATCCTCTCCTAATCAGCGCGTAGAAGAAATGATATTGACACTAGTTCTTTACACCAGTGGCTCTCAATCTTTTTATGTTAAGGACCACTTTTCCAACTACTTAACATAGCCACGTACCACGTGATAATGCACAGGTCACTGCTGTACGTCACTCAGAGATTCCGCTTGTGCAGTTGGGTACAATGATACATTTTACCATGAAAAAAATAAGTGGGGAAAAAAACAACCAAATACTCCACTAATATCAACTACTTTATCCTCAAAGTCACGGTATATCAGTAAAACGACGAATGATTTATTTAAGTTTTAATATAATTTTGGGATAGTGTCCAATTGTCGAAGTGAATGTTGCTGATACTTGTAAAAAGGAAACCTTTTGTAAAAATTAGAAGAACAAAAACGCAAACAAAAATGTTATATATCTCTACACACACACACACACACACACACACGCACGCACACACACACACACACACACACTGTGACGATGTGTGACAAATTCTGTGTCATGACCTCGTGACCCAATTGCTCGTTTCAAAATTAAATTTTTGAACGGACCTTTGTTGAAATTCACCCGTGATACATCAGTATCTAGAAGCTTCTAGCAAGGTCGGATTGTTGCATAACTTTAGGCCAGTGTCCAGCACCTTCGAGATCAACAACATACCACGTGAACGGTCACGTGATGCGTTCAATGCAGTTTCATAAAAATGATCATAACGCGCCAAAACTCTCACTCACTTCCAGACCGGCAGACACACCAGGCAGCTTTAACATAGCTCCGTCCCGCCGCCATACCAGAGTCGTAAGAGAGTCGAAGATGAACCCGCGCTAGAGCAGTAAAATCTACTTTGAAGAGGTAACAATAACACGTCTACTTCTTACAGTATCTATTGCATTTATTGATTGTATTTTGTAATTGAATTGATGTATGTATTTTGTGCAGCTTAGCGCTATTTTAGCCAAAGCACGTGTTTCGATGTAAAGGGACAAATCTAAAAGTTATTGTATATAAATTATTGTAACTTTTTCTTATCTTTAATTTATATAAATCGTAAATTCGCTAGTGCCGCCAGTATGTCTGTGCACGTGGTGAATTCTTCTTTGTAATTCAAATTGTTCTTGCATATAATTTTTCGTGTAAAATTGTAAAGCATTCATGCTTCATTTTGAATTAATCCTTTGTGTGAATTCTAATTTTTAATGCTGTAAATATTTGAGAATTCATACGTTCGTGTAACGTTATATGTAACACGCACGTGGACCACAATGTATATTTAAATATAACTATATTTGAATTGTAAACGACACGATAGTCAAAGATTCTAAATTCAGAACCTTAAACAAAGAAACATGTGCTTGGGTTTTGCGAATATAGACGCAAATAGTTACAGAGCCCAAATCCTTTGTTTCAGCCGGGTTCTTCTTATGTTATTCCTCTCTACCTTCGTACTTCTTGAGTCGTACACCGACTCGGGCGTCTTCATGACCCATACGTAAAAGTACATCGTGTTAACTACGGTTAACGATCGTCGCAAGTACATTAGCGATGCAGTAATTGAGTGGACATTGACTGTTATGCTATGCGGTACTGACGATGAGCCAAAGGATGTGGACCAGTTCTAACCAGTTGAACCCCACATGCGACCAAGAGTGTAGTTAAGTATATCTACTAGGGTCCAGAATCAAGTGACTATTTGGCAACAGAAAAGCAAATTCTCGTTAGAACTTTTAACCAGGACGGTAAATGAGAGAACAACGCTGTGTAGAATTAAGACGTCGTGTCGTAATTAATCGTTGCTGTTAATTGTTAAACTTATTAAATCTATTTCATTTTGTTAAGAACCTCTTTTTGTAGTAAATTGTATGCATATAGACCAAATGGGATTGGATGGGGGCTGTCTGAGCTAAACGAATGACGTAATGAATGCATATGAATCTAAGAGAGTTTTTAACGATTTCCAATCTAGCTAATGTACGCAAATTATCAGTTTCGTAAATCTGTGATCTAGACTACAAAGATGCATTTTTAATTTAGTCGAATGATGATTTGAGCAACCAGTCTGTTTAGGTTAAACGAGAGAGAATTAATTTAAATAGTAAATTAAAGTTCTATAATTTCCTAAGCAGGGTCTTTAAATAAATACTGGAAACGTAACAAGTGTGGCCTCGTCATGGGATTGATATGTATTAAATTGTAACATTTTTATATACATAGGGCGTATCATAAACCTAGTAACGAACAACTGAGAATTGCCAATATTCTATTGATTCAGGATTGTTGAAATATTTATCTTGCTTTTGTTGTGACATGTGCATGTATTCTTTTGCAGAGTAGCGTGCATGTTAGTTAATATATGTTTAAGCGTAGTTAAGCATTATGTTAGCTACTGATGATTTATTTAGTATTGTGTTACTGGATACTTCATTGTAAGAGGTCGACGTGTTATACCGCCAGCTAGGAGAGTTATCGGTAGTAACAGACTTCGGACTATTATATTTAGGGTGCTAAGTATAATGTGTAATGTTGTATGGTCGGAGCCGTGACATTACGAAAGCCTTGGAGACAACAGACTTGTAGCCAAGCAGGTGAACGTGTAACCAACGCGTAATTTATTTCGGAAGGTGTTCTGAATAAATCCAATAATTTTTGTAAGGTCGTAGCCTAAAAGTTATTGTGGGATAAAAGCGGAGTTTTATCGCCTACGGTTAGATACACAATCACGAGAGATATTTATTGTAGCCAGACGCGCTAAATAAATAAGATGGATCTCGAACAGACTATTGCGAGTCTGAGAGAGATAGGTTCCTTGATCGGATACCGAACGGAAGACGAGTTAATGAACTTCGTTAGAACTGAACTAGACTGGGAAGAGGAACGCGAAAAGAGGAGAGAGGAACACGCGAAAGAGTTAGAACGAATAAAACTCGATGGCGCGTTAGCGATGGAACGGATAGAGATAGAAGATGATCACCTTACGACTTTGATAGATCTAAGGGTCGATGAACGGATGGGGAGCTTACAGCTCATGGAGATTCTAAAACGCGAACAGAAGATAGGCATATCACTAGAATATAGAGGTGAACAGCTACGTATTTTCGTCTTGCTAGCACTCAATGAAAAGGAAATAGAACACAGGGAAGAAATTAGATCTTCAATAAGCTCACGATCAAAACAGTTGTGTGATAAAGATTTCCAATTCAAAGGGGAAGGGAAGGCTGAAATACGAGATCTAACGTTCGAAATTAGAAAGTTGAAGAAAGAAAAGCTAAGACTTATGGAAAGGAAAGAAAGTCTAGAATTAGAATGGTTGTGGACAGAAATCGAAACAGAGTCTAAAATTGCTGGGGAAAGTACTGTTGACAAATTACGACAGGAAGGTCAGGCCGTGAACTTTGACTTGCCGAGGTCAAACACCGCGAGCGTGGAGACTGACACACAGAAATTAGTCGCACTACCAAGCACAGCAGACGAATTAGACAGTTTGATTGAAAACAAAAACAAATGTTTTGACGAAACCATTACAGTTCAACATGCTAACCAGTTTACAGAAACAGTTAGCGCACCAAAGCTTGATCTTGAAACAGAGACAAGAAAAGACACTGTTGTTAAGGACTTAATAACACGTGTAGAATTTGGACAAACACATACACCGCCGTGTACGTGTGACACCTTGGTTGACGGACTGAATGCGCATGATAAGATAGAGGCAGATTCTATCGGTTGTGTACCGTTAAGGTGTGATGAAACTTCTAGCAACACAGTGACTGATTTTTCTGACAGGACAAATATGCATGAGAAGATAGAAACCGATTCTATCGGTTGTGTATTGTTGAAGGGCAGTGACACATCGACTGAGTTTACTGACCGAACTGTTAGTTTAAGAGAGAATGTGCTCGCTACGAAGACTGACATCGGTAGATCTCGATCTCCGATGATTGACGTGAGTCATGACGTAATTTTGGAACACAAGATTATTGCGTTATGTGAGGTTTCGAGTGCTAATACATTGACAGCCAGGGAAACAGAAGTATTTGATCCAGATGACAGTATAGGTAGCATTACAGACAGAGACAATGTGCCTATGATAAATTCATTTACTTCAGATGACATGACAGTTGTCAGAGCTGAGACAGAGTTCTTTTCCAAACGTGACATGGAAGAAGATATAGTCGAAAACTGTACAGGGACGGTCAACGATAATGCATGTGTACTGACGTGTATGCACGCAGTTGTCGGAGACATGGCAGAACCGTCTGCAGATAAATCACTTAACGGAATTAGTGACGTAGACAGAAGCCACGGTACAGGGACTACCTTTATTGACTCACCTGTTGAGATAAAGGAATGTCGTGAGTACGTACCAAAAACTGAGACAAGTGGAAGTAAGGAGGAGGGGGTTTCATTAACTGATAGGTTCCTTGGTTCACTGATGAAAAGTACGGAGTGTAATCCCGAATTGATCAAAGACACAGTACAAATGAGTGACAGAACTAGATTGATAGATAATGAAAACCGGAGTGACGGACTGATAACCAGAGTAGGTGGGGCATCAGGACTGTTACTGACATCAGATGCAGAGAATTATGATAGAGGAAACAGCGGGAGTGTAGCCTACAACACACAGAGAGTAGACATAGTGATGTTATTCAGTGTAATAGAGACAGGTAACATTCACTGCCAGTTGGTGACTGAAACTGACAGAATTTCTATCATAGATTCTGACGACCTGATGAGGAGACACATTGAATTAACTAAGTCGGTGGAGACAGATTATGTTAGTTCAATAAACGGTATGGTCCAGGGGAGACAATCGATAACTCTTGGAGAGTTTAAGACAGAACCCTTGTTCATACAACCACAGGAATCTGACTTGCTAGCCAGTGAGTCTGACCACACAGTGACTAGAGTCACAAAAGAGACACGGACTTATGTTGTCAAGGAGAGAGACAAATTGACAGACATAACAGTCGAACACCTAGTTGTGAATGGGTTAAAACAGAAAACAACTAGTGGGATGAGGTATTTCACTTCAGTCTATGATAAGATCAGGAGAACGGAACCTCCAGATTTAGAGGGGACGCTAATGTTGCAATTCAGGTACTTCAGAGAGACTGGTAGCCGTGACAGAGCACGTTTGCGAACCTATGACATTAGACTTGATGCGAAATGGACCCATAGTAGATCTGACGCCATTCCGACAAAAGACGTTGAGTGCATGCGAACTAGAGACGTTCAATGTGTACACAATGACGTAGCTGCAGATGCACGAAACACCAAGAGAGCAAATTTCCATTTGCGTGAGTTCAGTGACAAGGCTAAGAGCGATAGATTTGAAATTCAGACTTCGCATAATCAATGCCACAGTGACACTGACATGATACGAAACGTATCGAGAAGTTTGAAACTGTTAGACAGGGTAGAGACCAGTCATACAGAAACTGACACTACCAGAAACATTTTAAACTTGACAAGTACTTTGGAGAGTTTTGAAAGAGATAAAACACTTCAAGGACGTACTTACCGGACAAGAAATGAAAAGTCTAAATTTGACATTGCACCTCACAGTGACATTCTGACGAACAGAGTAAGAAAGAAAGAATACAGTTGTCATGCCATAGACATGTTGACACACATGGGCGACGACGTGTATTGGGGTTGGGACAGAACTACGAAGATTGTGCTAGGCAGGATAGTGCAGCAGTAGGAATAATGATTTGGTACCTTCTTTGAATTTTTATTATTTCCTTGTTGTACTGTAGTTGGTAGTTGTTACTGTAAATATGTTGGACATTTCATAAAAACTTGGGACAAGCTATAACACTGATTGAATTGTGTTAGTGTTGTAACTCTGAATATGACAGGTGGACTGATAGATAGTTCATTTGAGTTGGTAATTCACAAACTCTGATATTTGGTTGATACAGGAAATCAATACCTGGAACTTTTCATAACCTGCATATTGATAGTGTTGTTCATTGGAAGTCAATTTTTTGATCACACTATTGTTGGATACGTATTCAGTGGAATTGGTTGATGTTGGATTTCTATTCTGAATAATCTGGTTAGATCAAACTAGGTTGTGTGTGAACTATTGATTATTGGGACAGATAGTGAGAATTTCAGAACATGTTATTCCATTGGATGGATGTCTATCCAATTAGACAGAACGTTCTTCTTAAATCATTTTATTTTGATTTTTCTTAAATCATTTTTCTCTGATTTCTGAAGTGAGAAATATTGTATGAGAGTGCCGTTAATCTAGAGTTGATTTCTCTGCCGCGTTACATTATTTCTGGTTATGTTGAAATTTTTTAATTGTAAATTTTTTCTTCATTTTGCACTTCTACATTTTATAACACATAATTTGTAGGAGGCATTTATCTCTTGGTAAGATAAACGCCTCAAAAGCAAGGGGGTGTGACGATGTGTGACAAATTCTGTGTCATGACCTCGTGACCCAATTGCTCGTTTCAAAATTAAATTTTTGAACGGACCTTTGTTGAAATTCACCCGTGATACATCAGTATCTAGAAGCTTCTAGCAAGGTCGGATTGTTGCATAACTTTAGGCCAGTGTCCAGCACCTTCGAGATCAACAACATACCACGTGAACGGTCACGTGATGCGTTCAATGCAGTTTCATAAAAATGATCATAACGCGCCAAAACTCTCACTCACTTCCAGACCGGCAGACACACCAGGCAGCTTTAACATAGCTCCGTCCCGCCGCCATACCAGAGTCGTAAGAGAGTCGAAGATGAACCCGCGCTAGAGCAGTAAAATCTACTTTGAAGAGGTAACAATAACACGTCTACTTCTTACAGTATCTATTGCATTTATTGATTGTATTTTGTAATTGAATTGATGTATGTATTTTGTGCAGCTTAGCGCTATTTTAGCCAAAGCACGTGTTTCGATGTAAAGGGACAAATCTAAAAGTTATTGTATATAAATTATTGTAACTTTTTCTTATCTTTAATTTATATAAATCGTAAATTCGCTAGTGCCGCCAGTATGTCTGTGCACGTGGTGAATTCTTCTTTGTAATTCAAATTGTTCTTGCATATAATTTTTCGTGTAAAATTGTAAAGCATTCATGCTTCATTTTGAATTAATCCTTTGTGTGAATTCTAATTTTTAATGCTGTAAATATTTGAGAATTCATACGTTCGTGTAACGTTATATGTAACACGCACGTGGACCACAATGTATATTTAAATATAACTATATTTGAATTGTAAACGACACGATAGTCAAAGATTCTAAATTCAGAACCTTAAACAAAGAAACATGTGCTTGGGTTTTGCGAATATAGACGCAAATAGTTACAGAGCCCAAATCCTTTGTTTCAGCCGGGTTCTTCTTATGTTATTCCTCTCTACCTTCGTACTTCTTGAGTCGTACACCGACTCGGGCGTCTTCATGACCCATACGTAAAAGTACATCGTGTTAACTACGGTTAACGATCGTCGCAAGTACATTAGCGATGCAGTAATTGAGTGGACATTGACTGTTATGCTATGCGGTACTGACGATGAGCCAAAGGATGTGGACCAGTTCTAACCAGTTGAACCCCACATGCGACCAAGAGTGTAGTTAAGTATATCTACTAGGGTCCAGAATCAAGTGACTATTTGGCAACAGAAAAGCAAATTCTCGTTAGAACTTTTAACCAGGACGGTAAATGAGAGAACAACGCTGTGTAGAATTAAGACGTCGTGTCGTAATTAATCGTTGCTGTTAATTGTTAAACTTATTAAATCTATTTCATTTTGTTAAGAACCTCTTTTTGTAGTAAATTGTATGCATATAGACCAAATGGGATTGGATGGGGGCTGTCTGAGCTAAACGAATGACGTAATGAATGCATATGAATCTAAGAGAGTTTTTAACGATTTCCAATCTAGCTAATGTACGCAAATTATCAGTTTCGTAAATCTGTGATCTAGACTACAAAGACGCATTTTTAATTTAGTCGAATGATGATTTGAGCAACCAGTCTGTTTAGGTTAAACGAGAGAGAATTAATTTAAATAGTAAATTAAAGTTCTATAATTTCCTAAGCAGGGTCTTTAAATAAATACTGGAAACGTAACACACACACACACACACACACACACACACACACACACACACACACACACACACACACACATAATTGTATACAACTCGCCGTAACTTTTTCACTCTCCCTTTCCGTCTACTTCTCTGATCTCTCTTGATCTCTCTTGATCTCAGTTTCATTAAGTTTGATATTTAATTGTAAATACAATTTAAACATTCCTTCAAATATTTCATTACTATTTTTAATATGGAACCAAATTATTTTTCTATAAGCTGACCGGTTGCATTGCAGTATAATTTGGAGACGCATATAAATTCAGAAGGTTAATGCGTTAAATTACACTTGAGCGATAGGGTGTGCACTCACTCTTAGCGGGAATGACTGGTGTGGGGGAAGAAGAAGAGGGGGGGGGGGAAGTTCCGGTGCAAAGAAGTGCGACTTAAGTGCATTTGCTGAAATTGAAATTGGGTGGGGGGGGGGTGGAGGGTCATAGGAGGAGGGAAGTAATAAAGTATCTTAAAACATCTTGAGAACGAGGGCTTTGACAAAGCAGACGCGTTGTGCAGTAAGCGGCGAAGCAGCAAATGACTGCTATCCGACGGTCAAACGGATATTTTGTCCGCAGTTTTGCTCGCGTGTGTAATTGCACTGGCCCACGCGGAGTTGTATGCAATCTTTCCGCTCTGGGTCACTAGTTCGGTCCGGTTCGAAGTGGGAGTGCTCGATTTAGACGGGTCATCTGCGTGGCGCTGAAGTCAGCACCAGTTGAAATGGTTGTTGCCGTCGCTACTTTTGATACGTTACGACTTCCGGTTACATAAGACTTTGCTTGGCATGTGTTCTAGATTAAAATATATATATCATAAATATTGAGTAACTTTATATGACAAGCATTTGCATTACTCTTTTTTTCTTCTCCCCCTTCTTCTCCTCCTGTTTTGTGTGTCGAAATTAAAGTCTTTGAGGGATTTTATTTATGCTTCTGTCAAGCGAGTAAGAGAGAATTTACAATGTGTATGGTTACCTGATTCAGGTAGATACTGTTCAGACTAAATTTAAGATGAGTGTGGTTATCAGATGTAAACAGATACCGTTCAGACTAAATTGGGTATGCGAGCAGTTTCAGATGAGTGTGGTTATCAGGTGTAAACAGATACCGTTCAGACTAAATTGGGTATGCGAGCAGTTTCAGATGAGTGTGGTTATCAGGTGTAAACAGATACCGTTCAGACTAAACTGGGTATGCGAGCAGTTTCAGATGAGTGTGGTTATCAGTTGTAAACAGATACCGTTCAGACTAAATTGGGTATGCGAGCAGTTTCAGATGAGTGTGGTTATCAGGTGTAAAGAGATACTGTTCAGACTAAATTGGGTATGTGAGCAGTTTCAGATGAGAATCAATGGGCACCACTTTGAAAAGGGTAGTACTGAATTTCAAAATGACGTGCTGATACCAGTTTCTAGTACTGAATTTTAAAATGACGTTTTGATACCAGTGTCTAGTACTGAATTTTAAAATGACATGCTGATACCAGTTTCTAGTACTGACTTTTAAAATGATGTGCTGATACCAGTTTCTAGTACTGACTTTTAAAATGATGTGCTGATACCAGTGTCTAGTACCGAATTTCAGCTGATGAACTGGTTAACCAATAACAAACGAATTTTGAGTGCACTAACAAATTTCCAGTCGATATGCAGGTCTAGTAATCCACTTTCAAAATGGCATGGCGAAAACTGCAAATGAGTATATTAATATCAATATTAGCCTGTAAGCTTACTACTAACAAGCGTATATTCTGGAAACACATTTCTGAACTTGAAATGGTTATATCGGAAACAATTGTTTGGCAGATAGACCTACTGCTGAATTTCAAGAGGGTAGGTGGGAAAAAGGTTTTTTGGCAGATATGCCTACTATTGAATTTCAAAGCAGCAACAATTTTGTTGATGTTGCTAATTTCTCTGGAGTTTCACATGACTACCGATTTAACTGTAGGAATATTTAAGAAATAAAAAACCCTGCTTTGGTACATTACTGGCTGACTACACTTTTGACTGATCGTAAGTTATGACTGATTACGTAAAGTACCATTGTAATACAAGAGAATTGTCGTAATATTTTAGAGTAAAGGACCATTATAATACAGGAGAATTGTCGTAATATTTTACGGTAACGGACCATTGTAATACAGGAGAATTGTAATATTTTACAGTAAAGGACCATTGTAATATAGGAGAATTATCGTAATATTTTACAGTAAAGGAGGTTGATTTGAGTTCTTCCAAGTTATAACATTTAATTTTGAAATATGTACACTACTTATTAAGAAATTAATTTATTAACAATTATTTTTTAAAATGCTACATCCCGGAAAAATCGGACTTGTCTTTACTATCAGTTTCGTTAAATAGTTTGCATATGACAACATCCCAAATTAATTTGTCGGTAATTTGCTGTAAACTAGCTGGTGTAGCTGGTTTTTTTTATTTTTAAAGTTTCTAATTAAGGAGCCAATTTGGTTGGAGATACCGCGAAAGGTAAATACCACAAGACATATTATGCCGTTAATGCTGATGGTGCACTGTCTGGAAGTCGAACATTCCCCATGTCGCGCGTACAACAAGCCGCAGGTAATCAGCCGCACAGGATGTGTCATAAACGCGGGAGGTGTCAGCCGCAAGCCTCTCTGAGATGTAGCCGACGGGTCAGTGAGTCTGGGCAGTGCAGATGAGTTCAGCACTCGATTACACTCCTTAGCACTCTTCTCTTTGCAGCGCGTTCGTCTGTCGGGGTGACATCCACCGCGTACTGGGGAGCCGTACCGGTGGTAGGGCGGTACATCCGCCAGTCTACTGACTGAAATAGAGGCCAGGGTTCGGAACCACAAGCGGGCGAGGGAATTGTCACCGCGCTTCTTTCCTTTTAAATTACTGAACACGTGACTTATAATATGCATACGAGATGCGTACTACGTCACTTATAGTATGCATACGAGATGTGTACTACGTCACTTATAGTATGCATACGAGATGCGTACTACGTGACTTAGAATATACATACGAGATGCATACTACGTGACTTTGATATGTGACCATAGTCAAACGATATGCTCCACTGTGGTAAATAAGGTGGCACGCTGTAGTCAAATGATATGCTCCACTGTGGGAAGTAACGAGGCACGCTGTAGTCAAACAATATGCTCCACTGTGGTAAATAACGTGGCACGCTGTAGTTAAATATATGCTCCACTGTGGTAAGTAACGTGGCACGCTGTAGTCAAACGATATGCTCCACTGTGGTAAATAACGTGGCACGCTGTAGTCAAATGATATGCTCCACTTTGGTAAATTACGCGGCACGGTGTAATCAAATAAAGTGCTCCAATGCAGTCAAACGATGTGCTCCACAACAATAAAGAAAGAGCTCCTAGTAGTAAAATAGGTGTGTGCGTGAGTAAACTGCACGAGTAAACAAATGCGGCTATACATTGAAATAACGTATTATGTCTTAGTGATACAAATTGTTTTCTGCAACAAAACAACGCACTCTAATGAACGCACCGCGTGGCGCACAGGTTGTACGGTAAATAAGAATGACATTTGTTGTCGCCAGACGGAGCTCTAATGCTATACAATGATTTATTAATATGCACTTTCGTTTCTCTTATTAAGAGTCATTAGAATGGACGTTTCAATGCCCGGTGGAGTATTCATGATCAAGCAGTGTTTCTTGATACACTATTGAAAATATTATCGCAAGATTATGTATGTACTGCACAGGCATGCAAACACACACGCACGCATGCACACGAAACTTAGCACTCTCTTACTTAAAAAAAAAAAATCGACTTGGGTTTTGTCTCTGTTTGATAGTCCATATAACAAATTACCATCCGTTGTCCGTCTATCTATCTATCTATCTATCTATCTATCTATCTATCTATCTATCTATCTATCTATCTATCTATCTATCTATCTATCTATCTATCTATCTATCTATCTATCTATTTATCTATCTATCTATCTATCTGTCTGTCTGTCTGTCTATCAATCTATCTATCTATGACCTTAAATATGTCAGGTATGAAACATTTATTTCGATTCTTGTTTTAAGTATAAACATTTAGCTGGGACTTTATATCCTACGATACGTTGCTATAAAACAATTAATATCAGTCATTAACCTCAATCTTTTAATCTCTTAATTATGAGCGAAAGCGAGATTGGATTAAAACAAAGGGTACAAGCTAGCTTCCCACCTGACCACTCTATCGCTAAAATAGCGCACTGCTTCATGTTGTCTTTATGCATAAGTAGCTTTTCCATTTTTCTCATTCTCTTACACAAACACATACATACACACACCCACAAGCACATACGCACGCAGACACACGCACTAAGACACCCACATGCATGTAGACAACCACACAGACACACGCACCCGTTTAAGCACGGAGAGAAGAGCTTCAATTTGCTAGGGTCACATGGTCGATATTAATTTTGTTTGTGACCACTTTGACCTTGATAGATAACTGAAGGTCATTTTACTAATGTATAAAAACCATACTAATTTGTTTTGCACTGAAAACTAACTGTACGTTTAAGTTGTTCTTTTTTGTTAAAATGATCGTTAATTGTAAAAGTAGCTTTCTAGAGATTCCATCAGGTATCAGCTGCAAGTAAACAGCAAGCAGTATGTGTGTGTGTGTTTTGCTTACCTGTATTGTAACTGGTACTGATCATGAGACAAGCAGTATGTGTCTGTTTTGCTTACCTGTATTATAACTGGTACTGCATCATGAGACAAGCAGTATGTGTCTGTTTTGCTTACCTGTATTATAACTGGTACTGCATCATGAGACAAGCAGTATGTGTGTGTGTTTTGCTTACCTGTATTGTAACTGGTACTGCATCATGAGACAAGCAGTTTGTGTGTGTGTTTTGCTTACCTGTAATGTAACTGGTACTGCATCACATGACATGCTTTGTAAAAGTAAATAACTTCCTCACGACTTTATTGTGTCAATAGTTACAAGAAAAACCCTAAGGAATTAAGTATGAGACTTCCCCTCGAGCATTTTAACTGTTAAAAGATTTATTGTATAAATAGAGCGCAAATTTTAATACACCCAACTAATCATTGTATTTTTATTCACAGATGAATTTAAAATATTTTGCGAAATTATGCGAAGAATGTCATTTAGAAAAAATAAGTCCAATCAAGGTGCTTTGCATAATACATTCATATGCTCCGTTTTCCTTTTTCCGTTTTCCTTTTTCCTTTTAGCAGCCAGAACTAAAACGACAAAAATATTTAAACACGACTGTCTGTGATAGATCAATACAAACTTTTTTCTTTTCGCAGTACTTTTCATTTACCTCTTGAAAGAACTGTAAAAGCAGTACAATGTTAAAACATGACAGTTTTGTCCCTATTAATTAATACAGACACATTTCTTTTCGCAGTACTTTTCATTTGCCTCTAAAAAAAGAAAAGCAGCAAAATGTTAAAACATGACAGTTTTTGTTCCTAATAATTAATTCAGATTTATTTTTCCTTTTATCATCATCGATGCACAAATCGTCAGAAGACAAAGCGAAACTAATGAAAACTAAGTGCGCATTTATAGCATGTTGCCTAGTTACAGAAAAGAATATTTTGAAAACAATTGATGTACTTCTGTGAAGTTATGTTTATTTATCACACAATGAATTCTAATAAATAAAAAATAATAATGCAACTCCCCCAATTTATATATATATTACACTTCAAGTTTAAAATAACACCAGGGATTATATATTATTTTTAAAATTTTATTTCCAGTATTGTCGTCAGATGAGCGGTCTGTGCGCATGGTTTGCTTTCACACAACAATCACTTTCTTTAGACAGAAAGACAATAGTTTCTAATTCTCCAATCAGTGTACACTCCATTCCTCTCCCCAGGTCGTGTGGTCAGGACTCTAGAATACAGTGAGAGGATACAAGACCCCTAGAACTTTACAGGGCGAAGAACTTCCTTAGACAAAAATCTCCATGCTAACACTGGAGAGGAAGACAACCACCAGGTCATGCTTACTGTCATATTGTGACGTCACACTGCACCCACTTTTTGACTGGATCAAGATAAGGGAGGTCACTGCATCTGAAGCTTTATATATTTGAAATACGGAATGATTCTTTCCCCTTCATATTCTTTTTGCGTGTAGTGACTTCACATTTATAATGTATTTTCCAAAGGTGTCTTTAGGCAAGTTTACATAGAATTAGAATCGCCTAGTCACCCTCTCCTATTGTACTCATGCACACACACACACACACACACACACACACACACACACACACACACACACACACACACACACACACACACACACACACACACACACACACACACACACAAATCCAAGATTAAGCATAAAGAAACAGAAATAATATTTAAAAGACAAAGAACACACCGCAACATCAACGGGGAAATACGAAGTAACAGCCACAAATAATTGTAATGATAAAATAACGTTAATATAGCCCCCCCTCCCCACTGCCATCGCAACTTTGACCAAGATATACTAACGTCAGTACACATGTCACAATGACTCGCCGAGAACTCCTCTCGAAATTCACTGCCATGATCGAACGTGATGTCAACTATTCTCCCATCAGCCCAGACGTAACCATGGGTTTCAGACAAATGACACGTACAAATAATGTGACATATGACATGACAGAAGCGGTCACGAATGAATGTAAAGCTAATACGTCTCTCTAGTGACCAATCGAAAATATTACAATTTGCTTATTAATATTCCTGGATGCTGATCTAAATTTAGAGACGTCAGAAAATAACTTCACTAGAAAAAAGTAAGGCGTATATCATCGCACTGATGTTTATCCTTAGTTTACTCCCACTTCTTTATTGCTTGCATTCCGTCTTTCGTTAGTGGGTGGTGGTGGTGGTGGTTAGATGGTCCAGTGAAGATGCCTACACCACCAGGTGGTCAACAGATAGCCAGCGACCAGATGCACGTGTGCCCTGAGGGAGTCTGCTGACGTTGTCATGCGAACGCCAGACCATCTGGAACTAGCATCATTTCTTTTGTTTTGCCATCAGTTCTATGACCTTTAACCCTTTCTGCGCCTATAAAGGAAAAAAAGATTCGCATCAAGCAATGATTGAGTCAATTGCAAATTTAAATATAATACAGAACACACTATTGTACCCAGTTATAGCAATTGTACATGTACTTCTACTTCTACTTTCGCTACGACCACAACTTTCACAATTATCAGTAGGTCACAATAAATGGTAGTCGACTTACTGTAATTGCGTTTGTTAATGGCCACAGATAACTTGGTAGACGACTTACTGTAACTGTGTTTGTTAATGGCCACAGATAACTTGGTATTCGTTTTACTGTAACTGTGCTTGTTACTGGTCACAGATAATTCGGTAATTGTCTTACTGCAATAATTGTTATCAGCGTGTTAGTACGCACACATCAATCATATTCTAATTAAATCTGAGAGTGCAGTTACCTTACCCCCCAAAAAAATTTCTAGAATTGTTTTTTTCTTATTATTACGCGCTGGTTCTCATATGTATAATGATCAGTGAAACCCGGCAAGCCAAAGAACAAGTAATGCATGCTGGGTAATATCTGAACCTCGTGATGTAATCGCGTTTAGAAAACGTTGTGAACTCAGAACACTCATATACAGAAATATATAAAGAGGGACTAATTTGTTTGCCTGTTACAATATATACTTTCGTATAATGTATGCATACACTGCACAAATTACAATTATAAGTAGTTGACGATAAGTAATATATTGAATACTATTCCTCCCAGTTCTTTTTTCCTTTTAAAACAACGAGAAAGCGCACACCTCAACGGCCTCGTCGCTGTCTGGCTTGCACAGCTTCATAACCTTACGGAAGAGTTCTCCCGCTTGTGCAGTGTTTCCTTTACGTAGAATGATCTCCCCTGCAAAAAGCAGCGTGTTGGGATCACTGGCCTGAATTTCCAGCATGCGCTGTGCATACACTTCCGCCTCGTCGTATTTCTCCGCGTCTCGTAAAGCTTCTGCTACTTGCACGACGAAGTTCTGAAACAGGTACGTAGATACAATGGATGTACCGCAGTCAGTGTTATTTTTAGTGTCAACAGTACGTCATCAGAACGTGGGTCACCTGATAGTACTATAGGGGGTGTTATTTTTAGTACCAACAACATGAAGTATTCAGAACGTGGGTCATCGGGACGGTACTGTAGGACTTAATTTTAATATCAACAGCACGCGTTATGACGTAGACTCAGAAGGCGATTCAGTTGGACAGGACTGTACTGGGTGTTATTTTTAATATCAAAAGTACGAACTACCCGTCATCAGAACGTGGGTCACATGGGCAGTACTGTAGTTAGTATGCTATTATTAGTACCAATAGTACATATTATGTCATAGAATGACGGTACGACACCTGGGTAGTTCTGTAGTAGACATTATACTTTTGCAGCACAGTATCTATTACCTTAAAATTGGCGCGGAAGCCGGAAGCGCCCCCTACATTTCTATACACATACCTCAAAATATGGAGTGGAATGCAAAAGTCAGCAATCGACAATTTTTATAAGATCATATTTTTGCATAGGCAAACACCTTACCTTCATGATTAAATTATATATATATTATGTGTGCAATGAAATTTTTATAAATAATAAAATAAGAATAGATTACATAGGCAATTCATCAAAAAGTGGTCGGTTTATGCCAGCCCCCCCCCCCCCAATAAATAAATAAAATTAAAAAACAACTCCCCTCCAAACTAAACATAAATAGTAAATTATATGTAAAGAGTACTTTTGGAAAGTTTTGTGGTCAGCAAAGATAGATTTTGTTAAGATTATTGCTTTAAACTGTAAATGTATAGGTAAGATTGATTGTGTTGCATCATTGGACTCCTTAAAAAAATCACTATCTATCTATCTATACATCCATCCATCCATCCATCATTACAAGTGGAAATATCCAAAAGAGTTAGTCCCAATGGACAACTGACCAGGTTGTCCGGAAACCTATCTGCTGCGTGACGATAGATGGTGGGAACCATATCTTGTTTGTTTTTGTGCTGGCACCACTGCACAGCCGCGTGATACAAATCGGGCCCGCTTTTCGATGCGGCGTCAGCCCTGTCCAGCAATGCCAGCAGACCATTCACGTTGCCCGCAGGAATCAGAATTTCTTCTGCCTGGTACTTAATCAGCTGCAGGCTTGTCGGAAACCTGAGAGTGAGATATAAAAAAAGCAAACATTTGCAGAGATTTGAGGCAAACGACACAGCTAAAGTACTTTGCACTTACAAGTCTCTCTTAAGGACACAGCTAAAGTACTTTGCACTTACAAGTCTCTCTTAAGGACACAGCTAAAGTACTTTGCACTTACAAGTCTCTCTTAAGGACACAGCTAAAGTACTTTGCACTTACAAGTCTCTCTTAAGGACACAGCTAAAGTACTTTGCACTTACAAGTCTCTCTTAAGGACACAGCTAAAGTACTTTGCACTTACAAGTCTCTCTTAAGGACACAGCTAAAGTACTTTGCACTTACAAGTCTCTCTTAAGGACACAGCTAAAGTACTTTGCACTTACAAGTCTCTCTTAAGGACACAGCTAAAGTACTTTGCACTTACAAGTCTCTCTTAAGGACACAGCTAAAGTACTTTGCACTTACAAGTCTCTCTTAAGGACACAGCTAAAGTACTTTGCACTTACAAGTCTCTCTTAAGGACACAGCTAAAGTACTTTGCACTTACAAGTCTCTCTTAAGGACACAGCTAAAGTACTTTGCACTTACAAGTCTCTCTTAAGGACACAGCTAAAGTACTTTGCACTTACAAGTCTCTCTTAAGGACACAGCTAAAGTACTTTGCACTTACAAGTCTCTCTTAAGGACACAGCTAAAGTACTTTGCACTTACAAGTCTCTCTTAAGGACACAGCTAAAGTACTTTGCACTTACAAGTCTCTCTTAAGGACAGAAATAAAATAATCATGCATGCGTCGTGACGTCATCCTGACGTGGAAGTTTATCAGGTGCAGGTGCAGGTCACCAATCAAAGGTGGAAAATGGAATGGAGATATATTTTGACTGGCCTATATGACCACTGGAGCTCTTACTCAGTGAAGCGGATCCATCGCCATAAATGCGTAGTGGAAGTAATTTCTACAGAAGACCCTAACTACAATCACATTTTCCATCACCATTGTTGCGGAGGACGATGCAAACGACCCTAACTACCAGTCACATATTAGGTCACCATTGATGCGAGGGGGAAAACTCTCTACAAACCACTCTAACTACCAGTCACACATATTAGGTCACTATTGATGCGAGGGAGAAAACTCTGTACAAACAACCTTAACTGCAAATCATATTCTTAAGTAACGCGTGCTACATGCACTGTTTGAGTATTGAACTGCAAGAAATACAGTGCGATATAAAATAAGGATTGGAGCGATAACTCTGCACGGGAAGCACATCGAGACGAAGCAGAGTTACGGGTATTGAACTGCTCTATTGGCTAGAGATGCATTCTTCGTGCAGAAATGAACATGAAAAATAGGGAGGAAAGGTCGAGAGGTCGGCAAGAGTTGAAACTTGTTCATGACAGGTCTGACAGTCACCACTAATCAATGACTGACATGGGAGATAATCACTCGAAAAAGACAGACACGGTGCAAACCTACACCGTTCTTTTCTATCGCTGTCTGACAAAACCCAACAATCGAAGTTTCCATTGTTCGACTCTGACCGAGGATAATTTAAAAAAACACAGACGAGGTCAAGAATCGGTTAGTAAACAGTACGTTACAATTTTCATTAATGTGTGTGTTCCAGTCTCCATTTTGACCCTGGCTTCTAAAAATATACAGTCCTTAAAGCAAGAAGCCATTTTGTCAGTTTTATGTTTGATATTTATCAGAGCCTAGTATAGCATAAGCCTATTCGTTTGTCAGTCTGTATGCAAAAAATGTATACTATATATAGATGTCTGAGTGTTGTTCTTGGGTTCATTAAAGTAAATTGTGACTTGTAAGAGAATGAGCATGTTTGCGGGCGCGTTACAAATTAAGATACATGTTTATAGTAATGACTGACGTGTTTAAGTGTGCCTATGTCTGTATTTATTTATAGCATACGTTTAAGGTCATATCTGAGTTGTAAATAACAATATGAGCGTGGGAGTCGCAGCTTGAGAGTGTGTGCGTTTGTTAACATCTCTGCACATTTATCATCCGGAAGTAGTTGCGCGCGTGTTTTGTCAGTACGCATGCGTACCTTGGGACTTCTGGGTCAGCATTATTTTAACTGAAAAACTGAATGTGTGCAAAATTAGAAATAGATCATTGAATTAATGAAACAAATTATTGTTTACTGATGAGCGACTATTGTTGCAGTAAACAGCTACTAAAGTTAAATTTTTATTGAAAGAAAAGGGATATAAACTTTTAAAAAAAAAATCATAAAACTGCCTTTTGTGGGACCCATAAATTTGACAGGCTTTACGTCCGTCTGTCCATCCACCCATCTATCTATCTATCTATCTATCTATCTATCTATCTATCTATCTATCTATCTATCTATCTATCTATCTATCTATCTATCTATCTTTGTGTGTATGCATGTTTACATATGTGTATATGTGTATGTTTATGATCACCAGTGATTTGTCTCTGAGTGTTCGGGGGAAGTTTTCATTTCTGTGAGATAATACGTATAACTGGTGTGTGTGTGTGTGTGTGTGTGTGTGTGTGTGTGTGTGTGTTTGTTATATGTGCACGCATACTCATCCGCGCATCTATGTGTGTATTAAGTTAATTAATTGTGCACTGTGTAAATAAGCTGTGCGCGTGTTGGTCGTCACTCTCACAGTTCCATGGCAGCTTCTAGGGACAATTCCTTGGGTCGCCCCCCCTTGCACTTGGAGGATAGGTCAGCCTTGTGTAGCAGGATGAAGATGGTTGGGTTTTTCACCCCGGCACCCAGCAGCGCCGCAGCCACGCTCCCTACCAAGTCCGGTTTGCCTTGCAACAACATCAGCGACAGTACCTCCGTCCACACCAGCGCCGACGCCCGAGGCAACAGTCCGCCCACTGTAGCCTGCTCATCTGAAAAACCAGAACAGGACAAGTTACGAGGCGCACATAGGTTATTACTGTTCTTTACTTTCATTCTAAGGACGTTTGAATATCTAATGTACATTTCCTAACCTTATCTCTAAAAATATATAACATTTTATTACATTACGAAAACGATCGCGTCCTTTGAAGATTTAGCGGTGCTATTCTTCACTGGTGTAACACCTTCCCGTACTCATTGATGACAACTCGCGTATGAAGGGGAGCTAACCATTGCATTAGAGTGTTCGGTTATGCTGCAGAGGATCATTGTCACCGTCAGCAATAGGACCACCACGTCACAGCCACCACCATTATCGTTTTACTGGGATTTTTTGGGGGGGTCGATTTTTCATCTCTGAAATCACAATTCTGGGAGATCTGTGTTTATTTAAGGACGGATTCTAGATCTTTTGTGTTACTATTATTTCTGGGAGATCTTTGTTTATTTAACGAATGATACTAGGAGATCTACGGATTTGCGAGGGTTTCTGGGAGATGTGTGCTTTTACGAAGGACGTAGGCTGCATTGTGCTAGTTTTCTTGGTGGTCAGGTGGGGCTGATTTGTAAATTTTAGTGTTTGAAACAAGTCCTGGTAATCTTACATTTCTGATATAACTTGCCTGTACCTACAGTACTAAAGGTATCAGGTTTTTTTTCCGCGTTCTATAGTCACTGTGACTGTAGTTGCAGGTGTTGAGACTTTTCGATTTCGAATTCCTTCATTTGTTTGGCCAGAAATACTTAAATTTAGTCGTCAGGGGTGTCATGTGATCTATGACGTCAACGAACCTCTCTGTATGGTGGGCCTTGTACTATGCCGGCAGTGCCTCGAAGGAACTTACTAGTCAGGCCATTCACAGCCAACAAAAGTTACTTCCCCTATTTTTCTGCGATTGTCTGCTCATTTTTCGTTTTATTTCATTCTCGATTGTTTATAAGATTGTTACGTCATATATTTTGAAAACGTTTTCAACTTACATAGCACTTTGAAAGCCTCGAGAGCTTCGCTGGGCTTGTTCAGTTTGATCAAAGTATACAGGTATTTTTCCCGCGCCTTGAAAAAGTCCTCGTCGGTTTGTGGTGTCACACACGCCTGCAACAGCAAGGATTCGATTACAGGTCACATGATCAAAGGCACGTACCGATTAGATGCTCCTGTGTGCCTATCTGAAATAGGGAGAAAGTGTATGTGTGTGTATGTATGAGCTGAGAGAGTGTGTTAATGTGTTTGCGTGTGCGTGTGTTTGGGGTTAGTTTGATAGCTACCGCACAACTGACAGTTTGTGAATGTATGTGTGTGCGTGTGTATGTGTTTGTATATATATATGAGTGTGTGTGTGTGTGTTTGTGTATATATATATGTGTGTGTGTGTGTGTGTCTGAGAGAGACAGAGATTAAGGCTGTAGTAATTTATTGTTCAGTAAAAGAGACACTGCATTTTGACAAATTTGGTATAGGTGAAACATAGGTGTTAGTATAGGTGAAATATAGGTGTTAGTATAGGTGAAATATAGGTGTTGGTATAGGTGAAATATAGGTGTTAGTATAGGTGAAATATAGGTGTTAGTATAGGTGAAATATAGGTGTTAGCGTAGGTGAAATATCGGTGTTAGTATAGGTGAAATATAGGTGTTAGTATAGGTGAAATATAGGTGTTGGTATAGGTGAAATATAGGTGTTAGTATAGGTGAAATCAACACAAATCATTACCTTGCTGATGGTTACCTAAGCAATGGAATAATTTACCTACAGAATCACTGCCTTGACAATGGGCATAATGTCTTGAAATCATTACCTTGGCAACATAAAAATCGCTATCTTGCGTGACTACCTGTTGTATGAATACCTAAGAACACACCTTCAGAATGGCTAAGGCTTCCTGCAAATATTTCTCTGCCTGCTCGTAGCACTGTCTGTTGACTTCTAGAGTTCCAAGATTTGCCAGTGCCACACCCACGTTAGGGTGCATGCGACCCAGTGCCCGCTCAGCGATTTCTAGTGCCCTGTGAGGATAGTGAATAAGGTTTTATTTATTTATTTATTTTTTGTCAATGAAAATACGAAACCAAACTAAAACCCACGTAAACCAACAAGGTCATATCCATAAGAATTTTATTCAAGATTTAAAAATGTATTATAAGACATTTAGCTTGCCTCTTTGTTCCATAATGTATAATTCTTGACGTTAAAAATGAAACACAACTTTGAGCTAAAGTATCTTTACGTTGAGGAGAGGGGAGATAACTAAATGCATATCGCATACTTGTAATAAAGTTAACTAACTTTTTATACATTTGCTCGCTCTCGTCCAGGCAATTGAGGTTGCGATAGCATACGGCCAGGTTGCCAATCATCACGCCAATCAGAGGTGGGAGGTGACCAAAAAACTCTTCTTCATAGATCTGCAACGCAAGCACAGAGAAGTGGAGTTCAGCACATTTTAGACAAGGTGAAGGTAGTACGACTCATACCGAGTTTTCATATTGTTTATTCTATCGTGCTGCTGAAATTAAAACTAATTTAATATAATGACAAGGTAGTCTAAATAAACCAGAAAGTGACAGCAAAATTCATACTGGATGAAGTATTTTGGCTATTGAGAATTATTCTTTTAAATCGTCTCATATATATATATATATATATATGTGTGTGTGTGTGTGTGTGTGTGTGTGTGTGTGTGTGTGTGTGTGTGTGTGTGTGTGTGTGTGTGTGTGTGTGTGAAAGAGAGAGAGAGAATACTGTGACAACTTAGAACTGTAAGTGATTTAACCATTTTTACTATTTTCCTAATTGATTACAGGAAAATTTGGTTCTTCACGCGCTGCACTTATTTCTTAGAGTTATAAAGGTGTGCAAGACAGTCGTGCTGTGAAGATCAGTTTTGCCTATGGTGATGACTAATGGACAGTCCAACTCTCTTAGGTAACACTGCCTGAGGACAGCAGTGGAAGTGTACGGGAAAGACAATCAAGCCAGACTTAGCATCACTTAGTTTAGGAAAGTCCACTCTTGGCCAAAGGGTATACATGTTTCTTTTTTTTTTCTAGAGTGCGCATGCGTGATCAAGTCCGTTTCGTTGCCGAGTCTTCGATTGTCCACTTTGACACGTGTGTAAATTCCAGTGCCGTTAGTCAGGACTTAGATGTAAGCTTACAATTGACAATAGTAATCTGGCTCAGAAGTGTGAGGTAAAATTACGTCTCTACCTCTGTGCAATAGACAATAGAAATCTGGCTCAGAGGTATGATGTCTGCGATCCTCTATACTTAGTCTTTTGAATTAAGCATACAAACATGATTCCACTATTTTAGTTGCAAACTGTTTATAAAGAGGGTGGGAAACTATAAAAAAATCACTAGCTATCATTTCTGTGCCTGAACGAGTCATATTGCCAGCCGTGCCTTTGTGGGTCTTGAGGCAGTCAGTGTATTCGTAGCTATAGAAATTAAGTTCTAGTGTGTTTTTATCACGATATAATCAATATGCCAGTAAGCAAAGTTATTATGATTTTCACTGGTGTATTTTTAACGTGAGAGAGAGAGAGAGAGAGAGAGAGAGAGAGAGAGAGAGAGAGAGAGAGAGAGAGAGAGAGAGAGAGAGAGAGAGAGAGAGACGATGGAAGGAATTAAAATATAAACCCTTCATGGTGCAATTGTGTTACTTGATAGTGCGTGTAAATCTTTTTTTCCTTCCTTTTTGTTGCTGTTTTTCTTGATCTCTGCATTCGTGGTGATGTTGGCTTCGGCAAAGGGACTGTACCCGCATAATGTTGCTTTTGTCAACTCCAGAGGAATTGCGATTTCTTAGTCAAGACAAATGTCTGGACCTACCCAGGTGGAAATACCATATTCATTCATTTGCATGTGGCATGACTGGGATAACGAGAGTGTCTGCTTACAGGGTGCCAGATCTTAGTGATGTCTGTTTGTGTAGCGACCTTTTAGCGTCTGTTGTAAAAGGAGAGGATTCCAGGAGATGCCATAGAGACAAGATTGAGCGAATCTTTCCACTATGGCAACCTCTCATAAATTTGTCTCTCTGATGATTTGATTATATTCATCAGTTGTTTATTTGATTGTAGATTTAATAAATTTATTGTTAACTTTATTGACCTTCTTACACATATTGGTGACCTTATACTGGAGAAAAAAGAGTGTGGATGGGAGCTCGCTAAATATAAATTTGTCTTCTCCTTTAGTAAGACGTTTTACACCTATGGAAAAATTGTGATGGTAAATGTTTGTCTTTAATGTTGTGGAAGAGAGAAAACGTTTACAGCGCCCGCATATGCACCAAGTGTGGGAGACGAATGCTGTCTTCTGGAGAATTATTAATAACATAAATTAAGATTCTCATCACTTGTAATTAAGTATGGGTGATTAATAATAATAATAATAATCATAACCATTAACTAGGGTGGTGTTGTGTCTAACTAACACTAACTTTATCAAGATCTTTGGTACATAATGTTTGAAGGGATATAATGAAAATAATTTAACTTCTTCACAGCTACTGTTAGCACTCTTGATACATCTAAAAGGGGTAAATTCAATAATTTTAGAAAAAAATGAAAGTACAATGTCAAATAATAAATACATAAGATTTTGAATGATAAAATTTTTACCTCCAGAGCCTTTTTACACAGAGCACTTGCTTGTTGGTAGTCTCCCTTTTTCATAAACATGACCCCTAGGTTATTCAGGCTGTCTGCTAGTTCCACGGGGTTATCCATCTTGGCGTGAAGCAGCATCGATTTCTGGTAGTTTTCTATAGCCTGCAGTCATTAATGCCGAAATGAATTGACAAAATATATATTTTTAAAAATATAAAAGTATTAAATTCTATGTTCTGCACAGCATAAACAAACCAAACAAAATGAAAGACCTCCCGCCCCCCAAAAAAGAAGAAAAAGTTAACCATGACTAGATCTGAAACAACTGACAGTATGCCAGTTAAAATTTAGGCTAATTGATCTTTGGTTTTGTGAGAGTATAGCACATGAATGTACTGAGCTGGAAGGGGGGGGGGGAGTTGGAGGAATCGGTCAAAAGCGTGTTTTGCAAGAGCTACCTAGGGTTTAAAGTTCAGCAAATATTACACATGATGGTAGGAGTTGATTGGTTCTCGTATGTACTTTGCGCTAAAAAATAATTATTTATGTTTGCGTGTCTATGTAAGTTTGTTTTTTCTCCATTGGTGAGAGTTTGCTGACCTTGTTCTTGTCCCATTAATGAGCCTAACAAGACCACGCAATTAATGTTGCTTTAGAAGCAGGATTTGTAAATATAATAAAATTATTAAAATTACTGTTTTGATTTCATAGAGCAATCGTAATAGATACTTTTTTTAAAGGCATGTTAAAAAATGTCATAATTTTAATTAAACCAGTCCTTCTTTCTTCTGCTATAAACCCTAAATTTCGCCATGCAGTGATTACTCAAGAATATGTGATAGTAAACTTATCCTCTAAGACTCTACGCTAGTACAAATGTCTATAACAACCTCTATGAAATGATAAACACGGCCACTCTGGTACACACAGATCTCTATGGCTTTCTCTATGAAATGATATACACGGTCACTCTGGTACACACAGATCTCTATGAAATGATATACACGGCCACTCTGGTACACATAGATCTCTATGGCCTTTTCTATGAAATGATATACACGGCCACTCTGGTACACAGAGATCTCTATGGCTGTCTCTATGAAATGATCAAGTCAGTCCCATTAGTTATACTCTGATCTCTATGAATACGTCCACAAAACTAATGAATTAGGACACAAATATACATTATAACCACGGCTTCAAAACGTGAAACTCGATCACACAAATAAACAATGACTTTTTACTTTTTACTATTCCCTCCAAAAAAAACCACCACCCCGGTAAAGTAAACTCAACTACAGAAATTTAACTGATGCCAAGTTCCAGAGGTGAGCTTACGTACGCAGTCAATATTTCCTTGCTTGGAGTGCAGGAGTCCTATAGCATGATAGCACACGGCCAGGTCTTTCATGGCCGTTTTGGAATCCGGACCATTTGCAGATTCAGCCACTCTGAAGATATTAAAAAGTAATGACCTATGGCAATGTTTTAAAGGTAGCTAATAAAACTTAAAATCCAAACAAAATTTAAGGCACCGTTACCAGGCAATATTTTTTAAAAGTAAGTAATAAAGACTAGATTTAAGACAAAGTCATACAACGTTAATGATTAAGGCAGCAATATTAAATGTGGTGTAAATTGAACAGAAGCTATTTCTTAGAAAAGATTTGCTCTGACGTAATATAACATCTAATGATACCAATTAGAATGAATATGCTTTCAGAAGAAAGATTTGCTCTGACGTAATATAACATCTAATGATACCAATTAGAATGAATATGCTTTCAGAAGAAAGATTTGCTCTGACGTAATATAACATCTAATGATACCAATTAGAATGAATATGTTTTCAGAAGAAAGATTTGCTCTGACGTAATATAACATCTAATGATACCAATTAGAATGAATATGCTTTCAGAAGAAAGATTTGCTCTGACGTAATATAACATCTAATGATACCAATTAGAATGAATATGCTTTCAGAAGAAAGATTTGCTCTGACGTAATATAACATCTAATGATACCAATTAGAATGAATATGCTTTCAGAAGAAAGATTTGCTCTGACGTAATATAACATCTAATGATACCAATTAGAATGAATATGCTTTCAGAAGAAAAGATTTGCTCTGACGTAATATAACATCTAATGATACCAATTAGAATGAATATGTTTTCAGAAGAAAGTCGTGAAATCAATGACTGACGTCTCTTGATTGATTGAATCGTAATAAAATCAAAATTAAATCTGATTTTATTAACAATATGAGTGGACAATTTCTTATATTTAATTTTACCTTAATTACACATTTATTTCTAAATGTTATCTATCTATCTATCTATCTATCTATCTATCTATCTATCTATCTATCTATCTATCTATCTATCTACCTACCTACCTACCTACCTATCTATCTATCTATCTGTCCATCCGTCCATCCATCCATCCATCCGTTTATTAGCATGAATAATTTATTACGGTACGCAAGGGTGGCTCACTGTTTGTTTGTGACATGGCTGTGTGACTCACAGTTTTATGATTTGGCAGTGGCCCTGTGGCATAGCAGTGCGACTCACCATTTTGAGGTACGGCAAGAGCGACTCATTGTTGTGAGGTACGGCAAGAGCGACTCACTGTTGTGAGGTGGGGCCAGAGCGACTCACTGTTGTGAGGTACGGCAAGAGCGACTCACTGTTGTGAGGTGGGGCCAGAGCGACTCGTCATTCTGTGGTATGCTGTGAGGCTCACAAGTGAATGGTAAATAAGTGTGACTAACAATAGCATTGTAGGGCAATATGACACACTTTTCTCTGACTGGGAAATACCATTTTGCGGTATGCTATGATAGTGCAACATTTTGTACTGTATTGCAGCATGTATGCCGTAAAATGCGTACTAAATTAGCAGACTCACCATGCTGTGATACGGCAACACGACTCTCTATGTTGTGATACGGCAACACGACTCTCTATGTTGTGATACGGCAACACGACTCTCTATGTTGTGATACGGCAACACGACTCTCTATGTTGTGATACGGCAACACGACTCTCTATGTTGTGATACGGCAACACGACTCTATGTTGTGATACGGCAACACGACTCTCTGTGTTGTGATACGGCAACACGACTCTCTATGTTGTGATACGGCAACACGACTCTCTATGTTGTGATACGGCAACACGACTCTATGTTGTGATACGGCAATTCGACTCTCTATGTTGTGATACGGCAACACGACTCTATGTTGTGATACGGCAATTCGACTCTCTATGTTGTGATACGGCAACAAGACTTACCTGTTACGATAAGCCAATACGTCCTGTTGCAGCTTCTGTGCATCTTGATAACGTCCCATCTCCGCGTACACATACGATAACCTGAGTCTCGCTTGGTTGCTCAGTTGCTGGCGCCTCTCTTCATCCATCTTGCCGGAGACAGCTTCCTGTCATCATTGCAATAAGCGTGCAAATGGTCATTTGACATCCGTTTTGGATGGAACAAACCCTTAATATATATTTCTGTTTATTGTTTTATTGTTAAAAATCATTATAAACCTGTCTATAATAAACACATCATCATCGTCATTCCATCATCATCAGTAGTGGTAGTAAAACAGCAGCATTATCAGTTGTAATAATAATAATAATAGTAGTGGTAGCAGTAGTAGTATGCTGTGTAAGACAACAATTCACCGCTGCAGTAGCTGAGCATGATAAATAAATCATTATTCTTGTACATGTATTTATTGAACACATAATTGTTGTTATCCCTGTGTTATAAACATTTCATCAGTATAACATATAGTGTGTAATACACAGATCGTTATTGTTATCTATGCACAATGTACAAATAAACACACACATATACGTATACGTGTGTGTGTGTGTGTGTGTGTGTGTGTGTGTGTGTGTGTATGTGAGTGCGTATACAATAAACAAATTGACATTCTTATCTGTAATACGCACAAATCGATATTTTAGCATATCTGTGTAAAATCGAAACACCAAGACTGTTAGCATACATGTACTGTAATTTAAAATTATTATTTAATATCATTCATAAATTCCGAGTATATCATTTATATTTTATTTTTATCGATGCGATACCTACAAAATAATACTTTAATTATCAGTTTGCCTGCCACTGAATGAAACGTAGAGTTACAGACCAAGTCAAGTGGAATCTAGGTCAACCGTGTAAATGAACTCGACCATTAGATTTAGATGTTCTGATTATGTACGTAAAATTCTAAAGTCATAGTCCCAGTGGACGTTGCAATATACGCGATCAAAACAACGTGTTTCTACGAGATTTTCGATGTTACCAATGTACAGAAACGAGCTTGATGACGACCAAGGAGACGAAAAACGTCACTCTTTTATAATGAAGATATGATTGAACAAAAGGAAACCGAGCTCTGCACGAATGTGTCGTACTACTCCATATATTAACTAAATGCGGACAAAGCCTTGACCGGCCTTTAGCCCAGCGCATTTTGTGTCGTCTTATGGCGATCTCGTACATGATTTGGTTTCTATTCCACTTTTAACCCTAAAATAATAACATTTATCAAAGATGCTGGATACTTAAATCTTGCCAGAATGTTAAGAAATATTAACATTACTGAAATATCCGGTTTTTTTCTACACATATTTATATTTGAAGCGTATTGTTCACGTGATCTTTAAGTACCTAACACAACAGTAAGAGCTTTGTCTAGAACAACAGTGATCGTTAAGTACCTAACACAACAGTAAGAGCTTTGTCTAGAACAACAGTGATCTTTAAGTACCTAACACAGCTGTAAGAGCTTTGTCTAAGAACTACAGTGATCTTTAAGTCCCTAACACAATAGTAAGAAGTTTGTCTAAGAACTGCAGTGACCTTTAGCCCTAAAATATCAGAAGAAATAATTGTGAGTAGTCAATTCTATCAGAACACGAATTCGAATTTCGGCCACTTACCAAAATCTCCAAGCGCCGTTGCAAAACGCCTTCCTGTGCATCGGTAAAATGCCCCAATTCCAGAGTGTAGCTAACAGCATCTAGGTAAGGCAGCAACTGTCATGGAAGGAAGCAACGTCAGCTATAGAGCAACGTCAGCAGATTTGTTGCCCTGTCAATACAGTCTGGTGTCCTGTTAGCGTATTTTGTGATTTGACATATATTTTTCCCTTGTCAAATTGTCAGAAAATGTTTGTAGTCAGTAATTTTAGATCTTGTCAGCAAATTTTGTCTTGTCAGTAAATTGAGTGTCTTGTCAGCACATTTTGTGGACTTGCAACTAATGTTCTCGATGTCAATAAGTTCTGGGAGTAGTCAGCAAATTCTGTCACGTGATACACAACACTTACCATGATGTCGATGATTTTTCCGAAAGATTCCTTCTTGCTCAGTATCTCCAATTTCTCCTGAAAACGGTCAATGGCATCCAGATACAGATGAGCAATCTGCACACCGGACCTGCCTGTGGTGCGCCACAATTCCAGCAACTCGTATTCCATGTCCCTGACAGGCATAAAGTTCTTCTGACACAAGCGTACAATTTCTCTGACAGGCATAAAATTCCTCTGACACAAGCGCACAATTTCTCTGACACGCATAAAGTTCCTCTGACACAAGCATACAATTTCTCTGACAGGCATAAAGTTCCTCTGAAAACAAGCGTACAATTTCTCTGACAAACATGCAATTCCTCTGACAAACGAAATGTGATGGCAAAGCCACTTAGTTAATGAAAATGATTATTATTAATTAATCTTTCATAACTAATTACAAGTGATGAGAATCTTAATTTATTTTATTAATGATCGTCCAGCAGACACCACTCGTCTCTCTCACTTGGCGGATATGTGGTTGCTGTAAACGTTTTCTCTTCCACAACATGAAAGATAAATGTTCACGGTCACACAATCTTTTTGTAAGTGGAAACCTTCTTATTAAATGAGAAGACAAATTCGTCTTTAATTAATATTTAGTGGGTCCCATCCACCCACTTTCTTCTCCAACATAAAATTGTCAATATGCATAAGAAGGTCAATAAATTTAACAATATATTTATTTGGTTTGCATTACATCAGCAAATCTAGAATATTCTTGCCTAGAGCGTTTACTTCAAACTTTCAAAAATACCGTCATAAGAAGTGCCCAAGGTAGGGTTACTCTGACAATTTAACAATTTATATAACATTTTAATTTTAAAATAGGGAGAGGCAAATTTACTCTGCCGCATGTACCATTCTTTGACACCAGCATACTATTCCTCTGAGCCAAGCAAAACAAAATTTCTTCTGACACAGGCGTAACATTCCTCTGAGCTAAGCAAACAAAATTTCTTCTGACACAGAGGCGTAACATACCTCTGAGACAGGCAACAAAAATTTCTTCAGAGGGGTGCAACATTTCTTTGAGACAGGCACACAAAATTTCTTCAGACAGGCATAACATATCTCTGAGAAAGGCATACATAATTTCTCACAGTCGTAACTCTGATACTAACATTCACTTCTTCTTCCATGGCATAAAAAATTCGTCTCATACAATTATTTGCTTGTCACAAACATTATTTAATCTGAGAGATGCAGTCATGATATTTTATTACATCAATTTTTCATAAAGAGAAGTATTCCCCCACCCTATCGCCCACACTATGCAATGACACAAACAAAAACACTTTGGGTATTTGCATATAAACTAGATCATCAACATCAACAACAACACCATCATCAACAACAACATCATCATCGTCAACAATAAAATGTTTGTATGCGTTTGTAAGTATGAGGTATATGCATATGTGTGTATTTGTATTTAGATAGATGTATGTGTATGTGGACATAGATCAAGAAATTGATAGATAGACAGATAGATAGATAGATAGATAGATAGATAGATAGATAGATAGATAGATAGATACATACATAAAATGGATCAGAATATATGAATGATATATTAGAGAGAGAACTAGAGAGAAAGGAAGAAAGGGAGACGATTAGAAAAAGTAGAGAAAGTGAGGAAGAATAGACAAGACGAGAAAAAGAACAATCTAGAAAGAGAGAAGTAGAAAAACGGAGAGGAAAATGGGGAGTTAGGAAAAAAGAGAGAGCCACTACATGTAAACTGAGCACAGGACGCAACAAAGAACATTAGTCAACATAACACCACACAGAACAATAGTATAACGTAACACAACACACAAAGATCAATAGGCAACATAACGTAATACAACACACAAAGAACAAAATGATGTAGCATATGGTATTACAAAGAACAGATAGACAACATGACCTAGAACGTGAGACTACAAAGAACAGATAGACAGGATGACGTAGCACTCACAGATATAAACGGCCAAAAACGTGCGGATCTGTGAGTGTGCTGATCAGACCACTCTTGTCGCCTAGCGACCGCCACAACCAAGGTAACTCTTGAGCAACACGTGTCACTGAAACGTTTTCCAATTCAATGAGTGGTGACCATAACTGGTGAGAGAAGGAAACATTAAAGGCAATTATTGGTGACTATAACTGGTGAATGACAGGCAACATTAAAGCCAATTAGTGGAAACCATAATTGGTGAATGGCAGGAAACATTATAACCACTTAGTGGTGACCATAATTGGTGAATGACAGGAAACACTAAATTCAACGAGTGGTGACCATAACTGGTGAACGACATGGAACATCAAAGTCAGTTAAAGATGAAAATGGTTGGTGAGTGACAGGAAACATCAAAGTCAGTAAGGGTAACCAAAACCAGTAAATGATAGGAAACATCAACGTGAGTCAGTGGCGAAAATGGCTGGTGAAATAACAAAGATCATCAAAGTCAGTCAGTGGTAATCAAGATTGTTGAATAACAGAAACAATCAGGATTAATATTCCTGTGAGTTAGGGGTAATCATGAAAGATTTATAACTTGAGACTTAAATATTCAAAGTTATTTCGTGGTGACTGCAACTGGTAAATAAAAGGAGACATTGAAGATCATGTAGAGATGATCATGATAGGTTGATAACAATAATTAAAGTCAGTTAACGGTGACTATCACTGATGAATAAAAGGAGAAAACCACAAAAATTAATTCAAAGTTAACAGGTACTTATTGTGAGCGGTGAATAACTTAAGATATCTAAAAAACTAAATCAATATTTTACATTAGTTCGCAGTGACCATTGTTAGCAAAACCAATTTGTAGTGGAATGACTGATGAGTAACAGGAAGTATCAGAATCAATATTTCGTTTCGGTTTTAGTGACACAACCGCTGTATTGCAGAAGATATCTAAATTCATCAATATTCATTTGAAATTTTTAGCGACCATAAGCCTACGACCTGCAGGTAATATCAAATTTTAATATTCAACTTGAGTAAGTAGTAACCAAGACGGATTAAGCAAATTAGTATACTAATCATTTATGGATATTAAAAAGAAAATAATAATACTCAAAAGCCTAACTTGCTTAATCCGTCAACAATGAAGTTTCCTTAGTGTTTACAGATTTGTCTAACTGTTGTCAACAATGAAGTTTCCTTAATGTTTACAGATTTGTCTAACTGTTGTCAACAATGAAGTTTCCTTAATGTTTACAGATTGGTCTAACTGTTGTCAACAATGAAGTTTCCTTAGTGTTTACAGATTGGTCTAACTGTTGTCAACAATGAAGTTTCCTTAATGTTTACAGATTGGTCTAACTGCAGTCTACATGGAACTGTCCTGAATGTTTATTGCCTGGTTTAACTGTAGTCCACATTAAACTGTCCTGAATGTTTACTGTCTAGTCTAACTGTAGTCTACATTGAACTGTCCTTAATGTTTATTGTCTTGTCTAACTGTAGTTAACACTGAACTAGTCTGGCCTTACTAGTCAACACTGAACTAATCTGGCCTAACTAGTCAACACTGAACTAGTCTGGCATAACTGTAGCAACACTGAACGATTCTGGCCTAACTGCTTACCGATCTCTGCTTTTCGAAGTAATCGATGACTTGTTTGAGGTAGGTTTCCTTGGCGACTTTGGTCGATAAGTAGCGTTTTTCAACAGCTTCCCGCAATTCATCAAATGCCAAACTGCAACAATGTGGTATATATGTCTATGTGGTGTGTGTATACTTGTGAAACAATAAAGACACCAAATGCAAAGTGTTCGATTGTAAATGTCTGTAAACAAAGATTCCACACCTGGCGCACGACCGGTCACAAGAAAAACATTGCAATCAAACATAAACCTATGGGTTAAATTCTGAGATAAAAGAAGAAAAAGATAAAAAGAAAGAAAGAAAATTGTTTTTCTGTGACGTAAATGCTGTACAAGTGTAAGTCTGTGGAGACTTTGGAATCAGTGGCTCTCTGGGCAGTAAATGACGTACAAGAGTAAATCTGCTGATTATGGAATCAGTGACGTCCTGTGAAGAAAGTGACGTAAAACACTAAAACCTGTTGACTTTGGAATTGGTGGTCTGCTGAGAAGTAAATGACTTTAACAAGTAAATCTGTTGACTATGATACCAGTGAAGTTCTGTTAAATAAGTGACGTAAAACAAGTAAATCTGTCGTCTATCGAACCAGTGACGTGCTGTGAAGTAAGTGACATACCGCAGTAAACCCGAATGGTCAAGTAAGAAGTCTCTGACAGCAAAGTACAGCGGGGACCAAGCGGCAGACGGGATGTCGAACACGCCCCGAATCTCGTTCTCGCTTAACCCTTTACGTGCCAGGAACAGCCCACACATTACCTGAGGAAGTATGAATCAAACTACACATAAAGGAAAGAAACAAACAACTATGTAAAGAATAAATAGGTACGACCACACATAGATGTATATTATACACAAGCACCTAATCTTCCACCCGAGATACGCAGCAGAAAAAACAACAGAAATACACGCAAAGAGTAAAGCTAGACAATGAAACTTAGCAGATTAAAGAGTTAATATATCTGTATTACAAAAGACATTATTTTGAATTTAAAAATATTTATAACGATCCAGTTCATTTAGAAAGATGGTTTAACTATTATCTGTTCATTCAGTCTTAAAATTATAGGAATGTGATTGGAAACGGAAGGAGGATACATACAAGAGATCATAAAAACAGTAAGGTATCTAAAACAATTTTGAAATGTATTGATGAATGGAGATCACCTGCTCGATGAGGTTGGTGGTGCTATTTGTCTTGTAATCTTCTTCAAGGCGAGTAAGGAATTGCTGGAAGAGCTCGGCCACGCTAAAGACATTCACAGTTAAGGCAGTGAATTTAAGACATGTTTCACAAATTCCACATAGACATGCCAGAGAATTTTTACCGTTATGGGAAGTTTGCAAAACATTGTTTAATAATTAAATGAGAGCTGTAGGGACTGTTCAGACATTCAAAGTAGCAGTGTTATTTCAAGGAAGAGAGAGGAGTTATTTGGACAGTTCGACCCTACTATAAAGAGTGACTTAACAATCTATTAGTTCTAGAAAATCGTTATTTGGGAGAGTTCGTCCAACGACGTTAACAGTAACAGTCTGTTATTTCACGAGAAAATCACAATCGAGAGGTTCTCATTGACCTCTTCGTTAAGGACCAATTGCGCTAGGCGTTATTTGCAATGTTACATAAAAGACCATTTCATGATGAATTACTGGAACCGGTCGGTTGCAAAATGATATTCACATACAGTAGTATTGAATTGACTTTATGATGAATTGAAGATATCAAAAACATTGATAACAAGTGGCATTATGCTATGTGTGAGATCTTATAACTCTTTCCTTCCTTTCTTTCTATTGCTATGTCAGAAATGTAAATATTGGTAATCTGTAAAAGAATTGTATTTAAAGTCTTTCAGTTCTCGTTGAAAGAGAAAGAGAGAGAGAGAGAGAGAGAGAGAGAGAGAGAGGCAAACAGACAGACAGACAGAGATATATTTAATTAACGGTAGCAATAATTTTATTCAGTTTGTAAAGAGTGTCGTCCGGTATAGGACAAGGAAAATCAATTCAAAAGTTACCTACTAAACGGTTAGCATGCTTTCCAGTTTGTGTAAAAAAAAGAAAAAAAAAAGAAGAAAAAAGGGAGGACTTTTGTATTAGAACACAAAAACGAAAAGTAAGAAGAAAAACATCCATAGCACAAGAGTTCTAGTGTTGGACAACACACTCACCTCTTCGCGTGGGCAAGCGTCTCAATTTTGTTGTCTAACAGACGAAAATTTCCGAATGTGCACAACTCCTGTCGAAGAATTAAAATTTTTGTAATAACTAAATTTCAGTGTTTCAAGGCGCTGGCTTAGTAACGATATAATAAGCGAACTGTTCAAATTTACAGCTCTAAGTAAGTGGACACAACTCCTGCTGAAGAATTAAAACTTTTGTAATAATTAAACTTCAGTGTTTCAAAGCGCTGGCTTAGTAATGATATAATAAGCGAACTGCTCAAATTTACAGCCCTAAGTAAGTGGACATAACTCACATTTCACTCAACCCTCTTCTTCAGGACGATGACGGTTGAAGCTTAAAATGTATCCGTTTGCTCCAATCTAACAATTGCGCATTTTAAAGTAACGACAACCCACTCTCATTTCTTTGCACTAATCCCCAATTTAGAAAAAGAAAACCAGCACTTCGCTTCATACTCAGCAGGTTTATCTTTCAATTCACGGAATAGATGCGGCCTCTCTGAGTTTAGACAAAGTTTAACCGTGAACAAATTCATAATTCTGGTCTCATGCTATTTATGCACATTTGTGAATCAGCAGCGGGAAAGTCCGTCAAGCAAGGTTATTGACATCGGGACATCGGGTTTGAACAACAACCCCCAGTCCCTACACTCGTTCGAACATAGCACGTGATCTGTTCATAGTGACTGACATTGCTTTTAATATGTATGGGACCTTATAACTGTCAGTAATCCACTACAGCATTACATAACCCAGCTGCGATTGCCAGCATAAAGAAAAGTATAAAAACATCAAAGAGCTTAATAAATGATCGAAGATAAAATTGTTAGTAAGACAGGCATAATTTGCCCTTGGCTCCATGACAAATGTGATGACAATTATAATGAGTGGGGGAGAGGGGAACATGGGGTGCTCCGGAATAATACAAACACTTTAACAACAACAAAATACTTACAGAAATGAGAATCTTGAGAAAAAGAGGGTTTTTTGCTTGCTCGGCTTCAGTAATTGTTTTCAGTTGCTCTGGTGACAGTTCCTTGCCATTCTGTTTCAGAATGCCCTATAAAGAAAGGGGGAGATAATAGGAACCACATAATTTATTTTAATCTTATTGCAAGAGAAAAATTAAAATTAATTTCAATGTTCAGCATAAGTCCTCACTAAGTGTGGAATATGTCCTCATTTGCATAATTGACATGTGGAGAATACAAATAACTTATAAAATTCCAGGAACATGAAAGCTGCTTAAAAACACTTTGTACATTACAAACATGCAGAAATAAGTAAGTGGGTTCAAAATAAACATGAAGAAAAATAATTTAAAATAATTCAAATGCATAAAATAGTTTACAGATTACCTGGAACAAATAAAAGTATGTCAAATACTTGACAGATGTAAATGGACTTACAATTAATGTTTAAATCAACCTGAAAGATGCCAAAGGATTTGTATACAGACAGTGAAAACTTGAATGGGTTTACAAAGTAGTAGCATGCAGCACTTAATGAGGCTACAGAAAATACATTATGGACCACTTGAATTGGTTTGCACAATAACAGGGACCACTTTTAATGGGTTAACGAAAATATGTGGAACATATTTAATGGGTTAAAAAGTAACAAAATCATTTTTACTGATTTTGCAAAAATTAAAATGAAACACATTTAATGTAACACAGAAAATGCAAATAACACAATTAGGTAATTAAACATTTTATTCTCAAATATTTTGTATATTTTGAACCAAGTAAAATGACCCCTATTTCTACATAGAGAAGTAAACAACATAATCCCTAAGCTTAGGTTGAAAGTGAAAACCATCCGTGCTATGGCTAGCAATGACATAATTGCACTGTTTGGAATGTCACAGCCACGCTTCAATAGTGACAAATTACCAACAGTCATAGTGCGCCATTTCATAAATAGGATTAAAAACTCGCATAGCTGTCCTATATTCGAATCACAGTGCTTTCAGACTATTAAAGTCTAGAATTATAATTGAATGATAAAGGTGTATTTTAACATTATGGGAAAGATAGCAACAGAATAGACTTAAAAGACATTTGTTAGGAGACAGCTGACACATGAATCTGTTTATTCTGCAGTGCTTCAAACCAGTTCCAATTTAGGCTGAGCCAAGTTCAGTCCAGTTAGTTGAGTTTCCACATACGAAGTCACACATTACTGAGCTCAAGTGTCGACGCAAGCTGGGGTTCAATCCAAGTTGGTTTGGAACCAAAAAAAAAAAAGCTGAGGTCCACATTGAAAGCAACAGTTACAACCTGTATTTGATGTCTGCACTTCCAAAGTCTTTTCTAGTCTTTCCGAAAAGAGAATGAAGGAGATACATCTCCACATAAACCGGTCATCTATCATGTTATCCTCCTTTCTTCCAAGTACTGAAATAATTGTGACTTTGTGTGAGAGTCTGTGGGACAGTAAGAACTGAACTATTCAGTGCATGTGTTCCAGTCATCTTGTGCATCACTAACGACCTGATTAGCAGCCAACCTACATTCATAACCACTATGTGCACTGGCAGCTTCAGTGACAAGCCCACACAGACAAACACATGAAACCAGGTGAATTTGTGTCCTGCTCTCAAACCCTTGTTGTAATATTCCTTCTCTGATTTTCATTTTTCTTACAAAATTGTTCAGTTAAACCTATTGTCAAATAATTAGATGATTTGCGAACTTCTATCAGAGACTTGTGTGCAAATTTATAAATGATTCAAAGACCTGAATGACATTTTGATAGGAGATTTTGGAATTGTTGATTGTCTAAAACCTAATGTGTATTTATGCCTCATGATTTGCTTATGTAAGCATTGTGTGAATAATTTTATTGATCAGTTCTTTTATGTTACTTTTTAATAAAATTGCTAACTCTCACTTTCCCACTTTTGACTAAATTGATTAAAGGAAGTATGCAGGCTTAAAAGGTGGGGGCAGCCAAATCATTAACTTTTTAACAAGTCAGTCATGCATACTTTGGGGAAAGTGCCTCTTAAGCTGGTAATGAGAACGTGTCGGGGGCGAAGGTGAATGCCGCAATACCTAGCATGAATAGTCAATTGCAGGAAGGTATTTCACTCTGGACGAGTAACACCTAGAAGGGGGAATAATTAGTGGAATTATTAGTTGGAGGGCTTGAATTAGCCTATTACCCATTGACAGATGAATTAATCAGTTTATTAATTAAATTATTTATTAATTCACCCATAGGTGAAGTGTTTCACCCCATACTAACAACATAGAACACGCGAACTTGTGATTCAAGCGAAGGAGAATTTCAGTCTAAAGGTGAAGGACACAGGTATGTGTGATTTGTGAATGCTTCTGAATGGCTAACGCACTTTGTTTTTCTAAGGATGAATCCAGTACACACACACACACACACACACACACACACACACACACACACACACACACACACACACACACACACACACACACACACACAAACTGCTTGCTTACGATGCAAAGCTCTTGGCGGTCTTTTAGCGACAGGGGCTCCAGCTTTGTGACGGTGTAGCCCCGTTGCTTCGTAAGCTCTTCAAGGACGTCAGGGCAGCCTTCACGACAGGTTACCACCACTGTTACTCCTTGTGGCAATTCAACCGGAAGCCAGAATAACGTCTGGAGAAAAAAAAAATATCTCCTAGAGAGTTGATACACTGTTTATTTTTCATATTTTATTAATCGTACAACAAGAAAGCAAACAAAGGGAACGAATTCAAGGTTTTGGTTTAGTTCGTCACACGCGTTCAAGGCCCTTGGGTCATAGAAAACTTTCCTTCCGTTTGTAATAGTGAGACTTGCATTCAGGGGACGTCTATTGTATGTCCCACATCATCGGGAAATTTATTTTGTTTTTTTTTACGAAACCTGGTGATGAAAGTACACGTCATTTTGTCTATTCTTTCTGATAGAGAAAACAAATCAAATTTATTTTCATATTCAACTGTTTCAAGCTCCTGGGTGTCCTGACGTCACCGACTGCTACTGCTACTACCTTACGCTAATTGGTCAACGTTTTATAGCCACTCACTGATTTATAACCATTCAGTGATTTATAGCCACTCACTGATTTATAATCATTCAGTGATTTATAGCCACTCACTGATTTATAACCATTCAGTGATTTATAGCCACTCACTGATTTATAACAATTCCGTGATTTATAGCCATTCAGTGATTTATAGCCAGTCACTGATTTATAACAATTCCGTGATTTATAGCCAGTCACTGATTTATAGTCATTCAGTGATTTATAACAATTCCGTGATTTATAGCCAGTCAATGATTCATAGCCAGTCACTGATTTATAGCCAGTCACTGATTTATAACCATTCAGTGATTTATAGCTATTCAGTGATTTTATGTTAGCCTCATAATTTTCTTCTTTTTTTTAATGCCACATACTGTTTTTATAGCCACTCAATGATGTTTTTAATCTCTCAGTTTTCTTTTTATAGCCTCTCAGTTATTTTTTAGTCACTCAATGTTTGTTTTATAGTTATTAAGTGTTTTAAAGACACTCGATTTTCTTAATAGCCACTAAATATTTTTCATAGCTATTCATTGTTTTTATCATTGTCTTTTCTAGCAACTTACTGGTTTTATCATAAACACTCACTTTTTTTTTTGTAACCACTCAAATTTGTTATAGTCATCCATGGTCTATTTTTTTTTTAGCTACTCTGTTTTTATAGCTACTCATTGTTTGTTTTTAATAGCCATTCATTGTTTTTTTTATTTTCACCGTTTTTATAGACACTACTGTTTGTAGCCACTCACCCTTTTTATAGCTACTCACTTTTTGTTTTTATAGTCATTCATCATTTTTTTAATTTTCAGTGTTTTCATAGTCACTCACTGTTTGTTTTTAATAGTCGTACAATTGTTTTTTTTTTTTATTTTCAGTGTTTTCATAGTCACTCACTGTTTGTTTTTAATAGTCATTCATTTATTTTTATTTTTAGTGTTTTCATAGTCACATACTGTTTGTTTTTAATAGTCATTCATTGTTTTTATATTTTCAGTGTTTTAATAGTCATTCACTGTTTGTTTTTAATAGTCATTCATTGTTTGTTTTTAATTTTCATTGTTTTTATAGTTACTACTGTTTTTGTAGCCACTCACCCGTTTTATAGCTACTGACTTGTTTTATAACACTCAGAGTTTTGGTAGCCATTCAATTTTTTTAATAGCCAATCAGTGTTTATACATACTGTTTTTAATAGTCACTCAATATTTTTGATAGCGGTTAATTTGTTTTATAGCCACTAAATGATTTATAGCTACTCATTATTTTATAACCACTAATTTTTTAAAAGTCTCTCAATATTTATCGTCTCTCACATGACAAGTATATGTGCATAATTTTCAACGGTGTTTTTTTTTTTGTAGATCACTTCAATGTCTATTTCTACAAATAACGAAAAATATTTGATAAAGTAAGAAGCCTAACACCATTTTTGAAATACACTCACCTATTTGAATTAACATGCAAAGAGAGATAACTGTTTGTGATCTTGTTTCTTCTTAGTCTAAAAATAAAGTACTAGACTAAAATTTTGCCCTCGAACTTGGGAGTAAGCGTCTAATATTTCATATTAAAAAAACATCACACTTTCCGATAATAACAACACAAAGTCAATACAGATTTGATCAATGCTCATAAACAAATTTATAGTTTTAAAACAGAACAAAGCACGAATCTAATCCCGCTATAATAATAATTATAATAAAAGGGAGGCAAGCGTAATGCATTAAACACCAGTAAATATGTATTATTACGCCCACGCAAAAGAAAGCAGAAAATATATCAATGCTTACGTCAACATACCTTGGAAGTTCTAGACTGCTGTTGGACCTTGGACAGGCCGTCAATAACCAGTAGAATCTTCTTGCGCTTGGCTGCTTTGTCAAGAGCCACCTTCATTTTGTGAAACATGTCTGCAATTTCGACAGACGAAGCATTTACTTCCGGCTTGTCTTCAAGACCTTTTGGTCTCTGGGTGGTGCCACCGATCCGTTCAAACTCCACAGTCAGTCGCTTTAAAATGGAAGTAACGTCTGCGTGAGAGAAATATTTTGGTAAAAGTGTCATTTTAAAGGACTTATCATGAAATACAAATTATCAGTAAGAGTAAAGAATATTACAGATTAGAGAGAAGTATCATTTTAAAGCACTGATCATGAATACAAATTATCAGTAAGAGTATAGCACATTATTAATTAATTAATTAATTTTATTTAATTATAGCTTAATTGGACAAAGAAAATACCCATGACGTGTAAGGTATAAAAGTCTTTCGAAAAAAACCCAAGGTATTACAAAAAAAGACATACGATTAATGGATCATTAATTAGATGCTCATAACTTTATAAATTTCTTCTCAGTAATTCATTATTTGACCCTCTCTGACGTCACTATCAAAGAAAATTGTTGTCAGCAGTATAGGTTCTGATGGGCATGAAGGGAAATTCACTCAGACGGTTTGATACAGCACTATTGTATTTCAAGGTACAACAACATATCTCAGCGACTCGCACGGGTCACACCTAGAGGCACATTACACAACTGTTCCAGAAGCACGCCGTAGAGAATAGTTCTGAATTTCACATGCACTATCAAGCGTATCAGGAGGAATGTTCTTGATTTTCCGTGTGCGTTTACTCAACACACCATGAAGAACATTCAAGATTATCTTAGTGAATTCTCGAGACCAAACTCAAGCCACAACTTCTGCCGTATTGGTACTCGAACGGAATTCACCAGGAATCAACTTTCGTTTTGATTTTAATGACGTTTTAAAGTTTAAAATAAAAGCAGTGAAGGAAGAAAATGATAAGATGTTTCAACTCACTGGAGCTGTCTTTACTGCAGCCGACAAAATGATAGACCAGCTCATGTGATTTCTTCTTTATGATGGCCGCCAGCCAGTTACTGACCAAAGCACCCTTTCCACTCCCCGATGGACCAACAAAAAGATGCTTAAAATTACCTGCAATAAAATCATCATCATCATCATCATCATCATCATCATCATCATCATCATCATCATCATCATCATCATCATCATCATCATCATCATCATCATTATCATTGGTAGAGCAGCACCACCACCATCGTCGTTGTCATCATAATAGTCGTCATGATGATGATTATGATAGAATTGTGTATTTCAATAATCATTTGTAAGTTTCTTATTTTATAATGAATCAATAATCATTTGTAAGTTTCTTATTTTATAATGAATCAATAATCATTTGTAAGTTTCTTATTTTATAATGAATCAATAATTATTTGTAAGTTTCTTATTTTATAATAAATCAAAATAATCTTTACTCTGAAATAGCAGAAATTCTTCTTCTACTCCAAAATGAGAATAAAATTACACCAGTATGAAAGGAATTCTGCTTCAGAATTGAAGGTACTTGTCATCCAAGTTGTGTGTATACTTTAGATATCAATAGACTTCTGTTCCTTCATGGAAGGAATCGCTTGTTTGGCAAAAGTAATCGTAACTCCAAAATTAAGAGAACTGCTACATCAATGTGGTGGTGGTGGTGGGAACCCATCAAATTCTAAAATCCACCCCAGTATGGAAGGACATTTTTCATCAAAGTTGAAGAAACCTCTCCTCTAAAATGCAAAAGTACTATCAACGTAATACGGAGGGTTTCTTTTCAACAAAAACAGAAAAAAAATCATCCTCCGAATTTGACAGGAACTCCATTTTGAAAAGGAAGAGAACTCTATTCCAAATTAGATAGAACGTCTCCGTTAAAAAAAAAAAAGAAACAAAACACTCCGAAATGGAAAGAAACTCGCCATATATACAGAAAGACCCGCAACTGCAGAATGAAAGGAACATACGCATTACACAGGAAAGAACCATAACTCCATACTATCTATCTATCCATCCATCCATCCATCCATCCATCCATCCATCTATCTATCTATCTATCTATCTATCTATCTATCTATAGTCTAGACCAATGAACCTTTCTGCAATTTCTGGTCGAGTTCCTTCATGTAGCCTTGACCCCCGACATACAAGGACATTCGTTTAGCCATGTGTGCATCGTGGGAGGCCAGTTCCAGATCTCGCTGAGTCTGAGACGTTGAGTTTTTGAGTAAAACAGTCTCGATGTATTTCTTCATGTCCTCAAATATAAGTCGTGCACCCTGGGTTAACAAAAATAAAAGATAAGCAAGAAAATGTCAGTGAGTGTATCTATTGATATTCAAGAGATTTAAAACTAGGCACCATTAGAAAGAAAGACTGAAAGAACGATAGAAAGACTCATTCACACTGAGTGATTTGAAATTATGCAAAAAGAAAAGAACTACAAACTAACAAAAGAAATCCCCAATAACATTCCTCGCCCCTTCCCCCCTTCCGAACTAGACGGGAAAAAGAATAAAAGAAAGCGATGAAAACAGGAGAATGATTTGAATAAGAAATGAAATAAAAATCAAAATTCATTTGCAATCAAAGCATTTGAACAAATGTATGAAGGAGCATAATGTGCAGTTAAACAAGCAAAATAAATTTTAAAGATAATAGGCACAAAAACAAACAATTACAGAGAAAGCGAAAGTAATAACACGTGATCAGAAGTTTTAGAACGAAGCAAATCAATATTTGAATACTGGCTTTCGTTGACAGTGAATAAAGAAAATCCGTTTGACACACTGAACATTTCTATCCAGGCATGGTAAACTAATAATGATTTCAAGAAGAAAAATCAATGATATAATTGAAAGGATATTGTGGCAGAATAAATTTACATATCCCTATTTTTAAACTTAATTGTTATATGAATTGTTAAATGTCAAAGTGACCCGAATTTGGGAACTGCTTGTGCTGGTATTTTTAAGTGTCAAAGTTGGAAGTAAACAACTCAGATAAAGAATGTGCTAGACTTGCTTATGTAATCAAAACCGGTTTTAGGTGGATGAGTAGTTTTTATTATCAAATGGTTAAGATTTACAAGAACGAGACCATCCAATGAGGTCGAGATAAAAAAATTCTATTGTCTAATTACATTGAATTTGGTGTGGCAAGAAGTCTGGTCATGAAAGGTGGCTATTAGCTTAATGGTGAGTTAACTGACTGATTGAGAGAGAATGGTCTTAGAAATATTTCATGCAATTTGCTATTGATATATTATACTTGTGTTATACGTAGAGAAATGTGTCTTCTGGATAATTATTAATAACAAAATGTAAGATTCTTATAACTTGAAGTTAGTTATGGATGATTAATTAATAATCATAACCATTAACTAGGTGGCCTTGGTGTCACAGATATAGAAAAGGCAAGAAATGCTTGACGAAGAAGAAAAAAAACCAAACAGACACACATTTGAACTAGAAAGAAACATAACAGCAAACCAAACAAAAAATAAACAAAAAAGCCCAAATTAAAAAACATTAAACTAAAAGGCAAGTAAAGAAATTAATAATTTAAAGAATAATTGTGCAGAAAGAGAAAGCAGATTAAAAAAGAAGAAAATATGGCCATCACCTCCTCTGGTGTCGCGTAGTCCACGTGTACAGCTAGGCACTGAAAACAGTAACATACACATCCTGAAAATTACGTTTTCAAAATCCTGAATATTACATTCACAAACACCTTAATATTACGTTCACAAAACCCTGAATATTACGTTCACAAAATCCTGAACATTACATTCACAAACACCTGAATATTACGTTCACAAACCCTGAACATTGCGTTCACAAAATCCTGGATATTACATTCCCCAAACCCTAAATTTTACATTCCCCATATCTTGAATATTACATTCCCCATACCCTGAATATTACATTCACAAAACCCTGAGTATTACATTCACAAAAGCCGGAATGTTTCATTTTCATTTTTCAAACTTCACACTGTCAGTCAATTAACGTTTTGGAAATAATTTTGTAAACGTGTTAGTATGTAATGTGTGTCGGAAATGGAAAATCAGAGAATAGTCTGTAACATAAAAGAAATCTTGCAGTGTCAAGATAATGTTGTGTACATATACTAAGAGGAAATATTTGTTAAGTGTTGAGGGAAAAGATTTGTCAAACTGTTTAAGAGAAAGAATTGTCAAACAATCTGTGAAAAAGAATGGTCACGCATTGTGTTAGAAAGAACTGTCAAACAATCTATGAAAAAGAATTGTCAAACATTCTGTGAGAAAGAATTGTCAAACATTATGTGAAGAGCCGAATGAACGCTATTCAAGCGACAGCTGCCAGTCATCCGAATACGTACTGTTGGGGTGTGAGCGCTGCCATAACAAATGAGAAAATTAAAAGAGCTAAGTGGACAGTGGTGATCTCCTAAATCAGATCGGTGTGTTACGATTCTGTACAAGCTTTAAAAGACAAATAGTTAGTCCTAAAAGAGTTTGTTTCAAAGTGTCATGGTCATGAGCTTGGTCTTTCAGCAGCTGCATGTACATGGGTAGTGATTCGCACCTCGGATTTACTCCTAAAGCTCTACCCTAACCTTTAATAGGTCATCTCACAACCTTTCAAAGTGAGCTAGGTAAATGTCTAAGTCAGACTCTTTGAAGTTGTACGGTTCCATGAGGAACGGGGTATATTTGCAGCACGCTATCAGTATTGGCACTACTGCACATGTCAGATGCAGGGGAGACTATTGGCTTCACAAAAGCTTTCTAGCCGACCTGTCAGCTGGTGTTGCTTTCTCAAGTTCAATTTGCTCGTGTTTGACCCGCAGTTTTTCAAACTCCAACTTTTCGAGTCTACCTTATTTTTTTTTCTCATGTGCTCTTTCTCTTACTCTTTTTTTTAAATTTCTCCTTCCTTCTCTAATCTCTTCTCCTCTCTCTCTAAGTATCTCTTTCCCTACACTGTTTCTCTCTTCCTCCTTCTTAATGAACACAATGAACTCAGGTCCTTTTAAGCCTGCTTCTTTCTTTAACTTCTTCAGTGGCCTTTCTAGAAGGTAGATTTACGTATAGTCTTGTTTTAGAGGAGGGGTGTGGGCTACATAAGCCATTATTTGACACGGACAGTGAAATAGACAAACGCTGAGAGAGAGAGAGAGAGAGAGAGAGAGAGAGAGAGAGAGAGAGAGAGAGAGAGAGAGAGAGAGAGAGAGAGAGAGAGAGAGCAAAAGAAGAGTAGGGGGCGCAAGAGAAAGAAAGAGAATAAAGTAAGAATGAGAAAAGCCTGAGAGAAATAAAGTTAGAGAGAGAGAACGAGGCGGCAAAAGAGACGAAACGAAAAGAGAGAGACGATTGAAGTTTAACACTGGAATTAATTTTTTTTTTAAAAATGAAAATTTAAAGATTAAAATAATTCTAATTAAAAGCTCGCACAAAGTAAAATTAAACGCTTTGATTTTCTGTCAAATAAATCGACATTCGATAAAATGAATCAAAAACACATTTTCTCACCTTGTCCTTGAACTTTAAAACGCGTTGTTTGAGTTGATCCAGTAAATCTTTGGCAGCAGAATTTTCCACAACAAACTTTTTCTTTAGCATTTCGTTTCCTGTCGTCTCTGCTGTGATGTACTCTTTGTCATCGTACGTCTGCAGGTGAAACAAATAAAGGTAATGGATGGATGGAGTGTAGGGGGCGCTTCCGGCTTCCGCCGCTTTCGCGCATAAAGGTAATCCCTATCGACATCTTTTATATATCCATACGCATAGAGGCCCAACACACTCACGCACACAAATATGTTGCAAGTAAATATATCAACAGCCTGTTCATTTTCCATCGACAAGCATCTGAATGGAAAATAAATTTCACTTACATGTATTTATTTGTAACATAAAGGGGCGATAGACTGCATTCTCTTGAGATGTTACAAAACAGGTGGCTTATGAATTCACTTAAAACATAATTAACAGATGAATGATTAAATTATTCATTCGTTCAGTAACTCAGTCAGACAGTTATATACTTAACTCAATCAGCCAACCAACTAACCAACAAGTCAACTGACTGGACCAATCAATCAATTAAAAAAATCAATTGGACTGAGCCAATCAATCCTGCAAGTTATAATTGAATGAATCAATCTTTCAGCTAATTAAAGTATGTACACGAACGCATGATGAATGAATGAATTTAATTTAATGAATTGAACATCGCATGATAAAGAGATACAGACAGCCCTAACAGTACCTACCTTGGCTCTAAAGGCGAAGGTGGCTGGCATGGAGCCCGGCTTGTTCAGGTGTCCATGAAGAAACTCCAGCTCCGTGACACTTTTGTCCCGGACAGACTTGAGCCAGGGGTAGCTCTTCACGGAGAAGTCCAGGTTACGCTGGAGCTTTTCGTCCTTCAGACCATGCCACCCGTAACGCTGTAACAGAGGTAGGTATACACGATCCTGAATGTGCACAAGATGTGTAATTTTAACAAGTAGAACTTCGATGACAGTCCACAATACATTGTGTGTGTGTGCGTGCGTGCGTGCGTGTGTGTGTGTCATAGTGTGCTCAACTCTGTTTGTTGATTCTAATGAATTGCAAACGAGGCGATCGATATCCACGACAACGTGATCAATGGATGGCTCTTCGGCCAAGATGTATTGATCTAGTTTTAAAATGTTATGTCTAAGTATCTTTCCCACTGTCTCCTTTTGTCTGTACATGTCCGTTTATTCATCAAATATATGTGTCGTCTGTGTGTATGTGGTGTGTTGTCCAATTCTAGCTGTTCCTTTGTTCATCCGTCATCCACTCATTCAGTTTTATTTGTCTCTTTCTCTCCTGCCTGTGTGACTGACTGCCTACATCTAGCCTACACTTCCTCGATTTTATCGACATGTTTATTACCAGCATGAGCAAGTCTAGAACTGTACATTCCTTCAGGATTCCAGTCAACACAACTGTGCCTAGCTAGCATTGGTCGATCGATTCTATTTTACCGAGTTAGCATTGGTCAATTGGTTGTGTTGTACCGAGTTAACATTGATCAATTAGTTGTGTTGTACTCAGTCGGTTGTGTTGTACCTAGTTAGCATTGGTCAATTGGTTGTGTTGTACCGAGTTAACATTGATCAATTAGTTGTGTTGTACTCAGTCGGTTGTGTTGTACCTAGTTAGCATTGGTCAATTGGTTGTGTTGTACCGAATTAGCATTGGTCAATTGGTTGTGTTGTACCGAGTTAGCATTGGTCAATTGTTTGTGTTGTACCGAGTTAACATTGATCAATCACTTGTGTTGTACCGAGTTAACATTGATCAATTGGTTGTGTTGTACCGAGTTAACATTGATCAATCACTTGTGTTGTACCGAGTTAACATTGATCAATTGGTTGTGTTGTACCTAGTTAGCATTGGCCAATCAATTGTGTTGTCAGAGTGAGTCTTCATGAAATCTTATGATGCGAAAGTATAAATATTTTAAGTCATTTACTGTTTCTGGTGAATTGGACAAGACTTCGCTACTTCTTAACAGTCAAAACACGAGAGGTGAAATATACTTCGGCAGTTGCTGAAGACGATGATAGAGACAATAAAAGGATTATAATAGTCGATGACGATGAAAGAGACAATAAAGGATTATAAAAGTTGATGACGATGAGGAGAGAGAGAGTATAATGGATTATAATTTATATTTTTTTCCTTCCTCCATAATGAACATGAACATAACTCATCGCCCCATTTCAGAAGCTGGTTTTATTGGCATCAAAAAATAAAAACGTGTGTGTGTGTGTGTATGTGTGTGAGTGTGTGTGTGTGTGTGTGTGTGTGTGTGTGTGTGTGTGTGTGTGTGTGTGTGTGTGTGTGTGTGTGTGTGTGTATTTTTAAAAGTCAAAATACGAATTACCTGAGCGAATAGGCCAACGAAGATATCGGACCTGTCTATTTCTCGAAGACAGATGTCGACGGTGCGATTGCCTTTCGCAGCTTCATCCGTGATGCCCCACCGCATGTCCACTGCAACGAACTGCACGCCACGTGCTTGACACGTGGCCGCAAGCTGAGGGAAGTAGCGCGCGACAAGCTCCTCGCGCTCACGTTCGAGTCCGCCAAATGGTGACGACACAAACACGCGGCACGTGCGTGGATCCTTTAGGTTCACGTGTGACGTCATCATCAGCGTAAGAGTGCTTAGTTTCTTTTCTTTTCTTTTTTTAACGCTGTTGGCCTACTTTCACAGACACGAGACTATATATATATTTTTTCAGAACTTTTAGAGATCGTACTGGCAGTTCCAATTTTGTTTAGCCGGCAACTGTTGTCCACTGTATCGGAATGGTTCCTCTCTGATATCAGATAATGTCACCTATCTGTTGCAATAGACTGTAAAAGTATGACCACTGGCCTCAGCTCGTGTTTGATCAAAACTGCAGGTGTAGGTAATGTGACGCGTCTAAGGTATGACCACTGACTTCAACTGGTGTTTGATCAAAACTGCAGGCGGTACTGTAACGTGCGTCTAAAGTATGACCACTGACTTCAACTCGTGTTTGATCAAAACTGCAGGCGGTAATGTGACGTGTCTATAACGATTGTAGCTAATACCGTAAGAAGTTAAGGTTTGCTTGAAACACTGTTCGTGGGGCCGACTCGTTATGGTTCGCTGGTTTTTCTGGGGAAATAAACCGCAGTACATGCACAGGTATGTGCTTCCATTGGATCGGTGTACGGGAAAAATAAAAGGCGATAATCCCCTTGTCGTGCGGAAGGCGCGTCACTGTACGTACACACACACTAAGTCAAACAAGTTAGCCTACCCGTTCCACCCCACCCCAACGCTTGAAGTCCTCATGCGTCCTGCAAATATTGAAGAACGCGATTCGAGGGGGCGGGGGAATTCCCCAAGCGCCTAGTGACTAACAACGGCAAAAATAAAACAACACCAACAAAATGGCAGCACTATTGAGATTAAACGGATGTGAAGCAATGTACGTCGACCCCGTCTATTCTCTCTTCGCGCAGCTCCGAGCGGAAGTGGGCAACTAGAGTTACCGTTCCTGCGGCCGACAATTCGTCTGGCAGTACGGCTAAACAAAACTTGGCCGAGTGCTGTCAAAAACATCAGTGCTCGCTATCAGACGCTTTTGGAGTCAACTTTAAAGGAAGTGTTATTGCCATTCTAACAATCCGGCTAGCGCCGGATCACGTGGACACCAGTTAGGCTGGAATGCACAATCATCTGCAGAGGGCGTTTCATTTTTTAAACGCTAATTTTTTGGGGGGAAAAGCTGAGCTGTAGATACCAGTAAGTTTGTCTAATGCGATTTAACAGCGATCAATAGATCCCCACTTCTTTGGCGCTAATTGTCTTGCTCATGTCTTGACACGTTAGCGGGTCTGTCAGTTGGAAAAACCTAACTTAAAAAAAAAATTGTAAAAGCAACCTCACTTGTTAAACATAATTGACCTGGGCTAGAGCCACTAACATGTATTGCCGACCGTGCAGTAGAATTAATAACAAACCGTTATTGTTTGCGTTGCACTGTTTGCATTAATTACTTTCCTCCTGGCCCTCCCCATCGCGCGCGCGCACACACAAACACACCGCATATAAATAAAACACGTATTGTACGCTACGTCACAGACATAACTGTAAAAGAAACGTAACATGCAACTGCAAGCACGCTATGGAGAGAGCACGACTGCACAGGCCCAAATGCATTCAGTCTATCTCTATTGGTTGGTCAAGTAGGGGGGCGCTTCCGGCTTCCGCTGCTTTCGCGCTCTATCTCTGTAACGGAGTCAAGGCAAATTATACTTGAACTCCTAACCCGCCATCAGTTTACATTGTTATCTTTAGCGTTCGCTCCTACTGTGAGTTACCTCGAAGGACCGCCATATCTCGAATGACCGCCGATAGCGAGGCCACCCAAGCCGAGGCATAACTAACAGGTTCCCACCAATTGTTGTTGTTGTTGTTGTTACGCTTTCTTCACTCCTGGGTGAGCGTGGTTGAAGGCTTTCATCTATGATGTTCTCGCCAGGGCTTCGCATCCTTCTGGGCCGTCGTGTTCGTCTTCCGATGCGTTGGGTTTTTTGAAGTGTGTGCGTGGCTTTAAAAAAAAAAAAAATATTGAGTGTAGTATTGGTCTGTCCTTTTCCTCTTTTCAGGGCCACTCCAGCGTTGTCCTTGATGTTGTTCGGCCGGCGCTGGGGAAAAAAAAATTGCCGGTGTCCGTGGCTGACTGGTCCGTATGTACTTCTACAGAGCACAAGGGACCTCTCACCGAATTTCAGACTCTGGCTATTTTTCACCCGTGATGTAGTAGTACTCGCCCCATTGACAGTGATAACAGTTCTGAACAACGGCTTATCTCACCAATATCTTTACCCACCTCATCCATTTTAAAGTAGATTTCATCAGCAATTTTGTAATGGAATAATCCACTGGAATAATGTTTCCTAATCTGATAATTACATTATTTAAAGGAGTCACATCACGTGATCTGATAATTGTATTATTTCTAAACAATGACAATGTCTATCTCTATCAGCTGCTTCCAATGAAATTTTAAATAATATCAATAAAAAAAAATAATATTTTATAACCCACCCCATTTAAAAATAAACAAATTATAATTAATAATAATTATAAATTATAATTATAATGAAATGTTTTCTCCTCTTTCCAACTAGATTATCAACCCTAACACTCTTTAACAGAAATTTTTGGAGCCGCTACTGTCCCCAGTGGAATATTTCCTGATATGGTTATTACCTTATTAAAAGTTATTTTTCAAGCGTTGTAGAGATGACATCATAAATGGAATCATTGTATCTGATCTATTAATGGCATTTGTCACAAGTCATTTTGCCTAATCTGGCAATGGCATTAGTCACTCAGTTGGTTATTACAATGACTTAATTACTCAAGTCGCTTAACCAAAAGCATTAGCCACTTAAGTCATTGTACCTAATCGGACAATGGTGTTAGTCAGTCACGTCACTTAACCTAATGTGATAATACCACTTGTCATTTATATCATTGTATCTACTCTGTTAATGGCGTTAGTCAGTCACGTCACTTAATCTGACAATGACGTTAGTCAGACCCGTCACTTAATCTGACAATGACGTTAGTCAGATCCGTCACTTAACTTAATCTGACAATGACGTTAGTTAGACCCGTCACTTAACTTAATCTGACAATGGCGTTAGTCAGTCCCGTCACTTAACTTAATCTGTCTATGGCGTTAGTCACTCATTCACCCATAATTGTGCAAAGAAGGTTTAGACATAGAAATCTCCTCAACAGATATTCGGTAGCGATGCAATGGCCTCTCGTTCAAGATGTCCGAGTTCGATCCTCACTCGAGCTAAAAATTTACGTGTGATCCCTTCCTCTACCTCCCGCCCCGTTCAAAGTTGCGGGCTGGGAATCTATTGAATGTTGTGGCAAAGGAGTGTGTGTGGTGGTGGTGGTGGCGGGTGTGTGTGTGTGTGTGTGCTGCCGACCACACTCTTCAGGTAGTAGAAATGGAAAACAATTATGTTCTTGTGTTTTTGCGCGAAAAATTTCCACTAAGCTCCACTGAGAAAACTAAATTTCACTCAAAGTAAAACAAAACGAGCAGAAGAAATAGAAACAAAACGAAACAAAAAGAACTTCCTCATTCTGGCGACCCCTAGCACTGACAGTTACATGTCCAGAACAAAAAGAACTTCCTCATTCTGGCGACCCCTAGCACTGACAGTTACATGCCCAGAACATGCACGAGTTCCTCATCAAATTTGCGCGCGTCCGAGAAATCAGCACAGAATGGAAGCGGACTTGAATTCCAACCCAACAAACAGTTGCAAGAAAGATTTTGAAAATGATTTGTAATCGAAGACTGGGAGTTTGGCCGGCCACGTAATCCAGCAGAGGCCGCCCGCTAGCGCAATAGGGGCTGTCAAATTGGCCATGCGTGCAAGCAGACGTGTATTATTCGACAAAGGCGTCCTCTCAGTAACGCCGGTTACAGTAAGGATCAATACAAGCGCTCGGGTGTCTCTAAGTGCATATGTACTTGAGCGACAATAGCACACAAAAGTTAGTACACGTGACGTGTGTGTTGAGATTGGACTGTGCAGATCATCTTTCTTGTGACTGTTTGCGTGCGTTGTTAGCTTGAATCGGGTCCTCGCTATAGTTCTGGTAGTCAGAATATCTGCGACTGATTCTTTTGGGTTTATATCTTTCTTCCCCAGTCAGCTGATTTTCCAGTTGGAAGATCCTACATGGAAAGCTTTTTCTTTGAATGTGTTGTGACGTCAGCGAACCTTTATTGGAACAGCTTCTTTCTTTTTCTATAATAACACTTAAAACACACACCCACACACACACACACACACACACACACACACACACACACACACACACACACACACACACACACACACACGCACACACACATACATACATACACACACATACACACACACATACACATACACAGAGACAGACTGTATTTCTATGGTGTTATTAACTGTTTATTTAACTGATGAATCAGATGTTAAGTTATTTACTCTGAGTCCTGTAAATATTTCACAGCATTACTTGCGAACCAACCGACATATACCTGCAAAAGTAGTGCACAGTTTCAGTCTTTGGATTCATGGGACCCTACGCAGCACTATTTTGAATGGGAATGCCGAATATGTGCTCTCTTCCCCCCTTCCCCCCGCCGTTAAGAATAAAAATAAAAATAAACTGACTGATATCTTATTCCCCAAACCGCTGTCAGATATATTATAAACTTTCTCAGACTGATCTCTGTCTTAATCCCCAAACCGCTGTCAAAATATCATAAACTGTCTCAGACTGATCTCTGTCTTAATTACCAAACCGCTGTCAAAATATCATAAACTGTCTCAGACTGATCTCTGTCTTAATCCCCAAACCGCTGTCAAAATATCATAAACTGTCTCAGACTGATCTCTGTCTTAATTACCAAACCGCTGTCAAAATATCATAAACTGTCTCAGACTGATCTCTGTCTTAATCCCCAAACCGCTGCCAGGTACAGGTATATCATAACCTTTCTCAGACTGATCTCTCGAAGTTTTCACATTTTTATTCTGACCTCTCCCAGAGTGATCCACATACAGGATGAACAGTAATACCACGGTCACGTGATATTTAAGATTTCCCATCGCTCTCTGGAAGCTAAAAATAGCGCATAGACTCGGTGCATGAAGCAACAACAACAAAAAACAACAACGATATAGCATCTATAGAAGACTTGGCCACATCACGCAAAATTAAATTAAGCTTAAAAAATGCACACAGGACCCAGAAAGACTGTGGAGTGTCCGCCAACACCCTAGCTTGCACACTAGAAATGCACTCTGGCATTTTGACCCCAGTCTCGCCTCTTTTACCTCTTATGTTTTTGTTATGGATAAACCCCTGTCATGTTAGTTCATGAAGGAAAGATTGAAGACATCTCTGACGCCATTAGCTTCGAGAAACGGGACAAGCAATTACTGAAATTTTGACGTGCTGAGTCACTGAGATCAACAAATCTTGACACTAAATATATCTGTCCTTGACATTTCCAGAGTGCAATCCAAAATGCTCAAAAAAAAGTCTTTGCCAGAGCTACTAATGTTATAATTTCTCTGTGATTGTGACACCTATTAATGTTATAGGTTTATTTTGAATTGCTGGACCTGAATAGTGGGTCATGTTTCTCATTTTGAATTGCTGGACTTGAAAAGTGGGTCATCATGTATTTCTTTTTAACTGATTCTTTGCATTCAACACCCTGTCCATTTTTTCAGCAATTCCACTAGACTCTAAAAATCCCCCCACCCCAACACACACACACACACACACACACACACACACACACACACACACACACACACACACACACACACACACACAATTACAATTGCCACTTCTAGACTGGTATAACTGCCAGTACACACTTCTTTTAACCGCAAAATTGCTTTCGATAGATATCAAAAGTTAGTTAATTGGCGTTCAATAGCACGGCGCAATCACTTCTCCGATAGCAGCCATCTTTGTTGCAGCATCAATGGTTATGTGAGTATATGACGTCATAGCAAGCCTACGTCATTTGTACATGCTTTCTATGTCGGTATCCCACCTCTCTTCATGCTGTGACAATAGATGACTTAGATTTTTCAAGCCATTCATACTCACTACTGCTACGTTAAATTGGTAGCTTCTTGAGTACCTTGCCTGCAAAACCAGTCACAGCATCAGCGCTTTTAGAGTAAATAAAATGCCGCCTATTAACAAGTACACTGATACTGTGATGAGCAGGGTTAACACTTCAACTACTTAATCTCTATAACCCTGCCCATAAAGGTCTTTATAAATGCAGACCAAGAAACTCAGTCAAACGTCAGATCTACTAGATTTTCACTTGCCCTGAGCGTTACTGGTTCAAAATCACTATTTCATTCGGAGTGCCGTCACTCTGCACCTCTTGTTCACATGATTTTGGCGTTCACACTTCTCCTGACTTTTGGCGAGACACTCACCTGGGTTATGCCTGACTTTTCCAAAATGACATTTCTCGGGTATATATTCACATTGTTTGTTTTTTGTAGACTGTGGCTATATGAACCAATGTCACCAACATCAAATGTTAGTGTAGTTGTTGTAGTCATAGTGTTTTTTAAAACTCCATTGACTTTAGATTTTATATTTTTCATTTGATGTTTCTGCATCTATTTCAAGTGATTGTTTGGGGGGTGGGGATGGGGGTGGCGGGGGGCTTTGTGGATTTCTTGAACCACATTTTTAGAATGTTTTCCTTCTTCATGCAGATAGCAATCTTGTTTAATTTTGTGTATTTGTTCGTAACATAACCAGTTTAACTGTAGACTTTTTGTGTTGCTGTGTCCAATTCTGTTTTATCATTTTTCTTGTCATGTGACCCTAAAGGGTAGTTCCAATATGACACTATAATACAGGTATAAGTTTAAAATACGAGTTATATAACTTACCGTTAACCAGAACTGGACATGCACAAACTATAATAAAATTCCTTATTAAACAAGATTAGAAAACCATTAAAGCAGGCTATTTCCGTCTTCTGGCTGACCTGTTGTGGTGGTTGTACTTTTTGAATTATTGACTCTTTTTTTTTTTTAAATGACGCATTAAAACTAAAATGTATTAAAACTAAATGATAATCAAAATGATGTCAATAATTTTCAAGCAGTTCACCCGGTGATGCCAAAGACAAGGTGTCAAAAGACTGTTCCTGCTTTTTAGTAAAGAAGAGTTTCTCATCAAATATGATGTTATTAGAATAATATGAAATGTGAAAGAAACGTTTTAAAAATAATAAAAATCTGCTTTTCTTGGGGGGAGGGGGCCTAAGTTTCAGGGGTCTCTCTTTCACTGATTACGCTGCATATGCCTAAGGACCACTGGAAGTGGAGATCAGACAAGGAGGCCTTCAAATCAAAAAGCAGACAGAAGAAAAAAGTGAGGAAGAAAAATAACAAAGCCACAACTGACAGTCTGTAGGCGATACTCAGATACAGGAGTTAAGAAGAGATGTTTTAAGGAGGAGAATTACTTATAGTAGCAAGAGTAACTAATGTGTGTGTGTGTGTGTGTGTGTGTGTGTGTGTGAGAGAGAGAGAGAGAGATATTAATCATTACAGTAGTTCTGAATACGTATTAATGTAGAACTGAGAGCCAGGGGGCATTAATTTATTAATGAAAACGAGTTATAATCTATCACCTAAATTCCTTTCATCTTTAAAATCTCGGGGACCGCCCCCCACTCTTGCTGCCCCACGAGAGCCAACTGTTTCCAAACCATCAAAGAACTGTTTCGTCAAAGTGACGAAAGATAACGGCGGGTTGCGACTAAGTAACGAAACTGATAATCTGAACATCAGCAACAGGTGGAGGTGATAGTACATTTATATGTATGTGCGTGTGTGTGTGTGTGTGTGTGTGTGTGTGTGTGTGTGTGTGTGTGTGTGTTCTACAGGTAAGGGTGGGAGTGGGAGCTTGTGTATGTGTTGTCAAGGTTTCGTACAAGCACGTCGTGGGATACGCAATACTTACGAAAAGACTCTGCAAGCGATACTTACGAAACCTTTCAATTTTCTCGAAACCTTTCAATTTTTTTTTCTATTTAAAAAAAAAAAAAAGAAAGAAAAGAAAAGAGGAGAGTATCACGTGATTAATACACGTGGCACAGTGATTTACGTGCCGATTTTAATTTCAGCGAACCGTCGAATATTACTTAACAAAATGCGTCACTCAAGGTACGCACTCCAGGAATGCTCCGAGCAACCCACCAAAGGAAAAGCGCTACATGTTTGAGGCATCTCGAGTTTTCTCCCTTTAAACTAAGGTTGTCTGCGGCCTCTTTTAGCTGTCGCCGACGAATTGATTTAAAAAAAAGAAAAGAAAAAGAAAACTCATTTAATATAGTGTATCTTAGTGCCTAAGGAGAAAGTGTGTGTGTGCGTGCGTGCGTGCGTGCATGCGTGCGTGTGTTATAACTCGATTTCGCATCCTGGACAATGAAACAGCAGAGAAACATCTGTCACGTCTTATTTTGTGTAAGTGAGTAAATACACCGAGGTTTCATTTCGGAGCTTTTTTTTTTTTTAGGTGGTGGTGGAAATAAATTACCTACCTCATTGGGCTGGCAAGACAGCACGTTTGATTTTCGTTATGAGAATATTGTTAATGTTTTTTGCCTTCACCTTAGCCATACATAATAAGAATGTCTGGAGTAATTTGACAAGCGATAACAGCTTAAATAAAGTGGATTTTTCATAGCCCTCATGTGTAGTTATAGAGTGAAGTAAGACGCGAAATGGAGCGAGCTAGAAATTGATTTTCACCGGATGGAGAGAGCTGTAGCGTGGCAAAAGACACAGAAAGAGGTGGACAGATTGCCTGATTTTAAAATTATCTTCATACAGTTTAACAACTTTGACTGATTTATATAAGTCAGGTGACTGAGCTGTGTAAGTCCTTCGAATGACTTGTAAGTACTTTGACTTATTTGTAAGTGCTTTGATTAATTATTGCTAATATGTTCCTTTCATTAATGTCATTTATCCTGTCTCCACCCCTCTCTCATGGCAGGTAATTTGATTAGATTTATAAATACTTTGTATGTCAGGGGTGAATTTTAAATATGTTAATTTAGAAATAATTTATAATAGTTTGATCGATTTATAAATGACATAACATATTATTAGCTAGTTGACTTTGTACGGGATATATACTCTGATTTTATTAGGAGGTTGGTTCATGTTCTTGTATGAATATTTTGAATGGTTTATAAGCGCATGTTTTTTAATTCGTATATTCTCTGAGCGAGAAGACATTTGGATGAGTCGTGTAATTAATGCATAAATATGTTAATTGATATATAGTCGGGTTAAATTCATTAATACGGGCTTTTTAAAACTGATTTGTAAAGGTTTGAAGACTATATAATTGTCTTGATGGTAGTTTGATTAGTGATAATTGATAAGTAGCCTGATTATTGTTTATTTATAGAAACATATTTGAAGCATTTTCGTACGTTCCATACAAATTTATGTCATACAACTTCACGCTTCCTGTCTTACCGTCTATCTATCTATCTATCTATCTCTCTGTCTGTCTATCTTTGATGTACACTTTTAAAGTTATTTATGTGATACATTTGTTAACTTTGAAGTGTTCGACCTTTGCACTGGTGATATCGATCTGTAGGTAATGTGATGTTTATTGAGAGATCTGTAGTTAATGTGATGTTTATTGAGAGATCTGTAGGTAATGTGATGTTTATTGAGAGATCTGTAGTTAATGTGATGTTTATTGAGAGATATGTAGGTAATGTGATGTTTATTGAGAGATCTGTAGGTAATGTGATGTTTATTGAGAGATCTGTAGGTAATGTGATGTTTATTGAGAGATCTGTAGGTAATGTGATGTTTATTGAGAGATCTGTAGGTAATGTGATGTTTATTGAGAGATCTGTAGGTAATGTGATGTTTATTGAGAGATCTGTAGGTAATGTGATGTTTATTGAGAGATCTGTAGGTAATGTGATGTTTATTGAGAGATCTGTAGGTAATGTGATGTTTATTGAGAGATCTGTAGTTAATGTGATGTTTATTGAGAGATCTTCCTTACGAAAGGCGCTCAAAGATAACGTCATTTCTAAGATGCGCCATTTGTGACGTCATAATAATTGTCCCTGACTAGGCGCACTAGAAATACAAATATGATAGTCAGGCTGTCAACAGTGCGGTCATGCATGCTGTGCCTGAAGCCATAATAAAATGGAAAAAAGAATTCGGGCTATATGCATATACATGAATGTGAATCTTTGTTGTCCGCAACATCAATTTTTCCAACAAAGAAACACTGTGTCTCATCTTTGTGTCTATTCATCTGTTATTTCCTCTTCACTGTTAACACGGCAGCAAGAAACCACAGATCTGCATGTCGTTGAAATGTCCACAATATCCTCCTCTTCCTCATCCTTCTTCTCCTCCATCTCCACTTCCTTCTCATCTTCATTACCATCACCATTATCACCACCACCACTACCACCACCACAGTAACATTTATCTTTCTTTTCCTGCATCTCCTCTTCCTTCTCATCGTCGTCGTCATCATCATCACCACAACCACCACAATAACATTTATCTTTCTTTTCCTTCATCTCCTCTTCCTTCTCATCGTCATCACATCATCATCATCATCATCATCGTCATCATCATCATCATCACCAGCACCACCACCACCACAATAACATTTATCTTTCTTTTCCTGCATCTCCTCTTCCTTATCATCATCATCATCATCACCACCATCATCATCATCATCGTCATCATCATCATCATCATCACCACCACCACCATCATCATCTGATCATAGTCTATAAATGATTTCTTATAGGGATGTAAAATAAATAGAAATATTTCATCAAACACCTATATACCCGAATACAGCTGATGGGAGTAATAGTACAATTTGAACTGCATTATTTTATACTTCTTTGTCTCTTTTCTACTTTAATCTGTCTGCTACTTTGACTGTTGGGATTTAATCTGTATTTTATTTTTCTTTGCCCTGCAACAGTGTACTCATACTGCACAATCTCATTCACTCTCACACATACACTCACACACACACAGACATACACACACACTCTCACTCACATTCACCAAACTCACATTCACGCATACACACATATACACTCATACACACGTATTCACACTCACACACTTACTCACACACATACACTCACACTCACAAACACTCACACATACACGCAAACATACGCACATACACAAACACACCCACAGGCATTATGTTCATCACGCATTATGTTCCTATTAAAAGTGTCCATTAATATTTTACTGCTCTTCTTTTTATTGGGTTGTAAATTTTTCTAATTGAGAACGTTTTGATTTTCACTCTCGTATAACAACATGAAAGGAGATAAGAGAACTTAGACATACTCACCTTGATGTTCGTGTTCAGAGGTCTTATGTCAACTGATCATAAAACGATTTCGAGTTCAGAGGTCTTATGTCAACTGATCATAAAACGATTTCAAGGTCAGAAAACTTAATTGCTCGCTATTAAAATTAATTTCAGTTGACGTTTTCGTTGTTTGATGATCATCTGATACTCTGTCTTAGATATTAAGTGCTTGTTCACGCCTATACATTAATGGATATCTACGTTCAAGGGTGATTGATAACTTTCCGTTTCTAAAGTGCAATTATGAAAGGGTTACTATAAAAATAGCTGTCCACGCCCAGAATATAAGTTTGTGTGTACTATATGCGTGCTGGTGTGTATTGTATGTACTTTTCCTATTTCCGCTTCTGGGTGATTCACCTCACAGGCTCAGCAGGTCTGGAAATGTTGGGGTTTTGTGTTTGTTTATGTCTTTGATATTTACTATTTTCTCAGTACGTTCGTCATTTCTGCCTTTCACGTTTTCTATGTGTGCTCTTCAACTTGCCCCATGTACAGGCAAGAATTACTGGATTTTTTTTTTTAAATGGCTTGTACGTTCACACTTTATTAGATCACCATTTCCCAGTTACGGCCCCTTGTTCTCTCCCGTTCTACACAAACCAGTGCGTTACGTCATATGCTATGTGCTATAAATAACTCCTCCGTCAGCAATTTCAAACAACTTGGGTCACACGCACGCTTCATGTTTCCCACCCACCCCCACCCCCCATAAAATAAAAAGAATAAAAAAGTCATCAGTTCTACGTAAAAAGGAGGAAACCAACAGGCTAAGAATTTCAATTATCTCCCCATACCCATTGACCATCTCTGAATAGACAAGAGTCCATATGTTTGTGAGCAAATATATCTTTTTACCGTAAAAATATATCTTTTTACAGGCCTATTCCTATAAACCACCCATACCGTTTCGAATTGTATCCTTCAATGACACAGTCTGTTGGGTCGCCAGAAGCACGGCCTTGAAATCTTCAACTTCATTGACATCTTCATTGACAACTTTATTGACAATAATATCAATGCAATATTTCTTATCGGAACTGGCTCATTGCAGCAGGAGATGAGTGAGCATGTGCAGATTTGACGCAACATGGCTACGAGATGACATCATTTCCTCGTCCTTTATGTGGATGAGAGACCGCCATAATCTCCAGGCGTGTCCTATTTTCCTTCTCTTGTTCACATCTGCCTTTAGTTTCGACATGATATCTTTTCGGTTAGATTAGCTGTAACACTTCAGAACAAGTTACTTGGTTTCTTTGGCCTCTAACGTCGTTCATGATGTAAAAAAAAAAAAATCGATTCTCTGTTATCAGAGCAATTTCTTGGTCTTTTCAAAACCTGTGATGACACCAGTGGCTTTTAATGATTCTTGGAGATTTCAGCTTTTAATTTCACCTGCTAATGACTCAGAATCGTTTGACATCTATAACTTAGATTATTTCCTTTGAGAGAGGGAGAGAACTTACGCATTCACGCACATAGAACAACGACAAGAACACAAATAAATAAACAAACAAATAAATTAATATACCTGGCTATAGAACAAAGAATGAGTAATTTAAAAGTGTGAAATTACAGACGAACATAGGAATGAACTCCGGTCAGCTCTGAATTATAAAAATCGCCACATCTTGATAAAGTAAGCACAAGTGAATTTGGTATTAAAAGACATTTTATTCAGATTTGTAGGAGACGCTGAAGCAAAAGTTTTGTGTGGATGCGCTTGGCTATCTGCTAGGGGGGAAAAACCTTTTCTTTTACGTTGTCTTCATTTCTCCACAGGAGTCGCAGAAATCCTGTCTTCATCAAGTCACGTTCTTTGTCTTGTGTGAATCCTGTCAGGATTTCCGGCCCTCGCTTGACTCTGGATTGGTTAGGTGACGTAGAGGGATGGTGCTGGTTGTTCCGGAGTTGGCTGAGCTGTTGTAGGTTGCTTCCATCGTGGTAAGGGTTGTTTTGTTGACCATCCAAATGCTATTTTTATCCAACCATGCCCTCAGCTTGCCAGCGCACTGATAGGGTTGGTCTATCTGGTTTCTCCCTGTTGCCCTAATCAGAGTATCAATTTAATTGCTGACACGTAGCCGTCCGATATGTGACGGACTAACGAGGTCCCTACAAGCGCTCGGCCTGTGTCTTCCTCGGTCTGTGTCTTCCTCCGCCTGTCTTTCTCGGCCTGTGTCTTCCTCCGCCTGTGTCTTCCTCGGCCTGTGTCTTCCTCGGCCTGTGTCTTCCTCGGCCTGTGTCTTCCTCGGAAGGTTAAAGAATAAAGCACTATAATTCACTCAACGCCAAAGGTCCAAGGATACTGACACTTGTGGTTAGGGTATGGAAATCACCTGCCACACGTCACACGCAGTTCCAGAACGGCAAAGGTGGCAAAGTACAGGTGACCTCTGACATTAACTGCAAGAAATTTAACAGTACTTTACCTACTTCAGAACCAATCCTATGAAATTATTAACACATAATTTAAATTAATTTAGTAACAGACATAGAAGTAAATATTTAATGGATGAGATTAGGCAGAATTCAAAGGAATAATACCAGGAATTAAATTTGTTTACGATTTTAACAGAATCTTGAGAAGTGGACAAATATCCAGATGACTTTCTTTTAATAAGTAAAGTGCTGGGAACGACTTGAGCTTGCAAGTATTATTTCTGTTGGCATTAGAGAACTTTATTATTACTGTTACAATTAAACTAAAACACATTACTTTTATTATTACTGTTACAATTAAACTAAAAACACATTACTTTTATTATTACTGTTACAATTAAACTAAAAACACATTACTTTTATTATTACTGTTACAATTAAACTAAAAACACATTACTTTTATTATTACTGTTACAATTAAACTAAAAACACATTACTTTTATTATTACTGTTACAATTAAACTAAAAACACATTACTTTTATTATTACTGTTACAATTAAACTAAAAACACATTACTTTTATTATTAATTTTACAATTAAACTAAAAACACATTACTTTTATTATTACTGTTACAATTAAACTAAAAACACATTACTTTTATTATTAATTTTACAATTAAACTAAAAACACATTACTTTTATTATTACTGTTACAATTAAACACATTGTTTTTATGATTCCTGCTTACTTGCTTAATCTTGTTAGTGTCTGTATACCACTCGCGTTTTCCAGAATTGTAAAATGGCCTTAATCAAGTAAGGATACTTTTGATATAATCTTAATAGAGTGAGGTCCTTTCACCAACTTTCGGGTAAGCTATTCAAAAGTTTATCCTACTTCACTTTAAAAAGATTTTGTTGTTGGGCGTCAGTGATGCTCGGAATTGATAGCCCAGACATTTTATGGATTTCTCACCTAGTGACAGATATATCACGTCATGTTCCCATATTTAGTTTAGGATTCTGTGCAGACCCATCGCGTCATGTTCACCATATTTAGTGTAGGATTCTGTGCAGACCCATAGCGTCATGTTCACCCTATTTAGTGTAGGATTTTGCAGATCTCCCATATTTTTTTCTTACCGTTATACTGGCATGCATGTCAGGAGTTTACAACTATACACACAAAAATAGAAATTGCATGGAAAATGCCACATGTGAAAACGTAATACAGTATTATTGGCATGAGTGAGTAGACGCATTATTATCAGCGTAACCGCTTTTATTTGTCATTGTAATCATCATCATTGTAATCGAAATGAACATCTTCAATTCCACTTCCATCACGGTTAGTATCACCACCAAAAAAATCATCACCATTGTAATCACATTCGTCTTCAACGCTATTGTAATCCCCTTCATCATCACCACCGTAATCACATTCGTCTTTACCACTATTGTAATCCCCTTCATCATCACCACCGTAATCCCATTCATCTTCACCACCATTGTAATCACCTGATCACTGTCATCACCATCGTAATTCCCTCTGTCTCCAACACCACATAGTAATCTCATCTATCACCGTATCTCCTCTATCACCATCACCACCCTTACCACAACAATTCCATCCATCACAATTTTCACCATAGTAACCCTTCACCCCAGTTAGCATGCGAGCAATTCGAATCGATGTTGGTTCAACTTTCGCTTTGATTCCCCTTCCGTTTTCTAAGTACTCGCCCACCTCCGTCCTCCAAAAACGTATCTTGTTACATTATACTTAGGCAATACCCCCCTCCCTCCTTCCAGCTTTAAAGAGCATTCTCTCGTGTTGATGCAATATACATTTTTTGGCTAACTGGAAATAACAAACAAGAGAAACGATGGCATACTGTAAGTAACTTCATGAGAACATTTCCAATCAATACGCGATGTTTACTTCATTGACATTTATGGACTTGTTACTCCGGTTTGTTTATTGCTCTTCACGTTTTTCGAGGAACAAATGGAATTGTCATTACATTCCAGCGTCGCTCTGGCGAACAAGTGTTTACTTAAACGATTGTGTCATTACGTATTATCAGAATTCTGAACAAATACGTTAAAGTGGATAGAACGGACGAAAACGTTTATTATATATTTTTGCTGAGAGTTGTTAGTGGTGCTGATTTTGGCGTAACTAAATCAGATGACGATATTTTTTTTTGTTAACAAAACTGAAACGCATCAATTGTGGCACCCAACGAAGCGATTCGACCAGGAACAGAAATTAGAGAAATGGTCAAAGGTATGCTATCTCATATCTAACTAAGCAAACTTTTTGGTCAAACGATATATCATCCAGCATACAGGTTAAAGTACCAGTCAGTGAAATTTGGGGTATATAAGTAAAATGCTACAGGACTACAGCGTAGAATTATTTCCCTTTAAATAATGGTGGTGAGTCCGCCATGTGGAGCTGCGATCGAGCAGGGATGCAATTTTCTCTACAAACTAAGGGGAGTAATCTTTGAGCGAAATTGTCCATTGTGTGCAGGGTATAGTTTTTTTTTAAGGCATTGTTGCAATTAGCCTCACTTGATGCTCCTTAACAACTTAGGGAGCGTCCAAAACTTACCATTTCTTTTTATTGATTGGAAGGTGACAGCCAGCTGAGCATTCAAGCATCCATACATCTGTTTTCTTTTTTTTTTTTTTTTTTAACAGGTCAGTGCATTGCATGACTGGGAGGTACAAACACAGACGCACGTGATTGCAGAAGAAACACAGACATACATATCGGCGGTAAATAAACAGACGTACCTATCCGCGATTTAAAAAAACATACACACACACACACACAAAAGAACAAAAGTTGTGCATCCTAGGAAGTGTCTTGGTGGTCACCTGTGCAGCCTACCTGGAGAGTAATTACATTTTATTAAGTCGCCATGCGCATCAGTCTCTTTCGAACTGTGCGCTGGACAACTCTCATTCTTCCTTTCATTTGGTTCTTTTACTCCATGAGTGTTGTTTTTAAAAGGGAAGATAACTCCTCCTTATCGCTAAGGGACGCCATCGTTCAAGCACCAGGGATTCTTGCCAGCGAATCGAACGCATTCACTTATGCAAAGGCCAGGGAATCACAGAACATTCACATTACTGAAGTGAAGGATGTGGACGAAAACAATGTCAATAGGTACGCCGAAGAGAGCCAGCACGAGGCGCCCAAGAACGGTAACCACGAGCTCAACGTTTTAAGAAAACCGCCTAATCTCCCCTTTTCTCGCAGTGTTCGACACCGGAAGCGAGACTATATTAATAATCGCCGAGCTGCCAATCATGACGTCATTCGCATGGGAGGAGGAGCAAAAGAAGCAGAAGATGGCAGTAAGGATGGGCAAAAGGAACGCGGCGATGGATTCTCAGCGCTGCAGGTTGTGGTCGACGATTATGAAGACGTGACGTATCCGCCGTTCGTAGAAAATCTGCCTTCAAACGCTCGCGGTGCGTACGTCACCATTTGCAATAATGTTTTCCTTCTTTGCAGGTGATGACTTTGCACATCGGCGCTCTGGAACTCAAATGAACATTGTTCCATTTACGTGTCTATAGAATTATAAATAGATTTTCATAGTGACACATTGTGTGATCGTTTATTTCAAAACGTCCTTGACATTGCTAAAAAGTGAGCCCGAGAAGAATGACAAATGATAGTACTGACAGGACTTGGTAGTTTGCTTTTTTGGTAGCACTTTGTCATCATTGTCGTTACAGCCCCGTGCACGAGACACCAGCGTTGATGAGCCAGACAGATTTTAATATGTTATTTTGAGGCGCTACGACAGTACTGACCAGACACTGTTTAGTCAAAATTTAAATTGATCACTATGACAGTTACTGACGAGACCAGCGTTTTGTGCTGAAGCACTGTGTGTAACAGTACTCACTCGATCGCTCGTTCTAAGTGCGCGCGCGCGCACGCACACAGTAGAACTTTAAGGGTTGGGACAAGGGTTGGCGCTATGACGTTTATGAGAATAGACTGTTAATAGAAACATGGGTTTACGGTTGCAGGTCATAACAAAATAAACCCTTAATTATTTAACTTTTATGAGGCTCTCCCAACTCTACCAGTTTACTTTCCACTTCTTGGTTTTCCGCCATTTTAACGATATATGGGCAAGTGAGTGAAGTATACACAAAAAGTGTACTAATGCCGTACGCGAAATAACTGACATACAAAAAGTGTACTAATGCGGTACGCGAAATAACTGACTTACAAAAAGTGTACTAATGCGGTACGCGAAATAACTGACATACAAAAAGTGTACTAATGCGGTACGCGAAATAACTGACTTACAAAAAGTGTACTAATGCCGTACGCGAAATAACTGACATACAAAAAGTGTACTAATGCGGTACGCGAAATAACTGACATACAAAAAGTGTACTAATGCGGTACGCGAAATAACTGACATACAAAAAGTGTACTAATGCCGTACGCGAAATAACTGACATACAAAAAGTGTACTAATGCGGTACGCGAAATAACTGACATACAAAAAGTGTACTAATGCCGTACGCGAAATAACTGACATACAAAAAGTGTACTAATGCCGTACGCGAAATAACTGACATACAAAAAGTGTACTAATGCCGTACGCGAAATAACTGACATATAAAAAGTGTATTAATGGGGTACGCGAAATAACTGACATATAAAAAGTGTATTAATGGGGTACGCGAAATAACTGACATACAAAAAGTGTACTAGTGCGGTACGCGAAATAACTGACATACAAAAAGTGTACTAGTGCGGTACGCGAAATAACTGACATACAAATTAATGGAATGAGCATGCGTGCAGCAGTAGGGGAGATGACAGTTAATCGAGTGACAGTCGAAGTATATATTCACAAATTTGCATGTGTGCGTGTTTGTGTGTTTGTGTGTTTGTGTGTGTGTGTGTGTGTGTGTGTGTGTGTGTATGTGTGTGTGTGTGCGTGTGTGTGTATGATACTACTACTGACTGTATTAACTGTATTAAGTCGTACCAGACACTTTGATTGAAATGTACTTCGACAGTACTGACGAGACAGTCCAAGCGTTCAACCCCGTAAAGTACAGTGCTTTACACATCCTTGCTTAACGTACTAAAAGATTTCCTCGCAATAGCACTGGCGAGGTCGGTTGGTCACGTAATGAGTAGAATAGTGAGACAGACTACTGACGTGACACCATTTGCTTGGGATAGTGCGAATGAAAGCACGACAGATCATTGTCATGTGACAGCACTAAGGACTCACCGTTGCGGACAATTGAAACAGAATTCTGCGACTGGTGGAACTAACGAGATGACGAAAGTGGTGAGTTGGACTACACTCTATGCTGAACAGAAGCCAGAAGGCTTATGAACTGACGAACACTGTGACTAACAAATATAGAGACAAGGCTTTGGTTACAAACTTTTAAAGACATTGGAGCATATTATTAATAGTCACAGTGTCAAAGTAGGTTTGCCAATTATATAAAAAAAATAATTTTAATGTTACATTTAATTCATCTCCTTCATCTTCAGATATGTTGTTGCACGTACTTGAAGATGTAATGGCGTCATTCATAATCTAATGATGACATATCTATAAACTTTTTTTTTAAACACGATTTACAAGGTGGAGTTTCGCTGGCAGTTAAAGTGTCCTGCTTACTTGCTTGCTTGTTTTACACTGGCCTATGCAGGTCAAGGTATCCATGGGCTAAAGATAGAAGAGAATGACCTCCCCGAGTCCCAAAGAAGCGAATTTCGGGACAAATGGAACAAAAATAGCTTCAACCAATGGGTGTCGGACCTCATCCCTGTCCACAGGGAACTGCCTGACGTCCGGCCGCAAGTGTATGTGATTTGATATGTAATTCTTATTAAAATAATTTACATGCTAGTCGACTTCAGAGGGGCAATGTTATGTGTCTCACTTTTGTGAGACTAATGAACTCCGAAAGTGCTATGTTTCATTCGGGCCGTAATTTTTCAATGTATTCCACATAGGCAGTAATTTTCCAAAGTTTCACTTAGGCCGTAATTTCTTAAAGTGTTTCATTCTCGCCGTAATTTCTCAACGTGTTTCACTTAGGCCACGTGACACCAGAGCCACTTAGTTAATGGAAATGATTATAATTAATTACCTAAAACTAATTACAAGTGATGAGAATCTTAATTTATTTCATTAATGATTCTCCAACAGATACCACTCGTCTCTCTCTCTCTCTCTCTCTCTTGGTGAATATGTGGGTACTGTAAACGTTCTCTCTCTTGGTGAATATGTGGGTAATGTAAACGTTCTCTCTCTTGGTGAATATGTGGGTACTGCAAACGTTCTCTCTCTTAGTGAATATGTGGGTACTGTAAACGTTCTCTCTCTTGGTGAATATGTGGGTAATGTAAACGTTCTCTCTCTTGGTGAATATTCTTGGTGAATATGTGGGTACTGTAAACGTTCACTCTCTTCTATCACATTTAAAGACAATCATTTACTCCCACACAACATTCCGCTACTAAAGGAGAAGACAAACCGTCTTATATTTAGCGAGCCCCCATCCATCCACTTTCTTTCCTGGTGGTCTAACTGCTAAGCACAAAACATCCAAGAGTGCAATATCACGAGAGTTACGAATTGCGAGTTATTTCCCCATCTGGGTTCAAAGCACTACTGTGTGCCCATTTTGGAACAGTTATTGAACGCATATTTCAAATTGTTGCTGATGGCTGCGTTATGTGATGACCAGTAAAACTGACCATACAATCGTTGAATTGTTATATTCGAGCACTACAGAACAAACGACGGTTTTTGCTTGTTTTTTTGTTGTTGTTTATTTTGATAACACATTTTAAAAAATATTAAAAGGAAGTTTTTCCTCAAAGAATACATTTATGAAATAAGTTTTTAAATATGCAATTCAAATCAAATTAACATATGTTAACCATGCATGTAAATGTTACAAATCCCTCCTCCCTCTTCTTTGTCATAAAATCCGTTTTTTAATTTTTAGTCTGCACAATGATATTGCCGAATATTTATTTATTAATGTGTCCCTTCGCTGAATATCAGTGTTTTGTTCACACGAGTATGTGTACGACATGTACGAAATTGTGTTTGCTTGACCTTGACCGAATCTTAATCACAAATTTCCTCTTTCAAAAAGCATTATTTTAAAATTATTCGTCACCACTGCAGGTGTCGGGAGAAGAAATATCCTGATAACCTGCCGACTATCAGTGTCGTCATCATCTTTCACAACGAGGCTTGGTCTGTGCTCCTTCGCTCTGTACACAGCATCCTTGACCGCACGAACCCTGACCTTTTGATCGAGGTCATTCTGGTGGATGATTTTTCAGAAATGGGTATATTCATCTAAGTTGATTGATAAAAAAAATATATCTTAAACAAAAGCGATAAGATCTAATGACAGTTGTATGAAAAGAAAGAAAAATAACAGAAAGATTATCTCTTTGTCAATTTCTTTTATTACAAATTAATTTCTGTAAAATAATTTCATCATATACAAAATATACTTTATTTTCTTATCTGTTTGCGACATTCCAGTAACAAATAAGTCATCAATGACCCACCATGCTGAGCCGCGGCAGGAAGTAATTAGCAAAATGTGAACTGCAGAGTTTATGTTCATTAAATTAGCCTTGGCCTATAGCCCTATACACTTTAGAAAATATTTTCATTGACGATATTACATCTTTTGTCGTAATTTCTCTTTTCTTTCTTTCTTTCTTCTGTCTGGAAAGATGCCATTAAACAAAGCTAAATGCATTTAAGAATATTTCATTATCGTCCATTATAATTATTTTTCGTCACCTATTTTGTCTCCAGAGCATTTAAAACGGCCATTAGATAAATACTTCAGTACATATCCGAAAGTGAAGATCGTGCGATCTCCGGAGAGAGGCGGACTTACCCGAGCTCGCATTCGCGGCTTTACAGTCTCTATGGGAGAAGTCATTGTCTTTCTGGATTCGCATATCGAGTGCACAGATGGTATGTGGTATGCAATGCACGTAGGGCGTGCAACAGATTATATGATACTTAGTCTTTACAGAGCTATATGACACCGGAAGTACGTTTTTTAATATGCATGTACGTACAAAAGACGAAGTTACGAAGGTTCACATGTAGATGACCTGTAAGAACACAAACGATAGAACTAGTAAGAACATAAACGATAGAACTAGTAAGAACATAAAAGATAGAACTAGTAAGAACATAAACGATAGAACTAGTAAGAGCGTAAGAACACAAACGATAGAACTAGTAAGAATACAAGAGAATATAAAAGTTAGTAACCACCCAAAGAAAGCGACTCTCCTAACAGAAGAATAAAAGAAAACGCCTCTCATTTTAAATGTATATCTCAGAATTATTAATTGGGTTGTATTGTCACATTATTTTCGAGGTCATCTCATTATTAACATTATTAAATGAATGACAAATCGCCGGAAATGTCCATTTGAATCTCTACATTTATGTGTATAATATATCGAATATGAAATCACTACATACTATAACTAAATATACGTCATTCGTAAACATTAAAGTCAATTCATCTGTCATAGTAGTAAGTGATTGTTTGCAGTTTACAACTACCAAAGAAACTAGGATGAAAATCTATTTTTGTTCCCGCATATCCATTCCAATGAAGGATGGGCGGAGCCCATGCTGGAGGTCATAGCCAATGATTATCGAAGCGTGCCGTTTCCGGTGATTGACTTGATTAACGCCAACACCCTTCAATATGTTCCTATCAGCTCCTCCCCAATTGGAACGTTCAGCATTCAAACCCTGACCTTCACCTGGTCGCAGACGCCGGACCGAATTCAAAATCTGATGAAAGCACAAACAGATCCCAAGTTGTGAGTAGTCTTCTTGTTAGAGTTTTCCAGTTTCAATTTAAAAGACTTTCATTAAATTGGAATCGCTAAAGAATTAAAGGCACAATGGCTCTCCCACGAAACAGAATCATAAGGGGGAAAAAGTTCTCAGTGAGGAAAGAATATTCTATATTAAGATTTTTGTCCACACTTTCCGTATATAATTATATTATTTATTACTTATTGAAATAATATTTTATGGAAAAGAACTTGTGACTGTTTATTTTTTACTAACTTAAAGAACGTTATATGTCAGTGTCTATGTAAAACTGTCAGTATTATTATATGTTTTAGGTGGCATAAAATTATATGTCAATTTGCCACAGTGTTATTGTCACTTGACATCTTGTCGTGTCATTGTTTAAATTTGTCGGTGTCATTTCGCCATGGCAGTGAATTGATTTAGAATTATTACAGCTTATCGTACATCATTTCAGGTCTCCAACAATGCCAGGTGGTCTATTTGCCATATCCCGGCGATGGTTTATTGAGCTGGGTATGTACGACCCGGATTTGGATTTCTGGGGTGGCGAGAATATGGAGCTCTCCTTCAAGGTTGGGTGAATTCATGTGTAACTTCATCTGAAGTCAATAACGGTTCATGAGTAACTTGATTTATGTCTGAAGTCAGTAACTATTCGTGTGTAACGTGATTTATGTCTGAAGTCAGTAACCATTCGTGTGTAACGTGATTTATGTCTGAAGTCAGTAACTATTCGTTTGTAACGTGATTTATGTCTGAAGTCAGTAACTATTCGTTTGTAACGTGATTTATGTCTGAAGTCAGTAACTATTCGTTTGTAACGTGATTTATGTCTGAAGTCAGTAACTATTCGTGTGTAACGTGATTTATGTCTGAAGTCAGTAACTATTCGTGTGTAACGTGATTTATGTCTGAAGTCCATTACTATTCATGTATCTGAAGTGCATAATGATTCATGTATAACATGGTTTATGTCTGAAGTCAATAGCGATTCGTGTCACGTGACGCCAGCATTAGCTAGCTATTTATTGCTGGAGACCTGTACAGTTAGTATCAATAAATATCAGAGGGTGGGGTGGGGTGGGGTGGGAGCGTAATTTTGATCATTCTTAAACGTCAGATAATAACATATATTTGGAATTGTCCCTCCAAGCTGAGAGAGAGAGAGTGGGGGGGGGGGCAGAATTTCTATACAATCAAGAGGCGTTCGAGCTGACATGTGGGGATAGGAATTCTGAACCGGCAACGCTCAGAGACAAGGTGGAGATAAAATTAATTAACGGTTAATGTCTCTGAGGCCTGACCGAGTTCTCGTCTGCAATTATGAAGACCCGTATGGGCAGGATTTAGCAGATTAGGGTTTGAGTGGGATAATCTCTTAAACCGCCCATCACACCCAACGTTACGTAATACCTGGTTCAAATCTTAGTGTCGTAATGTTGCACGAACGTGCCCAGAGCTTCAGTAACTGTACATCTGAACATTTTTCTTTCCAGGCTTGGATGTGCAATGGCTCCGTGGTCATCACTGAGTGTTCCCACATCGGACACATATTCCGCAGCCAGAACCCCATCAAGTGGGCAAGTAACATCGGTTACCGTAACTACGTACGCGTAGCAATGGTGTGGATGGACGAATACCGTTACCATTTTTTTGAACGCATCAATAATGCCTTGGTAGGTAGGTCGGCAAGTTAGCTGCAAATTCGCATTCATAACCTTACAGTAGTTATTTGTAAGCGTTTCACCTTTTCAGTGATAATAAAATTTATACCTTCATTTTAAAGTCCCAAACATTCAGTTACGTTTTATAAAATCGTTTAACTGGACAATTTATTGATCACTTTACGATAAAATAGCTATTTGTTTCGAAATATGAGAGAGATAATATCGATTGGTGATGAAGCAAGTGAGGACAAAGGCAAAGATAACGTATTTTAAATTAAATTAATTAGAAAGTTCTCCATCCCCGCCAAAGGGAGACAGTTACAGTTTTTATATATATGTTGTTTGTGATCATGTTTTTGACACATCTAAATTACACGACAATTTGACAGTAGTCACCTGTGACGTCAGTGGAAGAAAGTCATCTTATAGAGATAAAGGCAAAAAAAAAAGAAAAGAAAGGAATTGTTTGAACATTGTATTTATTTATAACGACAACTTTTCTATAGGAATGAGCAGAAAATGCCATGACTGAAATTTGAACCTTTTGGTTTCTTTCTTTCTTGAAGTTAGTGTTATAGAGAGAGAAAGTATTTGCCAGAAAACATTAGCGTAACTTTAAATGATGTGTCTCCCTTTGCAAAAACTCTAAAATGCACGCACGCACGCACACACACGCACACACACACACACACATACACACACACACACACACACACAATATACACATGTTCTCTGCTCCACAGAAAATCAGCTTGATCATGTATATATTTTTCAAATTTCAAGTACATATTTTTGGGGGAAGGAATAAATATTGGGACCCATCTGTTGAAAAGCAAGAGCTGCGGAGGTCTACAGTTAAGGCATTGGCCAGATGGCTTTATGCAATTTATATAGTACAGAGATCAGCAAATATGTCGTTTATATAGCTCTGAGATCAGCAATATGTTGCTTATGTAGTAGTGAGAACAGCAATGGGCCGTTTATGTAGTAGTGAGATCAGACCATAGAGAAGAATCACCACTTGATTCAGGAGATTAGAGATGAGAGATTGGAGAAGTTTTATTGTAACTTGTCACAAAAGTTGTCAGTCGTCATATCATTAATTTTGCCACCATTCAGTGCTGAGAGATAAGTTTTGCCTGAAAGTTCTAAGCACTAGTTATCAACACGCCTTTTATCCACCTGTGTATTGATGAGCTTAGCGTCCAGAACTAAAGGAATTTTAAATGTAATGCTAAGATAACACGTGCTAGCTAAAGAACTGATCAGTACAGTTTAATTACTGGTTTAATTTTAAAACATCATGTTACTATCTTTGCTTGGTTTTATTGGTATACTTCCAAGGAACACCTCCCACCCCCATCCCCTACACGCAGTAAACTACAACAATAAAATAACTGGGAAAACACCCTGATGGGTGGAACAAGCAACATTTTACTGTGAAAAAGGCATGTACACACCGCACTTTTCTATAACACTGATATACTCTGTCAACTTCGTATCTGCTGGCTACGTTCACATGCAGCGTTGCCCTTTGGGTTTTTCGCAGGGTGACTATGGCGACATTTCAGAGCGGATCGCGTTAAGGAAAAACTTGAACTGCCACACCTTCTCCTGGTATGTAGACAACATCTACCCGGAATTAAAAGATCAGCTTGTTTTGAATACTACGTATGCCGGAAAGGTATTTATGTTATGCATGTGATCTGTTTGTGTGTGTGAATGTCTATATTTTTTTGTGTGTGTGCATGTCTATCTTTTTTGTGTGTATGAATGTCTCGTTGTAAATTTTTCTGATCCGGAATTGTGTCAGTGATTTATATTAAACTGATAAAAGGCCGCATTTCTCGAGACTGCTTGAAAGTGCGAATCGAGGCATGTGGATCATTTGCACAACAACACTGACATTTTTATAAGTATAATAAATATACCTTTCTTTATGAAATAATTCATGGCAATTTATATTTTGTTTTTGTTCAGAAGAATTTAATTTATTTAAAGATTAATTACTAAAGAAAGACTTGTTTTCCAAACTCAGATTGTGCACGATTCGAGCGGGCAGTGCCTGGACAGTATGTCTAAGACGGAGAAAGGTCCACAACTCTTTTCGTGCCACTCGATGGGAGGTAATCAGGTAGCGTCCCTTTGATTATTCAGAAAGTTACACTATTTCAACGAACACGTATTATTTGTGTTATAAAATATTTCTTAGGTAGGAGGATGTTGGGGGTGGGGGTGGGTATACAAGTAGTAGGAGGAGTGAAGGTTGGAGGGAGATTGTATCATACGGACATAAAGAAAATTATATTTTAATTAATTAAAAAGAACTTATTAGGGGCCTGTTCAAGTCGTTCACTGGGCAGACTACTCTCCCACAATTTGCTTTTATAAACATTATTTGTTTAATTAATTTTTTGAAAGAATATTGTTTGAGTAGATGGAAAATACATTCTGCAAACCTGGAGATGTATAATTGATTCACTGCTTAGTTAATTTAATTTTTATATATTTCGTTTTACTTTTTAATTCTCCTCTATGTAGATTATTTGTTTCAAATGTTAATCGTGGGATTACTATTGTGTATAATTACCATCCACACAAAATATTTTATTATATACTATTAGACTCAAGGTTTTAACAGAAAATATTTTATTATATACTATTAGACTCAAGGTTTAACAGAAAATATTTTATTATATACTATTAGACTCAAGGTTTTAACAGAGGTATTACTTAACAAACACCGAGCATTTAGACCACCTAGCATAGAGAAGTTATCAGAATAACAAACTAAAGAGTACAGTCACTATAATTAGCATAGATTAGTTAGAATAACAAAGTGAAACTAAATGAAATACCATTTATCATTTGACTGAGTAAAAGGACAAGAAGCTACGTTTTTACGCAATGCAGGAATTTTTCTCTGTGACTGAATGACGGACCAGCACTATGCATCTGTGCCGGTACGCCCACAGTGATGTCAACAATATAAAAATATTTGGTTAAAACTAAACTACATTAGAATGTTATTTTTATTCTGCAAGAAATAAACACCCGATGAAGGAATGCGGGACAGTGATTTTTATTTTCACCAATGACTCTCACACACCACTGTGTCAAACGACCTCCTTTCAGGGAGGGTGGATGGGGACTTCAATATTGAGCGGTCCACAAGGAGTGGTTGGTTCCACAGAATACATGTATAGCAAGGGGAGCTAAGTCACTCTAAAACCAAGCCATAACTGATAACGTCTAATCAACGGGAAGTCTCTGCAGGCTTTGGAAGTGAAACAACGCCAGCGAAACACAGCTGACGCTCAGTGGCATACAATGACTAAATTTATTTTTCCAGGCTGACAAGTCATCGTTACAATTTATTTTTCTAGGGTGACAAATCATATTTGCAATTTATTATTCCAGACTGACAATTCATCTTTGTAATTTATTATTCTAGGGTGAAAAGCCATCTTTGCAATTTATTACTCAAACGTGATAAGTCATTAGTGCAATTTATTATGCCAGGATGACAGATCATTATTGCAATTCATTATTAAAGGTAGACAATTCATCATTGCAATTTAAAAAACAATAAGTTACTTTGATGTTTTGTGTTACCTGTTTTATATTACTGTTTTATCAGTTTTAATTAACTATATTTATAAGTTTTTATTTACCCTACTTTGATGTTTTATATTACTGTTTTATCAGTTTTAAGTTTTGTTTTACCCTATTTTGATGATTTTTGTTATCTACTTTCACACTTGATTTCACCGTTCTTTGAAGTTTGAAATGCACTCCTTTTGGGGTTTGGGGATTTGTTTTACCGTTTAGTCCTGGTATGGCGTTCTTTTCAATATTAGTTTATCATTCTGATGAAGTTTTGCATGCCGTTATTTTCGGTTTTGGTTTAGAGTTCTTTTCAATTTTGATTTAGCGTTCTTTTTAGTTTTGGTTTAGCGTTCTTTTCAGTTTTGGTTTACCTCTCTTCTCAATTTTAGTTTACTATTATTTTGAAATATTTTTATATCATTCTTTGCAGTTTTGGTTTTTAAGTGAAGATAAATACCTGCAAACTATAGACTCGAGATTCGTTATAAAATCCACTGATGTGCAGAGACCCAAGGGCGTGCTTTTGTCCCCTACGAAAAGGGAGGAGTGGAGATATAATGAGGTGGGTACGGTGACCGACTTTAGTTTAAGATTAACTTTAGACGGAAGTAATATAAATATTTTATATGAACAGATTTGTAACAACCATACAAGTATATACTAGATCACTGTGTCAGCCATTATATTTCTATAATCAATCACTGTATCAGCAATATATTTACATAATCAATCACTGTATCAGCAATATATTTACATAATCAATCACTGTATCAGCAATATATTTACATAATCAGTCACTGTTTCAGCAATACATTTACACATAATCAGTCACTGTATCAACCATATATTTATATCATCAATCACTGTATCAGCCATATATTTATATAATCAATCCATTTGTATCAGCCACACATTTATATATAATCAGTCACTGTATGAGCCATATGTTTATTTAATCAATAATTGTATGAGCCACATATTTACTTTGGCTCTGGTTTGGCTCAGCTGTGGGAAAGAAATTGTTGTCTCTAACTTCTAGGGTAAATGAAAGCGCTGGAGTTGTCTACGTCATAACGAAGGTTTTCTTAGGCCAGTGCTCGCCCTTGTTGCTATTCACGGATTGTAAAAGTTTGGCGAAATTTACATTTATCCGATGGTGTGCATAATGAGCAAAGACCGACTTTATTTTATTGGACTTGAGTTCAAATCTGTGAGAAATGTATAAATATGCTGTATAGGTCTTGAGGTCAGATCTGTGAGAAATGTATAAATATGCTGTATAGGTCTTGAGGTCAGATCTGTGAGAAATGTATAAATATGCTGTATAGGTCTTGAGGTCAGATCTGTGAGAAATGTATAAATATGCTGTATAGGTCTTGAGGTCAGATCTGTGAGAAATGTATAAATATGCTGTATAGGTCTTGAGGTCAGATCTATCATAGATGTAATTTTGATTTTACAAATTGTGAACAGGATGGGGAAATGTATTCTTATAAGCGACGTCGGTTTTATAAAAAAATAATATTTTTGTTTAAATTTAATTTTAAAAAGCACCACGAAACCCCTAACGTTCAATTCTATAAAAAGTCTGTGTGAACCTTAAATTATTTAATCCTATAAATCTCACAAGCAAAACGCTGTTTTAGGAAGAACATTTGAGTTTCAGTTATTAACTTAATAGCACGGATAAAAGGAAACGTACAAAACTGACCCCTGACCTCTTGTTACAACAGACCCGAGTTTCCGCCCCTGTCTCTGAGCTCAAGACATTCATTTATCGCCCCTTCTCTCTTCCGCAGATTAGCAAGCAACTGCGACACGTGGAGACAGACTTGTGTTTACAGAAGGAAGCGGTTTCGGTTCAGTTATTGATTCTTGAGAGATGTTCCAGTTCCGCTCTCCAGAAATGGACGTTGAATCGGCGGAAGATGTTCGAACCTGCGTAAAGAAGCTAGGGGGGAGTCGGGCTGGGGAGTGGCAAAGTGCAAGTGTGGAACTTTGTCTGATGAGGTGTGAGTTGTCAAGTTTGCAGTGCAGGTACCTGCGCGTGCGTGTGTATATGTGCATGCGTGCGTGCGTGCGTGCGTGCGTGTGTGTGTGTGTGTGTGTGTGTGCGTGTGTGTGCACGCGCAATAGTTTTGTTTCTGTGTGCGTTTGTGTCTACAAATGGATCCTGACATTTAAGCTAATTTACATGATTTACACAGCTATTCTTTCGTACGTGCAGTGCGTACGTACAGTCATCATACTTAGATACACTACCACCAAACTCAACCAGTTGTTCGCAGTACGTGTGCCCTGACACGGTAACCACACTTATGTACATCAAAGCTCAGCCCAAGTCGCTCGCAGTTCATATGCACTTTTAGGGAAGTCACGCTGGGTACACTAGAACTCAGCCACAATCATTCAACTGACCTTAACTCTGTATATACTAGTGCAACACGATTGAAGACCAGCAGCTCTAAAACTTTTCTCAAGGGTTAATATTGACAGCAGTGTGCGAAAGTAGATAAATGGTTAATTATTGCATTTGAAAAAGAAAACAACACAAGCATTGTTACACACAGTTATGCATGCAGGAGTCTACAGTGGACTGATAAGATTTCAGGAGGCAGTAACTTGAAAAGTTTCCTTTGTCCTTTTTTGTTTTTATTGTTGTAAGATAATATTAAACTAAAAATAAAATTCAGTGCAATGGTATATCAATTATTTATCGTAAACCTGAGAATGTGCTAAAATAAATTATGCCTACATCCCCCTCCCCCTCAAAAAATAAAAAAAATGTTTTGTTTTATTTTTTTTAAAAGCTTTGTATTACTGCATGAATTGATGAACGTGTGTGGAGTGTGACGCGTGGTGTCAATGACGCTATAACCATTTACTCATACGATTGATGCCGCACAATATCATATGACGTCATTTCCTTATCTTTTCGCCGTGAAACCATCGTCTGGAAATTGTCCTTTGTAAACAAATGCATCACTGTTGAAACCAGTCGGGGTTTACCCGTGCGCAATGTTTTTATTTGTTTTATTTTGTCATCTACTTTTTCAGATCTAAAGAAAAATAAGTATACGAATGATCCAAGACCTTAAAGCTGACGTACAAGACCCGCCTCCATTCCAACCTTCTCTTACCCTCCGGCTTTAACAATGTTTCATTTACAATATTACCCCCCTCCCTCTTTAGAATAAAGGAAGTAATGTATTGCACACTGCTTTATAGATTGGTGCATAGCGTCCCCAGTGAAAGAAAAATGAAACCATGGACTGTTGAAGTTTGTGTGGTGTAGTGAAAGGAATGAATGTTGTTGCTTTTCAACTTAGAGCGAAATCGGTGTGGACCGGAAGCGCTTCCCATAAATTAAGTAATTAGGCTCTTCAAGTTTATTTTCTTTTGTTTATACTTTCTTTTATAGCGGACACATCATATTATTATTATTATTATTATTATTTTGGGGTTGGATTGGGAAATCGCGTCCCATTTTCTGGAATATTGAAATTACATTGCATTCTTTAAAAAAAAATTTTTTTAATACTTTTTTTTGGGGGGTGGGGTGGGACGCTAAGCAGAAAGGGTATAATTGTTATAATGAAGTTTATACCTTTTGGTTTAAATATGTCATTTTTTTGTGGACATAGTATTCACTCTTAAATAATTGGACTACAATTGCAATTTTGTCTTTCTCCCGTCGTGTGAACAGCGTCCTGAGTATTATCAGCAGCAACACAGTACTATCAAAGTAAGCGCGTCTGTTATAATCTCTCTCTCTCTCTCTCTCTCTCTGAGAAAACAACAACAACAAAATCCAACAAGAACTAAAGTCACAACCTCTTGGGTGACAAGTTGCAGTGTTTAATGGGCGTGACTTTTTGGATCTTAGACACGACGTTTCTACCTTTCAAAGAAAACTAGGTGTGACAAGTGGGGAAGTTATGTCAAAAGCTTTGTCGACTTCGCAACCAGATCTTATGAGTTTGAGGTCGACGGAGATAACAAAGACATTTCATTGCTGCTTCTTACCATGATGTAGAGGCTGGCATAAGTGACGTTCTTGGCCTAGGCCGTCCTATCAATTTTTACCAGGCTGACATAAGTGACGTCCTAGGCCGTCCTATCAATTTTTACCAGGCTGGCATGTGACGTTCTTGGCCGTCCTATCAATTTTTACCAGGCTGGCATGTGACGTTCTTGGCCGTCCAATCAGTTTTTACCAGGCCGGCATAAGTGACGTTCTTGGCCATCCCATCAACTTTACCAGGCCGGCATAAGTGACATTCTTGGCCGTCCCATCAATTTTTACCAGGCCGGCATAAGTGACGTTCATGACCGTCCCATCAATTTTTACCATCTTGTCACTGTGTTTTGCTACATCAGACTGAGGTTTGTACGATTTCCCCACTTCCGACTTTGAATATCTAACTGCCTTCTTCTTCAGCCTCCAAACTCCACAGATTAGTCAGTCAATAGCCATCCCTCACCACTCAAATCAACGGTAAGCACCGTCCTTGTTGGCGGCCTCTTCATCTGTTTGCTCTTTACAAACCGTTTGCAGAGTGCACGTCTTCATTTTCTTTCACCACCTTGTCGATAACCCCAAGGGCAGACAATCTGGGAAGAAAAGAACGAATTTAAAATACTGAGAATAAAACACCAGAGACACTCCACCCGGTCACACGAAACGCCTCCAGTAAAAGTGACACAGCCATGTTGTACTTTTCCCTGAAAGATCCTCCCTGACAATTGTTTTGTAAAAAAACGCCCTCACATCACGCTTAGCATTTGTGGACGTTTTGGTGGTGGTGGTGGTGGTGGCGGTGGGAATGGAAATTCGAGTTGTTAATTTATCCACTCCCTCAGGCTCCTCATAACCATAGGCTAGTGCCCTCAAACGTACCTTTTGGTTAGCCACACCTACTGGAAAAGAAAGATCAATAGTGCAGAAAAGAAGAATGATAGACAGGAGTAATAACATAGAGTCACGTGATACGTTATATTCAGGGTTATTTAATGGAGGTGACAACATGTGATATGACAGTAAGTCATACCAACACGGGCATTCTAAGTTTCAAAATAAATGTATTTGAGAAAGAAAATAGGAAAATGAAAACTATTAATTATGTAAAAGTATCTTACAGTATAAAAAAGGATATTATAATTAATTAAGGTTCATTTTTAATCATAATTCTGTGCAAGTCTTCAAAGAAGTACATAAGAAGTTGAAGCTGGTGATTGCATTGTCCACTTAACTGCCAGCAAGCGGCAGATGTGGGGTCCAGTCAAACTATGTCTACTCCGGGCCACGGGCTTGATCAAGACAGCCAGGTCACAGGGTCTCAAAGTACTTGATAAGGTGCTACTCTATAAGAAAAAGCACAGGGACTCAGAATCTGCCAGTCTCCCCGACAGAACACTGCTTCGCACACAGTCTCCTGTCTCTCACTACGTATGAAATTTTTAGTTGACAAAGGAATATGATTATAAGCATAAAACTAAAATATATGTAAAATTTTATAGATTAAAGATTAAAGATTTTAAAGATACAGAGAAAACCACATACCTTCGGCACTAACACACAATAGATGGCGTTCCCTGCATTAAATTAACCGGCACAAAGGGGAATAACTTGTGTTAATGTGCATCTACGCAGTTAGGGTGAACATGGAACACCATCGCGTCTTGGCTCTGCAGTCAGGCAGGGTTGGCCTGCCCCGCCTTAGGGCTAGCTAATTAAGCATTCATTGTATGCGGTCAAGAAATGTTCTGATCGGTTGAAGGGAGGATAGAAGAGTTAATTATAGCCGCAGTCCAGACAATATGCTGGCAGGATTTACTTCTTGGATAGGGTTTGGGTAGACTATTTTTGACTGAAAGTGGAAGTATGCAGCATGGAAAACTCCTCCAAGGGAGAGTTGAATACGAAACTTGTATCATGTATACTGATATTAAATTTAAAAAAATATATTTATTTTTTTAAAATTTAAACTTTTGAGATTTTATTTAGTTATGCTAACCTTCTAAAGGCTTGAATCACAGCAAGGGTTGTTTAGAGTAGCCATCTTTAAAGAGCTGATATCTTTCAAGGTATTCTTTGTCATAATATTTTAATTTTAAAACATCTATTAATAATGTGTATCAAAATGTTGATGCCACTAAATGAGGTGTCTGAGAAAAGTGCCAGTCTGCATGCGATGGCTAGTCTTTGATATTTTAATTGATATTTCTTTAGTGCTTTTTAATTTTTGTGTGTAAGACTGCACTTATTAACAGCAAGCATTCCTTCAAATAGTTATCAGTAAATGACTGTATTTGATGCTTACGTCATAAAGTGCTGTTGTGTTTTTAAACCTAAGTTGAGCATTCAGCCACAGGAAACAACTTATGATTCCAGGAAAGTAAGAAACACACTGAGGTCAAATACCCCAGTTCTAGAGGCGAGATCCTTAATTCATTTCAGGGGATGGCGTCAGGTGACGTCATTATAGTGCTCTACTGATACTACAGTTTATACAGCTTTGAAAGCCGATAGGACATACTATTAAATAAATTATTTATAGTGGTTTTATTTGTTATGTTTTTTTGTTTTTTTTCTAACTTTTGAGAACGCTCCATTGAACATGCACAAGGTTTGACGTCTGCTTGGCTCAGTTCTTTTGAAGACTACCTAGTACAGTCCAGATTCGTGCTGTGTGTGTGTGTTTTTTTTTTGGGGGGGATGGGGGGAAAGGGGGCTATCAGTCCATCTCATCATAGATCTAGCTGTTAATCACTCATCCTCAGTCAGTAATCATATCTGGGAAGACATCCTCTATTTGACTGCATGTGAGTTTAGAAGTATCTACCCCAGGGGAGATAACAGACTGACAGACTGCAGAATTATCACCCTTACTGAAGTGTACCTTATTAACCCTCAAAAGCAGTGTTCACTGGATTGCGCGAATGTTTGTATTAACTGAAGTTATAAAATTATTTATTATAGACTTTACATGTTTATTGTGCCAGTGTAACATCGCCCTGTCTTTGATATTATATCTTTAAGCAGCCAGTGCTTTCAATTTGTCATTTATTTACTACATATTAAATGTTACCCCTCTACTATTTACTTCATGAGCTTACAGGAGGTGCGCAGGGAGAAAAATGTCATTCGACATGCGGGAGGAGCTTGGGTTAAAAATATCTATATCTGTTCTATTTGCGTACGGATTATACGGAAGATCACTTCCTCAATGATATTGAGTTTCCATCTAGAGACAACCCACATTTATAAAAACAGCTCATGTGGAAAAGAAAGAATATGTGTGGGTGTGTGAGTGTGTGCGCGCGCGCACGGCAGATTTAATTTGTTCCAATCAAATCAGTGTGGGAGAGAAATTCTTGGGGTGTGGGGGTGGGCAAGTCCGTTGACCCGAAACGACTTGTCAGAAATGCTTCCTAGGGTTTGTGCAACTCATCGGTAAATGACATTTCCCCACGGTCAATTTAGTTCTATATGCTGGCGTCATGAAGATATTCAACAGTTTCTTTTTCAATGCAAATTCGATCTGTAGTATTTTTCTTCATGCATGATTAACTCTAGAGAGCAAGAGTATGACGTCTTTAATTAAGCGCATGAATTCTTCTTTCCGGATAATTTATTTAACGCGTTCACTGTATTTTCCAGATAAATTAATTAAACCGCACTGCTCCTCTTTCCGGATGAACTAATTAAACAGGTTCACTGACTTTTCGAGATAAATTGATTACCAGTAGTCACTGTTCTGTCCCAAACAAACTTCTTAAACATTTTTTCTTCTTTTCAGGATAAACTGGTTTATAGTCATTTTGATCTATTCTGGATAAGTTGATTAAATGTATTTACTGTTTGTTCCAGAGAAAATGTTCAAAACATGGGTAGACCTACTATTTAGGGAATTAAGAAATTCCAGAGGAAAATAAATCCTCGATTTTATTTAAAACTATGTATTATGGTTGTACTAGTTACATGATATAACCTATTAACCTGTGTGAATATATAATTCAATAGAAAGACTGAGCAAGACTGCAAAAATAAAAAACGTACTGTGCCCATAATGAGACATTTGCATATAAAATCTATTAAGTCCATTTCAAGCTGGAATGCTACAAATGTAGGTGTCTTCGTTAACATAAAACTCCAGTTTTGCATCGGTTTTTCAAAAATAAATTATGATAATATTTCTTTTAATATATAAAAAATCTAAACTGAGATCATTATGTAAGTGATATTGTTTATTGCATGTTCTAATTTATTCAGGGGAACCTACTCTCTACTTTCTGACATCTCTTATATGCTTGATCTATTATGATCAGGAGTAACTTGCACTAAAATAATTTTAAAAATTATTCAGAAAACTAAGCAAATATAAGCTCTTAGATGAAACTCCTAATGGAAACATGTTTGCTGTTTATTTATATCAAAATGTTAAGATTTTATTTTTAGCACAATGAAGACAGAAGAGTAAATATTTTCATGCCAAACAGTCTTTTATGTTGGACAGTGATTCATGATAATCTGAAATGAAAATATGTCCTTGGAAGGTAAATTGTGAAAATAACTAAATGCTTATAATGCATGGCCTTTGAGTTGTCCATACGTCTCAGCATATACATTGCTCAGAATGTGAGTCGTCCACACGTCTAAGCATATACATTGCTCAGAATGTGAGTCGTCCACACGTCTAAGCGTATACATTGCTCAGAATGTGAGTCGTCCACACGTCTAAGCGTATACATTGCTCAGAATGTGAGTCGTCCACACGTCTAAGCGTATACATTGCTCAGAATGTGAGTCGTCCACACGTCTAAGCGTATACATTGCTCAGAATGTGAGTCGTCCATGCGTCTGAACGTATACATTGCTCAGAATGTGAGTCGTTGTCATGTGTCCATGGAACGGAACTCACAGTATTTAATTTTGGCACTTAGCTGAACAAAGTGGGTAGAGAGAGGGTAGATGAAAGGGAGAGCACTACATGATACACACTGGTCAGTCGTTGTGCTAGCAGCCCTAGGTCAGGAAAAACCCACCAGATAGCAATAAACATTTTTGCATTGATGGACTGCTACCAGACCATGACAAATAGCAGACTTCATGGCACCATGCAGGAGGAAAGGTTGGAAAACCCATTGATATGGTGTGGGCAAATTTAATTGGATCCATATAGCATATAGAATAAATGTGCACAAATAGCCCAAAGAGTCTACTTTTCTGGTTGAGCATTTCAGTGAAGAGGAAGAGTCCATTTAAGCTACAATACAATTAATGGAATAGATAGTAAAAATATTTTTGACTAGAGAAAAAAATAAGAGGAAAGAATTGATTCTTTTTCCCAAAGTGTGTAAAGCAAAAACCCAAAGAGAGGGATTTTTGTTTACTTTGAGGCTGACTGAAGATGCAATGGTGTTCTCCTGGCAAGAGGCAAGGGAGACAACTTGGCAAATGAAAGGTTTCTGAAAAGATGGAAAGTAGCCTCTGTCCAAGTTTAAGAGATTTTTGACCTTAGAAAAGAAAGAATATCAGTAGACAGGACTTTACTCTTACTTTCTTCCTTAACCTTTCCGTACAATGTCACATCTCCCTGCCAGAACCTTCCTATTTCTTTCTTACGCCTCAATATCAGGATATTCCTGTTCATTTTCCCGTCTCCCTGACAGGACTTTCCTGATAATTATCACGTCTCCCAGCATGGACTTTCCTGTTCATTGTCACATCTCTTTGCCAGGACTTTCCTTTTCGTTGTCACGTCTCACTACTAGCTTTCCTGATAATTGTCACGTCTCCCAGCATGGACTTTCCTGTTCATTTTCACGTCTCTCTGCCAGGACTGCCCTGCTCATTGTCACATCTCCCTGCCAGGACTGCCCTGTTCATTGTCACATCTCCTGCTAGGACTGTATTGTTCATTGTCACATCTCCCTGCCAGGACTGCCTTGTTTCGTTCTTAAGTTTCATTGCCAGGATATTCCTGACTCTTTTTTAATCTCCTGAAAGGACCTTCCTTTACTCTCTCACGTCTTCCTGTCAGGTCCTTCCGGTTTTTTTCTTATGTCTCCTTTCTAGGACTTTCCTGTACCTTGTCAGATCTCCCTTCCAGGACTTTCCTGTACATTGTCAAAGTTCTCTGCCATGACTTTCTTGTTTCTTTTTTTATCTCCCTGTTCATTGTCACATTTCCCTACCAGGACCTTCTTGATTTTTAAGTCTTCTTACCAAATCTTCTACATTCCATGTCCGTCCTGTTGCTTGTCACGTCTCCCTGCCAGGGCCTTCCCCATTTTTCTCATGTTCACATGTGCATGAATCATCTTTTACGAGTGTTACGTTTCCAATATTTATTTAAAGACCCTGCTTAGAATAATTAAAAGACTTTAAATATAATTAATTCTTTCTCTCATATCCTATGCAGACTGGTTGCTCAATTTACTATTTGACTGGTTAAAAGTGTGTCTTGTAGTCAGACGACAAATTTACAAACTAATAAATTGCGAACTTTTAGCTAGATTGAAAACCGTTAAATCCCTCTAAATTAATATGCATTCATTTCAACATCCTGCTCATTCGCCCCCATTTCAATCTAAGAATCTATTGGTCTATCATGCATATAAATTAACTACTAAGAGGTATTAACAAGAAAAATAAGATTTAATAAGGTTTAACAAGTTAACAATAATCAAATACGAACGCGAATAGTCTACTACTCTATCTCTACACGCATGTGTTCGATTCTTGTCACAACTTAAATTGCCATCAACTGTTCATTTAACATTTGTACTCTGAGTTTGTACTCAGCTGGATTGCTTGTATCAGCCTGGTCTCTTTATTTGGTCAGTCAATCTATTTCACAGTCCCGCTCTAGCGACGCACGTGGTGCATGAGGAAAGACGCTCCTTTTTCATGTAGCTAGGGAACTTGAACTTTAAAGACATGGACCCTCAATGTAGAGTTCACCAGCAGAACCAAAGCAAGACGAGGTAAGGCATGGACGATAGGAACCGATCTGGGGAACAATGGCTCTAATATACTTTTGATTGAACACTTCCTACTAAAGCATGTCCCAGATAAAAATGCGCTGAGTAAGAGTTTCAACCTCGTGTCGTTTTACAATTAGATTTAGAAAAAATGTAATATTTAACAGCATGACGTATGAAGCAATAAAATAGATACAACGTCAAATTAATGTTCATACAAAGGGGTAATTCAAACTAACAGAGCGCTTCACAATTTACGATTAAAATTACACGCAATAATTGAATTACATAAAGAATTCATATCGAGTACAGGCATTCTGACTCTTAATGAATTGAAACAATATAAATTAAAGTACAAAATGGAAAAGGAGTTACAATCAATTTATATTCCGTAACTTATAGGTTTTCTCAGCCATTTCTCTGGACCATGCTCAAGTGTTATGGAAATATAATACATAGCATAAATACATACTTAAACAACATAGGCAAAATACTATTAAATAAAATGATACCTTTTTATGAGAAGTCGAATGGTGTCTTGATTCTCAACGGCTTGTCGGCTTGCCCCTCGTGACCGGAGTTAGCTGAAATGGACCTAGCTAATGTGTTTCTCCCAGTGACGGAGCGGAGGCGTGTAGGCACATATATAGAAAAGCATATTGCGTATCACGTGACTGTTCGCGAAGCATGTGGTTGGTTCGAGAACCGGACAATGGTCCTAAAGTTACATAACATCTTGACCTGTTCTAGAAGCACTTCGAAAAAGGGAGCTTTGAACAAAGGAGTCAAGGGTTTCAAAAATTCAAATTTGAAGTAAACAAGCTAAGTGGGTCATCAGGTCGGACATTTTTATCAGACTTGTGACAACGAGAACAAATGTTCATAAGCACATAAATTTCATAAATTTCAAGTTCATAAATGTTTCAAGCTGACAGATCAAATTTGGTAACTCGATTTCACTTTGATAATTGTTTTCAAAATTCGTTTTCTTTTTAAAGAGGGCAAGTAAAATATATAAACAAAATCCAATCCTAAAAGATCGACACTGAAGACATTTTGTTACATATTAGACTGGTAAGTGCCCGGATCTTCTGCACAAGGCGGGTTCGGGTAAAAATTTGTCCTCATGACAAATAGTTGTTTCTAGAAGAAACAGTTTTTAAAAAATCGTATTTAAGAAATATTTAACAAAAAATAAAAAAATCAATTTCCTTTGGGAAATCTATTACAGATGTAACAAAGTTACATTTCACTCTCATCCTTTTGACACTCCCCCTTCCCATTCACCATCCCTCTTCTCGTTGAGGTCATTGCACACGATCTTTGTAAACAATGTAACCTTGCATGGAAAAATAATTTTTGAACGGGTTAAAATGAGAAAAATAATATAATTAATGTTAGATCTTATCACTAAATGAATTTTAGTAGATACAAATAAATTATAGTATAAACTGATATTAACAGACTTATACAGGCATGACACTTTTCCTTTCTCAAAAGGTCCAGTGGCTGTGACCTTTCACTGCAAACGTTACCGGAAGTGGTACAGCGAAGCCAACATTAGATTATCTGACGCAAGAAGGCCTTAGGCTACCATAATCACGTGCAAACACTGTCAGTTAAAGATGCTAAACTAAATCTAAACCGATGGCGTTTTAGTGCTAACTGACTGAATTTAGTATCTTGGTAGATTGATTTCGAATTTTTACTCGAGTGTTCAATATTTTTGTCTCTTGATCGATATCTTTCAGATTGTTGTAGTCAGAACTAGCATGTAGAATTAGTCGTATCTCGAAAACGGACTTTGTGAAATGTGTGCGCGTGTCTAAAAATGGATGTTACTCTACGTTATTGTCATAAAAATGCACACACAAACACATATACACACAGAGGCTGTTAACTCGTTTAAGAAACAGAACAAATCTCATTTATATAACATTATATAACATTTTAAATTAAGAATACATAGCAGATTAACGGATTTTGTATGATCTATCTATCTATCTATCTATCTATCTGTCTATCTATCTATCTATCTATCTATCTATCTATCTATCTATCTATCTATCTATCTATCTATCTGTCTACCTATCTATCTAATTTGTCTAGTGGACATGCATTATGATGACAGATTGAGATCACTTAGTTGCAATTGAAGCCAGTTCATCATCATCATCGTCGTCATCATCATCATCATCATCATCACCACTGCCGCCGCCACCGCCATTGCCACCACCAGCACCATCATTGATCTATTTATACCAGCCAGTCTTGAAGATCAATAGATCTCATATGTGTAAAGAAAACCTCACTCTTTAAATGCTGTCGCGCCCGTTATTGTCACGGAGCAAGCTTTAAGACTAAGAGGAGACAATTTCAGTGGCGACCGCATTGTCGCACCATAATTCCAGCCCGCCATTCCAGAGTAGCGTGAGGTGAGCACAAATCACTAAAAAGACCCCGTTTCATCACAGTGATCTTTACCATAAGGAGACTTTCCATTACGTACTCAAGACAATCTCAGGGGACATAACCCACCCCTGTAACCGCAGAAAGAGACGTCATCACCATAAAGAAAAGATTTCCATTTGCACAGAGGACGTAACTGCAGGAAGGGGACAGGTTTAGCGTACATAAACTTTCAAGCTTAGTGACATGATTTCTCGCACGTTCGAAACTCATTCTTAAGTGTACTCAATGCAGCGCTTAAAGAATCAGAAAAAATGTCTCTTCGATACTTTTGTTTGTTTCATAATCCAGCAACATGAATGTTTACAAGTGTTAAGAACTTTTACCTAATAGCATTGCGTGTTGTTTGTAGATTTTGTTGATTTCACAATCCAGCAACATGAATGTTTACAAGTGTTAAGAACTTTTACCTAATAGCATTGCGTGTTGTTTGTAGATTTTGTTGATTTCATAATCCATCAATGCGAATGTTTACATGTATTAAGTATTTGCATCCCGTAGCATTGCGTGTTGTTTGTAGATTTTGTTGGTTTCAATAATCCAACAATATGAATGTTTACGTGTATTAAGTATTTGTGGCTGGGAGCATCGTATTGCTTGTCAAATATTTTGTTTGTTTTACAGTCCAGCCATATTAGAATGCTAACGCACGTGAAGAATTTGTACCCGGTAGTGTCGTATTTGCTTGTAGATTCTGTTTGTTTCACAATCCATCAGTAACACTGTTAAGTATGTCTACCTGATAGATCTTGTGTTGCTTGTCAGTACTGTTTGTTTTACAATCCAGCTGTAACACTGTTAAGTATTTCTACCTGATAGATCTTGTGTTGCTTGTCAGTACTGTTTGTTTTACAATCCAGCAGTAACACTGTTAAGTATTTCTACCTGATAGAGATCTTGTGTTGCTAGTCAGTACTGTTTATTTTACAATCCAGCAGTAACACTGTTAAGTATTTCTACTTGATAGAGATCTTGTGTTGCTTGTCAGTACTGTTTGTTTTACAATCCAGCAGTAACACTGTTAAGTATTTCTACTTGATAGAGATCTTGTGTTGCTTGTCAGTACTGTTTGTTTTACAATCTAACAACACGAATGTTTACAGTGTTATGAGTCTTTACCTAATTGTACTGAACGTTGCTAGTTGATTTTTGTTTGTTTCACACTTTAGCAATATAAATATTATTTACACGTGTTAAAGTATCTCTATCACATAGTATCGTATGTGACTTGTAGAACTGAACCCTAACTCGAGATAGTGAGCTTAGCGTCAAGCCTATTGCACGAGAGGGTGACGTGTGCTATAGATCCGTCAGTCGCTCGGTAGCTGAAGCTCTCAAATAGTACGCCGATTGGGCCAAAGTGTTAATATAATCATCCAAGCTCTTTGACCTTTATTATTCTCGCCCACGTCTCTATATCTCTCCATTCCAGCATTTCCATTTCTGCAGCAGTGTTTGGGGCAACACGAAAGTCAATACGAATTATATATTTGTACTTGGTACTGTTATCTCTATACATTTTGTTTATTTCACAATCTAGCAATACGTCCTACGTATTTCTGTGTGGTAGTGTTGTCTTTGTATGTAGATTTTGTTTGCTCCACTATCCATCATAAGCAAAGTGCTACAAATGCCAAAAAATACAAATAAATTTAAAAGAAGTATTTTATATTTAATCGATGCAAAGTTATGGATTCGGGTCGCGAACTATTATAGGCACTCTCTTGTCTGAAAAGTGTAAACAACTCAGAAGCAGACGAAGAGTACGGTCGGGCGTGACTTTAGGAATAAAGGATGAACGTAAAGTTTACTATCGGAAAAATAAATTTCAATAGTATGTTTTCTATCTATTGATATCATAGAAAGTAAATAAATAAATTGGTAAAATTCGCTTATTTGAGTTGAACAGCATACGAGGTTTTTATGAATTCAGATTTGTGCCAGTAATGCATCGTATGTGTTGCATTATTTTCACAGGAGAAAACGCTTGAAAAACAGTCAGTACTGTAGTATCTTTCTCCAAATTAGATTTGCACTACATTATTTACAGAAAAAGCTTATGGTGTTGCATGTGGGTCACTGCACGCCAATCTTACATTTTGAAATGACCGGTCGGTCACGGCAAATACGGGTCAGCATCTCTCATCAATGTAGGGACCGGTAGTTATTCATGTTTGGATGAACATTTCTTAATAATGTTGCTGAATACCTCTGTTTATATAAAACAACAATCATCTGTTTCAAGTCCAAATTTGTCTGTAGGGCTCACAGAGACTGTCAATGCATTCAAAGTTCCACGACTTGCAAGATTTCCATGCTGATAAAACACATTGGGTGACCCCTTGATTCATATGTTCTCCAGCACACTAGCAGATGAAATAAAACTATCCAATCGTAGACGTGATACAGATTGCCTGCTAAAGCAAGCACATATTAGCTTCAGACTGATTGGCTCATTTGATAGACTATGCATGCATGCATGCGATGGAAGAACCCTTATACAGTACTCTTAACAGAGAACAGGATAAGGTCAACATTCAGGGGTGGGTGGGGCTTGTTAATGAGAGAGTGAGCTAAGGAGAGAGTGAGCTAAGGGGATGGAGAGTGAGCTAGGGAGATGGAGTGAGCTAAGGGGATGGAGAGTAAGACTAGGAGGATGGAGAGTGAGCGAAGGAAATGGAGAGTGAGCTAGGGAGATGGAGTGTGAGCTAAGGGAATGGAGAGTGAGCTAAGATGGAGAGTGAGCTAAGGAGATGGAGAGTGAGCTAGGGAGATGGAGCATGAGCTAAGGGGAATGGAGAATGGGTTATGGAATTGGAGAGTGGGCTAGGAAGACTGAGAGAGCTAGGGAGTTGGAGAAAGTGCTAGGGATTTGGAGAGTGTGCTAGGGAGTTGAAAAAGAACAAGGAAGTTGGAGAGTGTGCTCAGGAATGGAAGAGTGAACTAGGGTGTTGGAGAACCATGATCGAAAAATACCACACTGACCTAGACCGGGTTCAAACTTCTGTTTGCGAGGCTGGCGCCATTACTCCACAGCAACGGAGCTCCCCAATTCTATTACACATAAAATAATTTTTTTCCTACTGAGAACCCTTAGATTGCCCTATGGCATTAATCTTATTAGGTGGTTGTGATTCCATTAACTCCTCTTGCGTGGGGGGGGGGGGGGTATGGGGGCGGCGTTATTTTCAACGTTCTCAGCCCTGGATAACTCTTGAGGGAGTTGTTTCCTCCCATTACATATTCTAGAGACCCGACCACAACATGTGAACCGCTCAATGCTGACAGCGTCACAAGTCAGCAATAAAAATGTTGAATATATGCTTTTTGATGTCGCAGTTAACAATGAGGGTTAAGAGGGGACAGTTATTGGGTAATGAGTTTTATCATAACATTAAGAAAATCAAACCATGGCCTTTATCACACGAAATAATAATAACAAAACACAATACAAAATTTACTCTGTAGCAGAATGGGTTAAACGCTGGCCTCTCGTGACAGACACAAGGTAAGGAAAGTGTAATAAATTGTCTGAGAGGTATGCACGTATTCTTGCAATTAGGTTCAGACCTCAGAATCTTGCCTTTCGTTGCTATTATCTTCTAAGTGCAATCAAGCTCTTGAAACAGAGTCACAATGTGCTCTAATACGCAATCTTAAGAATGTGATCATGTGATCAACTGTCAGTTGTCGTCTGCTGACAGGAATTGGATCCCTTTTTACAAGGTATTGACGCTTTTCGCTTTTAGTTATTTCCCCTTTTGCTGTTTCACCCTTTATTATACTGTGATGATTTTTCACAATTAGAGCAATCATGGTGCACTTAGGATTTCCACAAACCTCCCAGGTTTGAAGTTGAAATTTCGAAAGCTCTCAAATTTTATAGTTTGCTTATGATTCTTTGCTTAATACAATAACGTTGATTCTAATTCCCATATACTGACCACTCGAGCTGCCATACAAAATACACTGTCATGAAATCCTGTTAGTAGCGGTCAAAATCATTGTCATGAAATCTTGTTAGTAGACGTCAACCAGAAGAGGCTTTTACTTTTGGAAAGGTGGAGAGAGTACGGGGCTGTCTTTGAGGTGTGACCTGTTTAGGCGAATACTATAGCAACTGCGTCCCTGGGGATGTGTTAAGACAAATGAGATCTTAGAGATTAACGGACGCACATTTTGAAAATTTACTCATTTACATAGTTTTGGCTACTGTTTATTTTCTGAATACTTTCAAATAAATTATCTACAACTAACAGACCCTTAAAGAGCCTTAGTAGTTTAAAAGTAACTCTGTATTCATTGCATGTCGTCAAATCCCCAACATTCTATAGTGAGTTATTTTCCTTGCTGCTTTTCTCATTCTAGTGACGTCATACACGTCCAAGCACTACGGCAGAATGTTATTAATAAAAAAAAAAAACTCCGGGTGAGGCGCGGCATTTCGTTCTTCTCTAGACCCCTGTCAGTTCAAACCAGGAGAAGATCATGTCCTCACTCGATGCTGACAGCTTTCAGACGACGTCAGTTGGGGAATGATTAGAAATCAGAGCAAGAAAAACGGAACTGCTAGCACCTGGTGCCAGTCTTCTGGTTCCCTAGTGAGACCGTGACGTGCTTGATATCAAAAATCAAATTGGGTGAGCCATGGGAGGACCGCTTTTGGAAGGGAAAAAACCCCAAAGAATCGTGGTTCGGAAATAAATATCATATCTTAACAAGAGATCGGAGCTTTTCTAAATGGCATTTAATATTTCTATGGAAATGGACTTGGCTAATTACTTTTATTTTTAAAACATACGTGTACTTGGTTCGGACTTCGTGTTATCTTTAAGGTTACAGAGCTAAACAATTGCTCCACCAAAATAAACAAAAATGAATATTTCAATTTTCCTTTTTTTTCCACACACGAAAAGATGACAATTCCCTGATTATGAAAATAAAACAATACAACAAAGGTCACAGATGATTAGAAGCTGATTTAAATGTTGGACAATCCAAAAAAAAACTCGGAAATAGTGGTGTCCTGCAGTGAAATGTAATTAAAATTTGTTTACCATCTGAGTGGTAAATAATATTAAATAATGTTACGTAAACACGATGACTGTTTTCTCACATGCAGTTTCAAAATTTGCCATTTAAAAAATAAGTGTTGGTTTCTTTAAGTTTACTCCCATTTACAAGCAAATTAACAAAATCCAAGCTGCCACCTCAACAGCCGCCGCCACCATCCCCCCAACACACATAGGCGTCTACTTCATTCAGCAAAGTATGAATGAGTGAGTGAGTGTGTGTGTGTGTGTGTAGAGATAGATAGATAGAAGAGAGAGAGAGAGAGAGAGAGAGAGAGAGAGAGAGAGAGAGAGAGAGAGAGAGAGAGAGAAATAACTATTCTGAATAACTCAAATTTGAAAAATGTTAAGATTCCTTGTTTACCTTACTGATATAATTGCATGATTTCGATATGTCTCAGCTTATTTTGATTATGCGTTTTTATTCTTTTAAGTGTTCATTCTAGATTTAAAACAAAACAAAACTCACTGTCTCTTTATCAACACTAACCCACCACCAGAAAACAGAAGAAGCGGGAGGGTACCGTACTGATATACAGACGAACGAACGTGTCGAGGTGACAAACTGTTATTAGCAAATCGGAAAAAGCTCTTTCAGGGTTTTGGCCATCTCACCTTGTCCGGAAATAGAAACAAGGAGAAGAGTGAACATTTTGACGTGTAAGTGTTAGGAGTAATGCTAGTGTCACTTCCTCCTTCCTGAAGCAAGACGCGAAACGGAACATGGATAATCTCCCCTTGTTCTCACATCAGCCTTTTCGTTCGGAATGAGTGGAGATGTCAAATGGCTGCCGACCATATCTGGCGACAAATAATGGAATCCGGGAGTGGGGCGGGACAGGATTGGATGGGGTGGAGTGTGGCGGGCTTATAAGTGCAGAGAGATGAGTCTCAGTGTCACTGTTTGGGGGGTGTTTTTATTTTTGGTTTAGTTTTATTTTCTTTTATTTCGAATTAGGACAGCTTTGTATTTAACAATAAAGAGTATCAAATTATTTCAGTTGAGATAAACAAATTACGTCAGTAAATCAGCTCAGCAGAGTTTTTTTCTTTTTTCTTTATAATGTAGCTGTCGTTGGAATGTGCATCACGTGCAAGTTCTGTGGTCACGTGACATACGCCATCTAGCAAGAGGATGAGCACAATCAGTAGAGACAATAAGCTTAATATAAACGTTGGTCCATGCACAGACTTAAGACAACGGTCTAACCAGAACACACCTTGGTGTGTGTTGTGTGTTGTATGTTTTAGACCATCAGTTTGTCTGCTAACCGAGTCACTGTCACCAGTGTGTTGGCCTCTTTGCATTAAGTACCTGGGATTTCGTGTTCATTTTATGTTTGGGTTTTCTATGTTTTATGTACCTGGGATTTCGTGTTCATTTTATGTCTGGGTTTTCTATGTTTTATGTACCTGGGTAAATGCTGATGTTTTCATTCCGATTGTTTAAAAACGAATTCACTTGATTATGTTCTTCAATCCGTCCTGTAAAGTAAGTAGGGAGCATGTTAATTTGGATGTATAATAAAACAAATACATGCATGGATATGAGCCTTTTTCTGTGACATAAGCACAATATGTGTATGACGTAAGCACAGTATCTCTGTGTCGTGATCACAGTAACCATGATGTGAGCACAATATCTGTATGATGTGAGCACATTATCTGTATGACGTGAGCACAGTATATATATATATATATATAACTGAGTACAGTATTTGTATGACGTGAGCACAGTATCTGATGACGTAAGTACATCATCTATATGACTCAGTACATTATTTGTATGACGTGAGCACACTGTATATATATATATTTAAAACCTGAGTTCAGTATTTGTATGACGTGAGCACAGAATCTGTATGACGTGAGAATAGTATGTATATGGCTGAGTACAGTATTTGTATGACGTGAGCACAATATCTGTATGATAGAAGTACAGTACAGTATTGGTTTGACATGAGCACAGTATTTGTATGACGTGAGCACAATTTCTGTATGACGTGAGCACAGTATCTCTGTGATGTGAGTACAATATCTGTACGATTTGTGAACACACTATATGAGGTGATCTTTAATATTCTAATAAAGGGAGGGAACTATCTTGATGGACGTACATCTACAAAGCGTTTACTTTTATTTGACTAACTCAGTGTACTGTTATTACCTACCGATAGAATACACAAACTCTCCAAGTACAGTGAGTTTGTTTGGATTTAAAAAAAAAATTCTCGACATATTCTTTTAGTTGTTTATTTGGTTCTTTCTTTCTCTTTCCCCAATGTACAGAAAATAATAAAATTAGAGTCATTGATATTCTCATACAACTCCTTTTAATAGCTCAAAGCAACACAAGACAGATTCACTAAAAATGGGACAGCTTGCTTAAACCGGCGAAATTCAATGAAGTGTGACGGCGTTTTCAACGGTGAATGTTTTCAGTTTGCTTACCTGTTCTGGCACCTGACGGACAGCGGCCACCTGTGGCAAGGCTGCCTGCAACTCTGAAATATGATCATCCCTTCTAGCAAATTATCTCCCTTTACATGCAGGTGACTTGAATGGAAATATTTTCTACCATTTCATTTTTTCTTTTAAAAATTATTTATTACATATTTTATTTTTCAGTTCATCTGTCTGTTCGCTCTATCGATCGTGTTTAGATATTCGATAGTTAATTTAAATTTCTCCTTTAAAAGAAATATTTCATCTACATTATTTCAGAAGAATAAAATTCTTCTTGTATGTGATTTTGTGTTGGCAGACATGAGTTATTTCGTGACAAGTAGACTGGTTCTGTAGTTGTGGCAAGGCAATTTCAAAAGGTGTACGAGGAAGAAATTTAAAATGTTAATAAACCGCTCCGTATAGTACGTCATTTAACAGTTTATTTTTGTCCCACTGACACCCAGAAGAAATTTGATATTTACAACGTCGCTGTCTTACTCGTTTGTTAGCTGACGTAGGTTTTGAGTCATTTCAATACATGTAACCGATCTTGGATTGATAGAAAAACTGTCACGTAACTGCGAGTCATTGGGAACATCCACGTTAAAAATCACAAACCTTACAACATGACCACTTGTCAACTCATCTTGATGTTAAATTATTTCACACAGCCTAAAAATAACACACCCATGTTAACACCCACTAACCTGCTAATAAGACAGCCTGACAACATGCCTTGAAACCAAATTATAATGTCACATTACCTAAGAGCTGAGACCTGCCTACTATTCTTTTGAATCTGCGAACTTTGAACCAGTCGGACTACATTTTTCTTTGTATTCTAAAACTTGTATCTTAAATTTAAACATTAGCAGTTAGAATTAATGGCAATTCTTAATGACGAGCTCTGCTAGGATTTACACTTAAATGCTTAAGTATTCGTGACAGAAACTGTTATTGTTGGTTAAGAGAGCTAGTGATTATGGGGGGCAGTTGAAAACAATGTATAGTCCAAAAATTAGCCATGCATATCGTTCTATGCTAACAACGGAAGTGACGGAACGGACATCAGGCTGCGTTTTATGCACGCATGCGCCGACCTATGGACTGGCTAGAAAACTTAAAGCCATTTATCACCTGTAAACACAAAGTAAGAGGATGACATATGGATCACAAGTCAGAGTAATCTTAGTAATTTAGAGGTATGCTCAAAACACTTTTCCAAAACCTGCTCAACGAATTACGCTGAAAGAAGGAACGAATGACAAAATAGTCTGAGTTTTACGGGACTGTCAAAGTGTAACTGGGGAGAGAGAGAGAGAGAGAGAGAAAGAGAGAGAGAGAGAGAGATTAAAATATATTTTATTAAGACTGTGAAACACCTTTGGGAATAAGGCGGCACGAAGTATTTCCTAAACGCATGAAAGATATTGTTATTGATATAGTTATTGATATAGTTATTGATATTTTTATTGATATTGTTACTGATGTTGTTATTTACAAAGTGCATTTTAATAAGGTATCTTATTATAGATATTAGTTAAGTGGAACATATAAAAAAGGTATCTAGCCTCCAGTCTCATATTCACTTATCAGTATTATGAAATGCACTTTGAAGCTGCAAATGCTTATCTGCAGGATTTTCAGGTTTCCAGAAAAAGGATTTTCGGGTTTTCGGGTTTAGCTGGTATTTCGTACATCTTTTGCTAAATCCCCTTTTCATTTCATTTTATATAGCTTCATCCTGTAAGTTTTGCTACATTTTTGTTATTGTCAATTTCCGGTGATACTCAGTAGGAGCTTTGAGAAATCGACGCGATGTTTGTGTTTGAGTACCAATAACCACAATCAGGTGGTAGGTGTATAAATTAGGATACATGGGAACTATGAAGTGGTGGTCCAGCCAGGGATAACTGAATGCTGAACAAGGGCATTACAACCGACCAGACCTACCTTTTAGAACCTTATTCTGTTAGGTTGACTCATGGTGAGCCATGCTAGTTATAGCGACTCCAAGGCTGCCAAGAACTGTCTGTGGTAAGACATGCCAGTAATGAGATTTCTTATTTGGTAATGATTGATGAGATTTTCTAGTTATCAGAACTGATGCCTGTCAAGATTCTCCAGTCATGGGAACAGATCGTTGTTGTGATTCTCCATTTACTAGAAATAATGGTTGACAAGATTTTCAATCTGACAAAACATATGGCTGACGAGATTTTCAATCTGACAAAACATACGTTTGAAAAGATTTTCCAGCTGACAAAACAAACGGTTGACGAGATTTTCAATCTGACAAAACATATGGCTGACGATATTTTCTAGCTGACAAGAAAATGGTTGACGAGATGTTTAGTTGTCAAGAGCAGCTGGTTGATGAGATTTTCTAGTTGTGAGAACTGCTGACGAGATTTTTAAGTTGTTACAACTGATGGTTGGTGGGATGGAACAACTAGATATTAGAAGTGTTCTTTAATCAGTTTAAAAGCTGTTTGCTCCCACAGGAACGACCTCGGGTACAAAAAAAAAAAAAACCCAAACAAACATGGGGTTTTATGTATTAGAACTGCAGGAATGCGGCTGTATAAAAAAAGAATTATCCGATAGAATTCTACAACACTTAAAAAAAAAAAACCAACGAAAAGAAATGTCAATATCACCATAGTGACAGCACCCTGTACATCAATTCGGGTTCAGCACCCTAATCGGACTCAGTGAAGCGATTTCAAGGGCTGTATCGGAATGGAAGCTTATCAATGCTCGTAGGTGTCCGATTTTTTTTTTTTTTTATCAGATCCAAACTCCATTTGCTTTGTTGCATGGGCCTGTGGACACCATATAACGCAATCAATGTTTAAGAGATATTTAACGTCTCAATGGCGTACAGTTAGATTTAAGTCACTCTGGCGTCGACGGACAAAGGCGCGAGATGCGTTTAGTTATGGATCGTCGGTGTGATGTCATGCGCAGGTCACGTTTTCCGGTTAAAAGGGGACATAACTTTATTTTACAAATGGACGCCGTGCTTTGCTGGGGCCTGCAGCGCAAAATGCAGCGAGACGCCATGAATCTATCCCGCTCCTCTCTCTCTCTCTCCCACACCCCACCCCCCCCTTTTCCTCACGCCTCTGGCTGTCGCGATAAAGAAAGTTGAATAGCGATAAAATTGTATTCCACTGTAATTTGTGACCCACTGGTCCGAACGTTGATGGCAATCTGGAGATTGAGAACATAATTCAAATTTGCTCTCCCCTCCACAAGACAAAGCTTTTATCGCAGATTACAAAATGAAGCGTCTGTCTCATAACCAGAAGGCGAGGAACCCGATACGCAGAACCCCCACTCTCCCTACCTGGTCTTGGGTGTGTTGGACAGAACAGCACATAGATGTCAGGCCTTTCTTTTTAAATATTTTCGTTCCAGAAAGTCGGAAGGCTACGCACTTTTCCAGATGGCAGTCAAGAGAAGATAATACATTATGTCCAAGTAACCAACCGATTGGCTTGTGAAGTTTACGGGATAACTCTAAGCTTACTATATTGTCCAATTTGTGAGAAAATATTTAAAATTTTTTTTTATAAACAACATAAACAAAAGTCAACATACAATATGGTTTAATAAGTAGAAAATACTTAAAATCTTATTTACAAAAAAAAATAAATACCATCAAAAGCACCCTATCGTTGATTTAATCACCATTATCGAAACGCTTCCCTAGAAGCTAATGATTCAGTCACTAAGGATAATAATCTATAGTGCACATAATTTCGGCATGGGTCATTTTTTTTCTTAAAAACAGTCGATAAAAACGAAAAAAATATAATCCCAAACCTAAATTAGCTTTACATGTTTGTTCACTCAGCATAAATGTAATTAAGAATATAGTATTTCTTTCAGAGGAAGGCATTTCACACACACACACACACACACACACACACACACACACACACACACACACACACACACACACGCTGCTGATTCACTCAGCAGGTGGGGGGAATAACTGAGTGCACATCACTTGAGTAAGGTGGCCTGACTGACTAAAACTACAAAAGCAATTCAAAGAACCACTAATGTTAGAGATGGCCTTGTTGCGTCCCTCGGCATCGATTATTTTGGCATTGTTTTCTAGGGTCCATAACCCAAAGCCAAGTTAGACTGCTTTAGAATGACGCAGGTCAATGAGTTATTGTTCTTTGATTCACTCGCGAACGCGTGAGTAGGCAAACGCAAGGACAAAAGACTGTAAGTGCATAAAATTGAATTAATTACCCTTAAAGTGTTTTTTTTAAAAATCTTTTTCTAGCGCGCCTACAAATTTCTAAGCTCTGTTTATTATAATTTTCTTCTTTTAATCCAATATTCAGAGGACATAGTTCAATTTTTGTCCCATTAGTCCTGAGAACACGCTTCTGGTAACTATTTTGTAAAACGAGGTGAATTAGTTTTTAAAATGGGAAATTAAAGAAATAAAAACAAAAACTCTAAAAGCTTTTGGCCCCGCAACAGCATTTAAATTTGATCGAAGGCCGTTCTAATGGGGTTAATAAAAATTAACACTACGTCTGAACTCTGCTTTGTTAACAGCCTGTCGTGATGGTTTGCCGACACGTGTCTAGTGAATGGTCCGCATATTACGTCATTATATCACTCATCCCATTCTTCAATTTGTGGCATGTCCATCTGGGGCAGAGCCATGTGAAATAAACATCATCAACAACAACAAAGCCCACATTTGCTTCAAAGTTCGTAAAGTGGGGAGTGGTGGTAATAGGAGGTGGGGTAGGGAGGGGCGGCTCTAAAATTGCAGGAAGAGAAAACTCTTCTAACGTAAGTTTGCCGTTGTGAATCACCCTGTGCGTGGGTAGGTAGGTCGTTTTCATGAAGGACTCGAACTTCCAGCCGATACAAGGTAATTAACCTAACACTTTCTGCCCCCCCCCCCCCCCCGAAAGAAATCGCTGAGTTGTCTTACCGTAGGCTCGTATTCAGTCCAAACAGCATTCATAACACTCATACCTTGAAAAAAGTATGTTGTGGAAACTGATTTGGAGCTGCAGGGAGATGCTGGCCTTTGCTAATAGATATCCGCAGATCCCTATTCCACCCCCACCCCCAAATTGTTCTCCCGTCTTCACACCAGCTCCTTTACTGACTGTGGATGTTTTCAGTCTTACGTCATATTCCCTGCAACACAGTTTCGTTTTATATCGGGCCTCAAATAGTTTCAGTTCAGGCCCTCCGTAACGTTTTACGTCGTGCCTCCGAATCGTTTTACGTCGTGCCTCCGAATCGTTTAAAGTCGTGCCTCCAAATTGTTTTTTTTTACCAGGCCTTATAATAATTTTATGTCGAACCTGCAAATAGTTTACGTCAGGCCTCTGAATAGTTTAAGTCAAGTCTCTGAATAGACTTTGTTGCTGGCTTGGCATCATTTCGTCATGTGACGTTACGTCACCACTGGAGCTTGCGTTGATCATTTCGTCATTTGACGATATCTGATCTGGTGTGCTCTAGTGGGACCCAACAGCCTCACATTGCGTCGAGGTGGGGGGCGGGAGGGCTGGCGGAAGGAGGTGAAACAGGTCTCACCTAGCAAATACACAACATATACAAACAACAACCAGCAATCAATATTTAAGTTCTAGCTTAGTTACTGTTGCCAGTCTAAACGCCACGCCGTTAATTTATACGAGAATAGATTTCTTTATCCACATTACCATTTAAAAAAAAAAAAGAAAAGAAAAAGCCAAAGACTAAACGTAGAGTAGATAATATATAGGCCGATTTGACACTGAGGTCAAGCAGATATAGAGCTGATCTCTGGAAAAACAATGTTATCTGATGAAACCGTACATGACGTCATCCTACAGAGGCGACTGACTGCGCAGTGACGTACTTTCACCACGTGATAATCTTTGTAACTAATCTACAGCTTAGAACACTTCGGTCCTATAATCGCCGCTTTGAATAAAGTTTCAAAATTGGTAAATGTGTGCGTTTGGAAAAATCCGGGATGGGGTGTTCCTGCCGTAAAGGTCAGCCATTTCGCTTTCAAATGTTGCTGAATTTTTGTTTACGTGTTTTGTTTTGTTTGTTTGTTGCAAGGATAAAATTTGGTGTAACCAGCTCGAGATTGAAGTGATCAACGTTCACCACCTGTCGAAAAGAGCATAGTGCCAATATTATCCACCATGTTATGAACATATTGAATAAATTGTACCACTTCCACGCCCACTATCTCATCAAGACAATGAATATCCTTAACCAATATGATCCCATTATTTCGTCAACACAGTGAACTTTTTTTGTTCCATCAATTCAATGAATTCATCACTAATAGCATCCACTAATTCATCAGCAATTCTAAGTTATTTACTAATTTCTACACAATATATAATGCACGTTGCATATTTGTTTTGCGCGTTAGGTGGGTGAATATAGCTGTATGCTTGTCTTTGTGTGTGTGTGCGTGCATGCGCGTATGTTTGTATGTACCCTGCTGGGTATTCTAGTTGGATGCTATTGTTAATATCTTCTAGAGGCGACTGAGGCTTGTGTGTGTGTGGACGGGGTGGGGGTGGGGGGAGAGGGAATCGATCGTCGTTTTTTTTTTTTTTTTGTTCGAGATTAATAAACATTCCAACATACTTTTAATGTTATTATAGACACAAAAGCACAGCAGGTTTCAAACGCTCAAAAGAAAACATTGCACTTTGCAACATCAGTGATCCAAATCATTTTATTTAAAGTTGATATTAAACACCGCACTAAAACGTTCATGCTACTTGAACGTTTATCTACAGGGAGCAGACAGCTATAATAACGCAGTAATGCGCATCGTCTTGAAGGTCTGGCGCTGTGTGAGTTCCCTGGTGCACTGTGAGTTCCCTGGTGCACTGCGAGAGTTCCACCATGTGACTTCAATTATTCATACTTTTTCACAGAACTGAACTTAATTTTAACTGAGCGGGAACGGAAAGACGGCAAAAGTAAATCTCGTTTTGAAGTAGTCAGCCTTGCATCAGTTGTACATCAATGCTATTAGCGTTGCCCACCAATCGTGACTGCGTACGAAAAGACGGCAAAAGTAAATCTCGTTTTGAAGTAGTCAGCCTTGCATCAGTTGTACATCAATGCTATTAATGTTGCCCACCAATCGTGACTAAGTACTAAAGACCTAATTATCCCTGCTTTGATTGGCTGGCCGTATATCGATTTCGTTAGGGCGGAGATGATATTCAAGTGTTTCGTCGTGTGGTTATTCCCCTCAGGACCGCGAAGTATGAATTCCAGAGCTGTTGGTGTAGAGACGGCAGAGAACAGGGTCCAAACAAATATAAAATCCTGCGTTGTTAAATAGGGGTTTGGAGATTTCATACTTTAATTTGTTTGGGTTTTTTTTTTTTTGCTAACAATTTTTCATGGCGACAATTTGCGTTCCATCTCCTCGCTAAAGTATGATTAGACCGATGAAAGGGGTTTACACAAATGTCACATCCACAACCGAGATGATAATGGACCCGTCTCTACGCTTAGTGGGCCGTTTTTTCACTTGCCATGGGCGACTGAAGAGGTGTGAGTTTTAATCTCGCTAACTTTCAAAGCAAATGAACATTTCTCAGGACTCCTTCCGTACTGCACTGTTAAATTGCCGAAGCGACTGCCAACTTCGGTGCGAGATGTAATCTGAGGGAAAAAAAAAACATCAACAAAAATACCTTTTTTCTCTAACTCATTCTGACATTATAGACTTAGGTCGCCACTCTGGTTTGTGTGCTGCTTCGCTTTCGAAGAATGCACTTGTTTCGAAAAGGATTCACACTAGTTTACAGGAAGTAAGGCAACGTAAGCCACACACATACAAAAAAAAAAAAAAAAGAAAAAAAAAGAAAAATAGTATTAAAGTATGTTATTGTTGTTGCTTAAAGGCTATATTATTTTTTATTCGTTGATGGATCAGAACTTGTTTTAGATGGTCAAGGTTCGAATCATCAGCCACTGAAAACGGCAATATAATAAGATAGTGCTCACTTGAGATGTTACTCGCTGGCATTACAGTGAGTAGAGATGGCTGATATAAGAAGATAGTGCTCACTTGAGATGTTACTCGCTGGCATTACAGTGAGTAGAGATGGCTGATATAAGAAGATAGTGCTCACTTGAGATGTTACACGCTGACATTACAGTGAGTAGAAATGGCTGATGTATAACTGGCACATCAACACCTTCAGGTGGATGGCAAACCAGAGTTCGCTTGGCTGGCAAATCAAATATCATAAGTTGTTGAGGAAGGATATAAAAGTCACATGTAAAACTGGTTTCTATAATTAGAATAATGGCAGGTAGTGTGCTAGATGTATTCTGTTTATGTTTGTTCCCAGGAATGTAACAAGAGTGGCTTTATGCCTTAGAGTGCGACAGAAATAATTTTTCTTTGTGTTTGTTCGAGGAGTCCTTTTGCGTGCAGACGCTCCAGGAGTGTGGTATATGTATTGTGTTTGTACAAGTGTTATATAAGTAATTGTTTGTTTGTACAATTTCCCAAGAGGTAGGATAAAAGAGTTTGTGCATTTTCTCAAGAGGGGTGATGGAAGAATTTGTTTGGTGGATGTTCCTTGGAGAGTGATACAAAAACTTTGGTTGACTTGTGCACTAGTGTGTGATAGAAATATTTTTTGCTTGTAAAAAAGCTTAGGAGTATGTCAACAGCAATTTGTTCTTTTTTTTTTGGATGCGCAATGAAGCAAGACAATTGTTTTATTTGTGGATTTTCCTAGGAGTGTGACAGAACTAGCTTGGTTTGGATTTGTACTGCAGTGATATAGAAGTTTTACGCTTGTTGATGTGTGACCTCACGTAGCAATTTGTGAATTGCACTGGAGCGTGACAGAAGTAGCTTGATTTGGATTTGTACTGTAGTGATATAGAAGTTTTACGCTTGTTGATGTGTGACCTCACGTAGCAATTTGTGAATTGCACTGGAGCGTGACAGAAGTAGCTTGTGGAAGAACTGTGCAATGCTTCAAATGTTGTTGTCAAAAATACAATAATATATAAAAGTACATGTATAATAATCTACATCCAAGCCAAGTGTAAGATCTTGTTCCCTTTTTATCACCACTGCATGCAATATCACCTACAGTCCACGAGAATGACGGCCAGAGAAAATACGTCATAGCCAAACATTTTGCAGATGTACAGGAACATGCAAAACAGGTCCCAGTAATTTGTCAGGCGATCTTCACTTAACAGCCATTTGAAAATAAGGCAAAAATATGTCCAGGACCCAATGCTCGTAAGATTTTGAATAGGATGTCCATTTCAGTTACAAAATCCCTCCTTTATATATTCTCACTCTCTATCCATGGGTCAACTTTTACATGGCTGAAAATATTGAAAGGGCGTTGCTCCTAATTCATGCTCAGGGATAGAACTCTTGACATGGGCCGCACCGGGGCTGAAAGGGGTTTACCTACTAAAATTGACCCTCTGGGAGTCTATGGGTAGGGACCCACATTTCGGGTTATAACATCGAAGCTGTCTCGATAAGAAAGACATACCATTCTCGACTTTTGCCTGTTTCTCTGCTGAAATTATCGGAACGAATTCCTGCGCCATTTCGAATATCAAGTTCTATTGCCAAGACACTAACATTATTATCGCTCTTCAGCGTCTTTTCCAACCAAAAATCCCCCACAGCCGAGACGTGACCGGTGCCTTCTCCTTGCGGAGTGCCACCTTCGGAGATTTATGCTTATAGACAGGGTTTGCAAAGTTGACCTCAGCTCGACCCCTGTCTTCTACCGCACCCCTGCCATTTGCTACTCTCTGATCCCTTGTGCCTCTCCCAAGCGGTTCGTGCGCAAAATACTCTGGCAATAACTCGCTGTCTGACGTAATGTCTTCGGGAGTCACGCCGCTCGCAGAACTCCAGTTCCTGTGACACGGCCGACCGTTGGAGGCGCGGATGAAAGACAGCGTCCTCGGACTAGGTAAACGGTATCTGCTTAGCCACCCTCCATCCGTGCAGGTGCCGGGGCGTGTGGGGCTAGAGGGAATGCTGGGAGAGATGGTCCCGTCGCTCATGGCATCGCAGCCCTGCCAGATTTGTTCGTACTGGTGATCGTTGGAGGCGAGAAAGGATCGTAGACTCCCGGGGAGATGTCCGCACGCGGGTTGCACGTGCGGGCAGTCGCAAGGCATCGTATAAGCATTGGTACCAGCCGCCGACCCAAGGGATATGCCATTGTACTGAGAGAGGGGTGGGCCAGGCTGCTCCTCCCAAATCTCGCTGTATTCGTGTTCCTCGCCTGCCTGCTCGCACCCGGCAACAAACTGGTCCTGGTGATGTTGGGGCCAGTGATAAGGCACGTCTCCACTGCAGCATTGACAACGATTTCCGGCATTGTACAGAGACGACTGACACGAGCAAGAGCAGCAGGCTATTTCTTTGGGATAATGGTGGACCATTTCTATCGAGCAGAGGTGAGTGGTCTGTCTGGAAGCTTGTAGATCTGTCTCCGTGAGGTCAGAGTCTTTTGGCCACTGATACACGGTTTCGCTTGTCTCCCCTGGGCAAGCTTGCCCGGTTTCGTACAGCGCCACCTGGGCTGGATCGTTGCCTTCAGTACCTGGCCAGGCGAGTTGCATTAACGGCAATCGCAGCCAAGCCAAGGCCGGAAGGAAGTACGCGGGAGAGGTGAAGGCCGGCGGTCCGCTGGGGCGAGACCTCGTGCGGACCTCGGTGGGTGTGGCGATGTATTGCGTCTGCTCAAGCAAACGACACACTGGGGATCGCGAGTAGCGTTCGTGATCTCTCCCGTTGGCCGGGAATAAGTAGGATGCAATGGTGTCATTCTCCACCTGCGCTTCTCCTGCCCAACTGCGTGGAACTTGGGGTCCTTTCAGCGGGCGCCCAGTTCCTGCCACACGGTACATCCGCCTGAAAGATAGACCGTTCAAGACAATAATTAGTATTATTAATAATTTTCTAGTATAAACTTCTTATTGAAAAAAGAAATGTAAACTTTGTTTTGTTTTTAAGTTCTTTTAGCAGCACTTAGGAGTTTTAGCTACTTGTTAAAGTGTTGGTTTGGTTATAATGAGAGATAGACAGTCCCGCCATTGTTATAAACAGTCCCGCCATTGTTTTCAAACCGAAGGAACAGATTTTAATTTTCGTAAAATTCTCTGTCTACAGACGGTAGTCAGAAATGATTCTATGGGAATTAACTCTCTTATCTGAAAAGTTATCTTTTTTATGAAAATCAACCACTCTTGTGATACCAATTGTAGTGTAGTGAATGCTTACAAACACATCGAGTGTAGATCACTTATTATGAAAGATAAGTCAATTACACAAACAGTACTAATTCAGTTATAATGAGAATGAAGTTAGATACAAACAGTGATAATTCAGTTATAATGAGTGCCTTTAAATTTATAAAGAGTGCTGATTCTATTAAAATTGCTGCTTATGAATCCTAATGCAATTGTAATCAATGCTGATTCAGATATTATTGCAGTTATAATGAATGTTAATTTAACTGTCATGAGCGTTAATTAAGATAACGAGTGCCCATTCACTTATGACGAGTGTTAATTCGGTGATACCGAGTGTTAATTCAGAATATACGTTGGCTTTAAAAAAGTTAGTTCAGTTGAAATGACTGAAGAATTACTGAAATGATTTAAGAAAGCTGTACGAGACTAAAAGTATGGTGTTAATGAAAAGATATAAATTACTGGATTACACACAAAAGTTATTGGAAACATAAAGCTACTGGAAACACAAAGATACTACACACACAAAGATACTGGAAACACAAAGATACTGGACACACAAAGATATTGGAAACACAAAGAAACACAAAGATACTGGAAAACAAAAAGATACTGGAGGCACAAAGATACTGCAAAACACAAAGATACTGGACACACAAAGAAACACAAAGATACTGGAAAACAAAAAGATACTGGAGGCACAAAGATACTGCAAAACACAAAGATACTGGACACACAAAGAAACACAAAGATACTGGAAAACAAAAAGATACTGGAGGCACAAAGATACTGGAAAACACAAAGATACTGGACACACAAAGAAACACAAAGATACTGGACAACAAAAAGATACTGGAGGCACAAAGAAACACAAAGATACTGGAAAACAAAAAGATACTGGAGGCACAAAGATACTGGAAACAAAAAGATACTGGAGGCACAAAGAAACACAAAGATACTGGAGGCACAAAGAAACACAAAGATACTGGAAAACAAAAAGATACTGGAGGCACAAAGATACTGGAAACAAAAAGATACTGGAGGCACAAAGAAACACAAAGATACTGGAAAACAAAAAGATACTGGAGGCACAAAGATACTGGAAACAAAAAGATACTGGACAAACATACTGGACACAAAAAGATACTAGACACACGAAGATACTAGACAAAGATACAGGACACAGAAAGATACTGGACACATAAACATACCGGACACAAATAGCCTATATATACTACCGAGCCGAGTGAAATGTCCAATGGCCTATACACAATACCGAGCCGAGTGCAATGTCCAAATTGTAGTTTTCGCGGCTGATCTAAAGGATATTATATGAATATACACAAAGAACTTGTCAAAGTAGATATATGAACTTGACGTCATAAAATGAAAATGTCGATTTTTGAAAGAAAGACGCGTCGAGATAAAGTGTGTGTGCGTGTGTGTGTGTGTGTGTGTGTGCGCGCGCGCGCGCGCGCGAACAAGCGTGAGTGTTGGTGAGTGGTTTCCTCAACTGCTCACAGGGGCGGCTTTTTGAACATCAATATATGTAGTTCCAGTCGCTATGGGTTGGGGATGGGTGGAAAATAAATATGTCTGGATTCTCAGTCACTGCCATTGTGTTGTTTTGTTGTTGAGATTTTCTTCATTTTATTTAAATTCTCTCTCTCTCTCTCTCTCTCTCTCTCTCTCTCTCTCTCTCTCTCTCTCTCTCTCTCTCTCGTCTATCCTATAGTCTTGTGTTGATACGTGAAGAGTGTTGGAGTTGTGTAGGTACTTGAGAAGCGTTCTTTTTAAATGTATAATTCGTGAGGAGGACTGTGCTTCTGCTGTCAAGGGGGTATTTTTCATTTATACGGGTATAACTTTGACTTTTGTGTGCTGCATAGAGGCCGGTGAAGTGAATACTTGTGCTTGCCTACAGTCTGTGCAGGTTTTCTCTAAATTAACTGTGTGTAGTAGTAGCATTTGTCCTGGTCTGTAAATTTGTCTTTTGTTTGAAAAAAGCTACTCGTTGCCGATCTGCGAGGTAGTATTGTTATTGTTGCTTTATTAAAAACAAACAACAATGCTGTACGTGTTAAATTATTGAGACAACTTCAAGCGGCCGGCCGTGAGTTCTCACGGCTCAGGTGTTCTTTCTAAGAGGCTGTGTGTGTGTGTGTGTGTGTGTGTGTGTGTGTGTGTGTGTGTGTGTGTGTGTGTGTGTGTATGCTTAATTAATTTATTTTTTCAACTTAACCCCTGGGAATATTTATTTTCAAAACACATTTTTTCCCCTCGAAATGGCTTGCAGCGATTTTGTGAAAATTAATCTGCATGACCAAATCAAGCGTGTGTTCGTTTATAGAGACGTGTATGTATATATGTGTGTGTGTGAGACGTTTACAGAGACGTGTGTGTGTGTGTGTGAGACGTTTACAGTGTGTGTGTGTGTGTGTGTATGTGTGTGTGTGCGTGTGCGGTTTACACACTCGTTTGCATGATATTTATAGAGATGTGCGTGCATATGTGTGTTTCACGTTTATGGAAAGATGTTGTGTATGCGGCCACTTAAAGTCTGTAGCCTGTCATAAATTACCTTCTCCTGCTTACTTTTAATATCACCTGTTTATTAGAGATGTCATATCAAATGGGAAAAAATAAAGAAATTGACTAATTTACTAATTTATTGAGCCGATAGCTCTTGCCATGATTTTATCACACTGCTACAGCGCTCCCATGGAACTAACTATGTGCAGTGCAGACAATTATGTCTTTGATTGGTTCACAGGATACATCGGCGTGAAGGCCCAACAATCTTAATACTTTTGGTAGCGAGTATGGATAGTGAAAAAGTAAAGTAGGTAAGCAGTAATTATCATAAATCTATTCTCTATTCATAAATACAGACACACGTACACGGTCGCTTGGTGGCGACAGTATCTTTCTTCAAGGAAATGCAATTCTGTTTGTGGGTCCGTTCGTTTTGACATGTACTGAATCATTGATAGGAATCATCATTGCTTTATGGATGGAAAGAGAGAGAGAGAGAGAGAAAGAGAGAATTTGTATATATGTGTATGAGTATGTATGTGTATGTATATGGGTATATGTGTACGTGTGTGTGTATGTGTGCATGTGCATAGTGTCAATCCAGGACAGAAAAGCGTCAGAATATTTTCATCCCAATGCCATGACAGGAAGTCGTCTTAAATAGGTCCCATCACAATGCTATGAAAGGAAGTCGTCTTAAATAGGTCCAAGCAAAATGCCAAGACAGGAAGTCGTCTTAAATAGGTCCAAGCAAAATGCCAAGACAGGAAGTCGTCTTAAATAGGTCCAAGCAAAATGCCAAGACAGGAAGTCGTCTTAAATAGGTCCAATCATAATGCCATGTCAGTGTGATATTAACGCCGCCTTACCGAATGGGAATGCGCCGGGGAGGGGGGGGGTTGCTTTTTTAATTTTAACCCCTTCCCGAGAATATACAATGCACGTAAGCTCCCCTTCGAACTCAACGTCAATAAACCAAATGTTCATACAAATTACAATCATTTCTTTTTGTTTTTAATTTAAAAGGTAACCGAGAATAAGAATAGATACCAAACAGTGCCATGTCCATGAATTCTAATTAACACAAAGTGACATGTCCATGAATTCTAATTAACACAAAGTGACATCTATCAACTGCTGGAATGTGCATTATCTTGAAACAATTTCACTGAAAATAAATTAAAATTATAATAAAATCACTTTAATACGGCAAAAAAAAATTGTTCGCAGTATTACCGCGTCTGCTACTTGTTTCTGCTTGAAATGTAGTAATTTCTACTGTTTTCTATTTTTGTGAACGTACACTTTCTATTCGATTCTTCCTTTCTCTCTCCTTCGCTGTCTGTTCGTCTATCTGTCTGTCTGCTTGGTTCAGCTGCCTTGTGTTTGTCTCCACACACACATGAATGTATAATTACGCGCTCCCAGACTGCCTTGGCCTAGAGGTCGTTTCTGGAAATAACTTTCACCGAGACTGATATTAAATTTGCCAATAAGTTCACTTTAAATGAACTACCGCCGTCAACAGCACTGAGACTTTGAAACAGGGCAACTGAGACATAAATTCTGACCTGCACTGAACAATGTACGTGATTTTAGTGCAGCTCATATGGACATAATTGGGTCTATAGGATTATGATAGATATTTTATCCAGATTACACAATCAGCGCTTGATAATTTTACCTTAAGAAGCTTCATAGTGCACGCATGAAACTGACTTTAAAAAAAAAAGAAGAAGCTATTTTAGGAAAGGAAATGCTCAAGCTTTGCAAACCGTCTGTGAGAGGACTTTGCTATAGTTCTATTAAAGGGTTCCTTGGCTACCGACACATTATGTCGTTCAAGTATAGTCACTCTCCTCTTTTGCTGAGAGTTGCCGTCCCTGATTCACAGGGAACACGACAGTTTGATAGCTCCGAATGCCGATCGAGGATGTCCCGAAACGACCGATGGAATAGCGGAGTAGAAAACCGGAACTTCTTTATGTGTGTTTTCTTTGGGGGTACTATCGATTTACGTCAATTTTCCACAGTTCCCTCCCCTTCCGTCCTTGTCTTGCTCCATAAAAACGCCAATTCCAACGAGACTCGTGACCCGTTTCCGTTTCTTTATTTATTTAAATAAGACGTTTCTTGCAATTTCTCGCATGCGTCTTGTTGTTTTAGGAGGGTTTTTCCCCAAATTTTTCTTCAACTTTTGAAGATTACAATGGTTTACTGTTTTCAAACCATAAAAAAAAAAAGATCGAGGAGAGAGAGGGAGATATAATTTTAAAATTAATTTGTGTTATTCACTGATAGACTAGATTTTACAAAACAGGCCTTTAAAAAGGCAAAACGTTGTGAGGAAATGAGAAAGCAAGAAAAAACAGAATAAGTACTGATATCTTCTGATATAATTCGTGTTACTAAAATAACAGATTTCCTATTTTAGCAATTGTTTTCTTTAGTGCACGATAACATTTTTAATCAACTACAAAAGCATGACACTTCCTTCCAAACTTCCTTCTAAACTTCCTTCCTTCCTTCCAAACTTCCTTCCTTCCTTCCTTCCAAACTTCCTTCCTTCCAAATTTCCTTTACTTCCTTCCAAACTTCCTTCCTTGCAAACTTCCTTTCCTTCTTTCCTTCCTTCCATCCAAACTTCCTTCCAACTTCATTTCCTTCCTTCCTTCCCTTTCAAATTTCCTTTTCTTCCTTCTTTCCTTTCCTTCCTTCCAAACTTCATTCCTTCCTTTCATCTAAACTTCCTCCTTTTCTTCCTTCCAAACTTCCTTCGCATGAAAATCTTCTTGTACTTTCTTCTCTCTCAAATAGACAACCTCTAATTACGAGTTTTAAAAAATCTTCTATTTAATTCATGCTGTTAAGAACATTTATCAGAAACGTCAAGTTTGTTTCGTCTTCAGTGTCACTGAAACATTTGGCAGATCTAAATAATTTTATACTTTAAAATAAACTCATCATCTATCTTACACTTCACCACCACCACCCCTCACACTCACTGACGCATTTCATAAACTATTTTTTTTTTTTAGGAGGAGGGGGAGGGGTCTGCCTTGGCCTCCCATTGCTGGCATACCGACTATAGCTTTATCAAAGCACAGACGTTGAAAGACATGCTACGCTCATTTGACTGCGAAGCAATGTTCGCTGGAGAGAAAACAGGTAAATATCATGTACACCGAATGTTAAGCCATTATTCACTCCACTTTGAAAGTTTGTCTGCTCACATCTTAACGAGGAAAAAGGGAATCTAGGGAAGAGATTCTAGCGTAATCCCTACGATTCTTTTTGGACAACGTCATTAAATGGTGCGACTGCAAAATGATTAATTGCTCAGTTTCCATTTTGACATGCTGGCAACTACCATGGATGCTAAGCTAATAAAATATTCAGTTTGTAGGTGGACATGTTTAAATGTACCAAGCATGAGTGCTAAGCTAAGAAAATATTCAGTTCTTAGCTAGACACGTGATTATGAGAGTTAGTAAAATATTCAGTTCTTAGTTAGACACCTCATTATGAGAGTAAAATACTCAATTCTTCTATAGATACGTCATTATGAAAAGTAGTAAAATAGTCAGGTCTTAGACAGACACCTCATTATGAGAGTTAGTAAAATACTCAATTCTAATCTTGACATGTCATTATGAAAGTTAGTAAAATACTCTGTTCTTAGGTGAACTTGTTTTAAACGAGCGTTAAATATACCAGCATGAGTTAGATGTTCGGGAGCATACTTTTACGTTGTGAGTTTTTCACTTGTTGATACAGACCGTGGAATGTGTGTGGCTGCGAGTAAGGGTTACAATCCCAATATTGGAAGGGGAGATAATTTTTGGAAAGGTTTAACTAAATTCCTTGTCCTGCCAACAATTCCATTTTACACACGCATACCCTAAGCGAGTAACATGATTAAAATACTCACTTCTAGACAGGTCATTATGAGTATTAGTAAAATACTAATTTCTAGACGCGATACTATGAGTTTTAGTAAAATGCTCATTTACAGATACGTCATTATGGGAGTTAGTAAAATGTTCATTTTTTAGACTCGTCATTATGGAGTTAGTAAAATGCTCATTTCTAGACACGTCATTGTGAGTAAAATACTCATTTCTAGACACGTCATTATGTGTGTTAGTAAAATGTTTATTTCTAGACATGTCATTATGAGATTGAAATACTAATTTCTAGAGAAGTCTTTATGAGAGTAAAATACTCTTTTCTACACACGTCATTAGGATTGTTAGTTTAATGCTCATTTCTAGACACGTCATTATGAGAACAAAATGCTTATTTCTAGTCACGACATTATCTGTCTATCTATCTATCTATCTAGTTCTGCTTCACGTCCACCGTCAAAGCTCGCTGATTTCGCGGATGGACCCTAAGTGTGAAGGGGCATCGAATATGAAGAAACAAAGTATATTGTCGTTCACTGTGTGTGTGTGTGTGTGTGTGTGTGTGTGTGTGTGTGTGTGTGTGTGTGTGTGTGTGTGTGTGTGTGTGTGTGTGTGTGTGAATACTTAACATATGTTTGGGCCTCCTCAGCTAATATTTGGGACCGAAGCAAATGGAACGTTGATTATTCTGTGTGGGCGTGGCCCTTCTGCTCTGTCGAACAACACTCACGACTATGGACAGAGTTCAACTTGTCCCGCAAAAACGGGTCACTATTTATAGTTACACTATTCATTCCAAACAACCAATCAGTTACTTTTTAAATTCCTTAACACATTTCTATAGTAAAGAGTATTTAAAATTTTTAAAAATAACTTTATAAGTAAGTAACTTTTTTATCTTTTAGTACAGTGACCCCTTCAATTGTCACTAGCGAAAACTTAGTGTCTGCGAACGGGTTAACTACGTGACTTGGGATGTACGCTTGAAAGATGAATAAATGTAAATAATATGGATTTCCCTTACCCACACGACTGTCAGTAGTCATTCTCTTAGGAGATGATAACAAACTTTAACTGAATAACAATGATCTACATTAACGCATAAATACACAATTTAATTTATTGTGTCGGCTTTGGACCGAGGTCATCTCTTTGATAAGTAGAGAGGAGGTATTGGTTTAGGTAGCTACCTCGTTAAACCGACGGGAAACTGCATTTGAATAACACCAGACGTTTGTGACGTCAGAAGTGATCAATTTCAAAGAAATTTTTATGACCACGTTGATAGCCGAGATGGCATGTGAATTATGGGCCTTAAGGTCAGTGGATGAACTTTCACCAGTCTTTTTAAGTGCCAAGAATTATGTGGTGCATTTTTTTATTTTTAGTGTGCGACGATCCTAGTTTCCCAAAGAGGCATAACGTAGTGACCGCCCTAACTATTCCGTGCAAATTGAAAATACATCAAGCACTGTTCAAATTTTAAATTTTTCTAGTGGCATAGAAAATGCCACTTCGCCGTAATATTGTTTTAATTCAGTCTAGCAAATGTTACTTCGCCGTATTGTTTTAATTCAGTCTAGGAAATGTTACTTCGCCGTATTGTTTTAATTCAGTCTAGGAAATGTTACTTCGCCATATTGTTTTAATTCAGTCTAGGAAATGTTACTTCGCCGTATTGTTTTAATTCAGTCTAGCAAATGTTACTTCGCCGTATTATTTTAATTCGATCTAGGAAATGTTACTTCGCCGTATTATTTTAATTCGGTCTAGGAAATGTTACTTCGCCGTATTATTTTAATTCGGTCTAGGAAATGTTACTTCGCCGTATTATTTTAATTCGGTCTAGGAAATGTTACTTCGCCGTATTATTTTAATTCGGTCTAGGAAATGTTACTTCACCGTATTATTATTTTAATTCGATCTGAAGTAGGCTTACAGTATGGTTCCTACTTAATTCAATCTGAAGTAGGCTTAGAGCATGGTTCGTACTTAATTCAGTCTGAAGTAGGCTTAGAGTATATATATGATTATTGATTTAATAAATTTATTGACCTTGATGTATGGGTAGATGAGGGCTCACTAAATATAAATTAAAAGACGGATTTATCTTCTCCTTTAGTAAGACGTTTTCAACCTATACTGTGTGACGGTAAATGTTTGTCTTTAATTTAATGGAAGAAAGAAAATGTTTACAGTGCCCGCATATCCGCCAAGTGAGGGAGACGAGTGGTGTCTTCTGGAGAATAATAACATAAATTAAGATTCTCATCACTTGTAATTATTTATGGATGATTAATTAATTAATTAATAAATAATAATAATAATAATAATAATAACCATTAACTAGATGGCGTTAGCATCACTTACTGTCTCCTTACAACACTGACACGTACCGTTGTGTAGGGTGGTGATAGTATTTGTAAAGGACACCTGCTAACACCAACAGCAAGAACACAACTACCAATGCCAGCCCGGGTATAATCCATTGCACCCCGTTCGGCCCTCGTTCCAGTTCGATGGCAATGTCCGCATCTGATCCATTTTCGAGAAATCAAGAGAAGAGAAACATAAGATGAAGAAGAATGAAATTGCACTTATTATCTTCAAGAAAAAGGGTGAAAAAAATGGGTGGAAGGACTGTTAGGCGTGGGTGATCGGGTATGTAGGTTGAAAGACAGTCACATTCACTTAACGAAAACACACGAGAGTTATAGCTGAAGCAAATGATTGATGTGAATGGGGATGGGTGGAGACAGGCAGACACAGAGACAGACAGATAGATAGATAGACAGAGAGATAGAGAGAGAGATAGATAGATAGATAGATGGGTGTAGACAGGCAGACACAGAGACAGACAGATAGATAGATAGACAGAGAGATAGAGAGATAGATAGATAGATAGATAGATGGATGTAGACAGGCAGACACAGAGACAGACAGATAGATAGATAGACAGAGAGATAGATAGACAGATAGATAGATAGATAGATAGACAGACAAATAGACAGATAGATAGACAAACAGGCACAGATAGAGAGACGGATAGATAGATAGATAGATAGATAGATAGATAGATAGATAGATAGATGGATGGATGGATGGACAGATAGATAGATATATAGATAGACAGATAGATGGATGGATGGATAGATATATGGATAGATAGGTAGATAGATAGATACATGGATAGATATATAAATATATGGATGGATGGATAGATAGATAGATAGATGGATAGATAGATAGACAGATGGATGGATGGATGGATAGATGGATAGATAGATAGATGCAGACCAGACATATAGATAGACAGACCAGAGAGAGAGAAAAAAAACAGAGAGAGAGATAGCCAGAAGAAATCGTATGCTTTACAGGTCTCAGTCTTTATTTTCAAAAGTGAAGAAAGACAAATATAATAATAAACAACTAAAATATGTGGAAGTCAGTACAAAGAGGTGAATGTGATGTAATAAATAAACAAAGAAGGAAGCAATATGAAATGCGAAAGCAGCCTTTTGACAAAATGAAAATCGTACAAAGAATGAAGAAAATTGAAAAAGAAAAGAAAAATATTAAAGCTGAAAAACGTTACATGTAAACAACTAAGGGGGTTAGGGGAAAGAGTGAGAATATCTTGTAACTGGATGAAAAAGGGGAGATAAGACAGGACGAGATGGGTTTACTGATCTCTAAGTATAGAGTGGCAATGCCATAGGAACAAGCCAATCCCTTATGACCTAAACAGAAGTTTCACGCCAGTCATTTTACGATGGAGTGGTTTCCCTTGATCATACTGTAACCAGTCTATTTACAGACACCCCCAGAATGGTTAACTGTGCAGTAATAAATTGCACACAAAAAAAAATGACAGTCTAAATAAACAATTATGACTCACGCCACAGATAGAAAGAAAACATGTCTTACTAATTATTATTTTTATAAAATATTATATTGAAATCTTTCTTGCGAATGGTCTGCTAAATTTTTATATCAATAATCTACTTAAGCTGTTTCAGACTTTCAAATGTCAATTTTCACGACAAGACAAATTATTATTGCGGCCAAAACAGGTGAAGACGCCGAATACCTTTATAAGTGTGGCAAGCATGGCACCGGCTCAGGCCAATGAGTGTCTGCGTATCGGGTGTCAGATCTTAGTGACGTCTGATTTACATAGTCAAGGAGTGTGAACGCTGCTTAAGCATTAAAGCACATCTGTCATGAAGCAAGGGAGAAATTGAGGAAACACAGCAGACACAAAGGAAAGCAGGTGAAATCCTTGCAATTTATCCACCCTCTCATAAAATATGTGTCCTTGGTAAATTTTTTCCCCATTGGTACTGATTTTTCTTTTTATCACGTTATATCTCTTTTGAAGCGGAAACAAGTGAACTTGAAAAATATGCAGCAAACTGCGAAGAAAAAGATATTTTAATTCTTCTTTTATGGTGGGATGTGTGCCAAGTATGTACCAAGTCGAGTGAACTAAATTACATTTTTTAAATTGTTTAAATGCGAGGGTGATTTGAAGTTAGTTTTTATTCACTCTCTCTCAAACTCACGAATTTGCCTTTGTAGCTGCTTACCTAGAAGAATTCACTTAAACGGAGCTGATAGCGTTTGACTGAGTATAATTCTGCTTTGAACTAAACAAAGGAAGATATTTTTACCAATTCCACTTATTATAATTAAATTAATTTAATAATAATAATAATAATAATAAAGTCAAAATAAAGTAAAATTGAGCAACAATAGCCCAAGCACATAAAAGAAAATAAAAATGTCAATAATACTAACGAACTAATGATAGTAATGAGAGTGTGATAACCATCATAATAACAGTAATAGTAATGATTAGAGAGAGTTGAAATAACAATACTAAAGAGAACAAAGTGAAAGAAAATAATATAGCATTTTCACATCTTCGGTATGTATGTGTGTGGAATCCTTTGATGGTCATCCTAACAGTTCCTACGTTTGTATTGACAACTCACAAAAGACTGCCAAGCCTTTGTGGTTCACCGGGCTTCGCTTCCCTGCCTTTATGTGACACTTTACATGATCAGCCCCCGGCCCCACCCCCCCCGCTCCCCTTCATTATTCCATTGTCCTCTAAGTTTTCTTAATGGTACAGCTATAAATAAATAACTCGAGTGTTATATTATATTATATTATATTAGTGCATTGTTTAATTTGTATTGTACTCCTCTATATTCATTTACTATGCTTAAGAATTGAGAGTCGGCCACTATTTATTCCCTAAAAATTATCAGGCTTGCAATTCAGCATTATTACTTTTATATTATTTCTACTTTTTTTTTTCTTTTTTTCAACTTTAAACAAAAGTGCTTGTAATTGTCTAAGTTCGTACGTCGACAGAAGAGAAAACAGTAGTCCAGGGTAACGCTCCCAGCATGTGAGAAATATTAATTATGCAAACATCAACTGGGTATCACTTCATTTTGATCTTAATAGGAACTTTTGTTATTTCATTCCTACGAGTGTTTTTCTGTTAATTCTGCACGTTAACTGCTGTTAAATGTCAAACGTTGTATTAATTAAAACAAATAACTAAACACGTGTTGAAGGTGGCATTGTTAAATTTATAACTATTCACTCTCTTTATTGAGATAGAGAGGTCCTGCAAAGACGATGGGTGGGGGCTGCCATTGACGTAATAACGTATAGAAAGTTGGTCAGGCGCAGGTTTAGGATAGTTCCCATTGTAGATAGAGAGCATATATGTGGGGGGCTGCGTTAAAGACAGAAGATTGACAAGATAACTCAATTAAAGTCTGTTACTCCAGACAGGTAACACTTGGACAGAGAGTTAATTAGTTAGCAGACTGTACCAGGGTTTGACCTAGTCGCTCTCGTGACCACAGAAGGACAAAAGACCCCTGTCGGGTGACTGTGTGTATGGATTGCAAGAAAGGATTATTGATTTGTGTATTAATTATGGATAAAAAATATCACGAATTATTAATTAGCAATTAACAAACAGAAACCTTGCCACATTAATAAATAATAATATAAATTATTAATCACCATCTTTGTGTTGTCATTAATATTTTCGTATTTAGAGATTAGAGAAGATATGTTTTAAAAAAATACGATTTTCCCCCAAAAGATATACAGTTTCAGGTTATGCTCAGCTGCACCTACTTGAAAATCAGCCTGCTCTTAAAGTCGCTTACTCACAGCTTTATGGTAACGTCTATTTAACTGTCATTGCCATTCTACATAATTTGAACTCAGAGATGGGTGTAAATAACACATGTCTGCGGTATGGCAGTTGAAGCTGCCTTCAGATTTACAACGGTACTGCAAAATGTCATGCATTTTTTTTTCCAAAAAGAGAGTTACTTGTCCACGATACTGGAAAAGGTCAGATAGAATGGAACGTTTTGCAAGAATTTGCTAATGCAGCGGCTCTGAATTGTCTTGACTCTTTTAGGAATTTAGGAATCAACTGTCATCCTTGCATATCGGATGATTCTGTCACCGTAAATTTCTGTCCGTTATAATTAGAGGTTGTTTGATTGGGTTGGTGAGGTGATGTATGTTTGATTGGATTAGTAGAAAAGTGTTTGCTTGTGTTGGTGGAGAGGAGCTTGTTTGAGTTATTGGGTGGGTGTTTGTTGAATAGTTTGTTGAGTGAATGGTTTGCTGGAGTAGGTTGATTGGGGGGGGGGAAGGTGGATATTTCTTTTGTTAGGATTGTGGGTGGTGGGTTTGGGTTGGTAGATCAGAGTTTGACTGGATTAGTGGGTTGTGCATGCTTCTGATTATGTTGGTGAAAGGGCATTTGCTGGAGTGGAGGTGAAGTACAACAAAAGATAGTGGATCAGTTGTTGTAATCTGAAGTGGACAGGTGGACAGACATGATCGGTTCGCAGTGTGCTAAGCACAGACATGGCTGCAAAGTTTCAAACTTTACAAAGTGTCTTCCGATGACACTAAGGTAGACTAGAGAGAAGAGAGTTTGTAGTGGTCCAGTCGAGAAGGATGACACTAAAGAGGACTAGAGCAAAAAGATGTAATGGTCCAGTAGAGGGAGATGACATTAAAATAGACAAGAAAAGAGAGTTGTAATGATCCAGTCGAGAGAGATGACATTAAGGTAGACCAGAGAAAAGAGTTATAATGGTCCAGTAGAGGGAGATGACATTAAAATAGACAAGAGAAAAGAGTTGTAATGGTCCAATCAAGACAGTATTGATGACCCACAAGGGCCTGCCTAGCATCACCTCTGGGAAACTTGCGGAGAAAGTTGACTTGTCTCATGTCAAAGCTGGCCCTTGCTGCTGTTGTAATTAGGTTGTTTTTTTTTTTAAGAAAGAGATCATTGCAGTTAATATATATTATTATCTTTGTAATTATTTACCTTTATATTCCTATTAAATCAGTATGACTGGAATAGAGATGGGGTGGTTGGGGTTGCCAAATGATTAATTAAAGACAGATCGAAAACTATTCCCGAACTAAGAGGTTTCCGTCAGCAGAACTGTTTGATAGTTGACTAAGTTTCTGAATGTAGAAATATTTATCCCGAACTAGCCAAACACGGATCTACCAGGTGGAAGCTGGACAGGAGTAAATCTAGTCGGAATATGTAATTTAAATTATAAAAATTAATCCCCTCGAAATATTTAATCACTTACGAAATAGATAACTTATGAATTTTTAAGAATAAAATTATAATCACACTATTAAAAATTAGTCTAAATTCAATAAATAATAGGGTTTTCTTTAATCCTTTGTGAAAATTGTTTTATAAGTGGACGTTGTTCTGTAAGAGGACGTTTTTTTGTAAGTGAACATTGTTCTATAAGTGGACATAGTTTTGCGAATGAACATTGTTTTGTAAGTGAACATTATTCTATAAGTGGACATTGTTCTATAAGTGGACATTGTTCTATAAGTGGACATTATTCTATAAGTGGACATTGTATCTCATGAGGGTCATTTGCGTACAGTAATACAGAAGGAAACGAATTTTAAATCCTTAAACAGTGAGACAATGGTAGAATCAATGATAAAGTAAGCAGGTGGCAGTTATCAAAAGCATATTAAGTGTATATTTACAGTTCATCTGCTGTGGTAATATCTTTGTTAAGAGGAAACTAAGTATTTCAGTAATAAATTCTCCCATTACTTTGTTAAGAGGAGATTAAGCATTTCTGTAATAAATTCTCCCATTACTTTGTTAAGAGGAGACTAAGCAATTCAGTAATAAATTCTCTCATTATTTTACGCTAGTAACCGCTCAGTACAGTTATCAGAATGCATAGCCTTGTGATCCATATTTAGGAAGTAAAGAAAAAAGAAAGAACAAGAAGTAAAATTCAGTTGTGTATAAACCAATATGCACAAATAATGGCAAGAGTCTGTCTTTCTTTTCGCGAACGCTGACTGCAAAGAATGAAAAAATAAAAACCGAGAAACACAAGTATTTCGATCAGATGTAGATATTTGCTAGCATGCAGGCAAGCTCTTGGAAAAATCAGAGTGTATGCAGGAGTAAGTAAACGTCACAACTTGCCAGTATTGCAGGAGTAAGGAAACGTCACAACTTGCCAGTATTGCAGGAGTAAGGAACGTCACAACTTGCCAGTATTGCAGGAGTAAGGAACGTCACAACTTGCCAGTATTGCAGGAGTAAGGAAACGTCACAACTTGCCAGTATTGCAGGAGTAAGGAACGTCACAACTTGCCAATATTGCAGGAGTAAGGAACGTCACAACTTGCCAATATTGCAGGAGTAAGGAAACGTCACAACTTGTCAATATTGCAGGAGTAAGGAACGTCACAACTTGCCAGTATTGCAGGAGTAAGGAAACGTCACAACTTGCCAGTATTGCAGGAGTAAGGAACGTCACAACTTGCCAATAATGCAAAACGTCACTACCAGCCAATATTGCAAGAGTAAGAAAACGTCACTACCAGCCAATATTGCAAGAGTAAGAAAACGTCACAACCAGCCAATATTGCAAGAGTAAGAAAACGTCACCACCAGCCAATATTGCAAGAGTAAGGAAACGTCACCACCCACCAATGTTGCACATTGAAAGTTACTCAGGGCAAAGTGGTTCATATCTTAACGCTGCATCTCTCTACACAGTTCCGAGTGAGAGGAACAGACGTATAGAGAAAGGGGAAGGCACAGAGATGGAGGAGATAGCACAAATAAAAATAAAGAGAGAGAGAGAGAAAGAGAGAGAGAGAGGATGGAAAGAGAAACAGAAAGAAAGTGAGAACGAGCAGGCGGGGGAGGGGGGAGAGCAGCAGTGAGAGGGAGTGAGTGAAGCAGAAAAAGGGTTGGACAAACTGAAAAAAAAGTGGAATACAAGGTAGAGAAAAAGGAAGAAAGAAGAAAGAAAGATATGGAGGAACAAGAGAAGAGAAAGAAAGAAAGGGAGACAAAGCAAGAGTAGAGAAAATGAAGGAGAGAAAAAGGGAATGACTGAAAGAACAAAGGGAGAAGAGAGATGGGAAAGAGAGAAAGGAAGTGGGAAGGGGAGAGAGATATAGGAAGAAAGAGAGATTTTAAAAAGAGAGAGAGAGTGGGAGGGGGAAAAGTAAGGTTAGGACAGAAGACGACAGAGACAGAGAGAGAATTAGTAGTGAAGGCGAGGGTGATGAAATCACGAGAGAGAGGGGGGGGGAGGGGAAGTTGCGCCACTTCCTCAGTCAATCACATTACACATTCCGCAACATGAAAAATGCACCTTACGTCATCAATAATGCATCCAGCAACTTCAACCCACAGTCAGTCCAGCCAGCCAAACATTTTTATCTCGTCAGAACAATCCTTTAGGCGTGACACGACCTTCAGGTTTGGGTTCCTTGTGATCTCTTGGGACGATGTATTTATGACGTCACGCCACGTACGACAGACGAACGGGAGTATGAGTAACGCAATTCTATACGGGCGATTATCAGATAAGAGCGAACTATGGAATACAAGCCAGCAACCTTTCGTAATCTGGAGAATGATGATATATCGTGTATCGACACTTTCGCTTCGTGCATGTTAACTATTCGATAATCAGTCTCGTCGCGGCACTTTAAACGCGCCATGGGAAATGACGACATACTGTTTGTTTTATTTAGTTTCGTATTTTTAAAGTATGAGAATTAAGTAAGAGAGAGAGGGAGAGAGAGAGAGAGAGAGAGAGAGAGAGAGAGAAATGGAAATGATGTTTCTTTTGAACACAAATATTCGTTCTGCTATGACAATACAGTTTAAAATTCCATCATCCAGGATAGCCCAAAGAGGACTAGCAATCCCACACGCGCGTGGCGGACATTATACAGACGAGGAATTCAATGGAATTAAACTCAAGAGATTTTGTCAGATATTTTAGACGACATACATTTCCTTTCAGGCGTAGATCTCACGGACATTGCAATAAATACTTTAAATCAAAAATTAAACTACATTGCAGCATCATTGCCATGTGAAGTAAATTATTATAATGACGATAGTGATGATATTTGACGTTAGCGGTAGTACAGTGGCGATTATAAAGAAGAGAGAGAGATAGTAGTAGCAGAAGAAGAAAAAAAGGAAGAAGAAGAAAAAAAAAGAAAAGGAAGAGAAAGAAAATCATTACGCATGAAATAGTTCCGATCAAACACAATATACAGTATGTGTGTTTGTGTGTGTGTGTAATGTGTGTGTGTATATGTGTGCGTGCGTGCGTGTATGTGTGTAGCATATGTGAGTAATGTTTATATGTGTGTGTATGTGTGTGTGGGTAGCGTATGTGAGTAATGTTTATATGTGTGTGTGGGTAGCGTTGTGTGCAATGTGTATATATATGTGTGTGTGTGTGTGTGTGTGTGTGTGTGTGTGTGTGTATAGCGTATGTGTAATATGTTTATATATGTGAGTGTGTGTGTAGCGTATGCGTGTAATGTAGATGTATATATATATGTGTGTGTGTGTGTGCGCGCGCGCGCGCGCGTGTGTGTGTATAACGTACGTGTGTAATGTGTGTATATATATGTGTGTGTATATGTGTGTCTGTGTGTGTGTGTGTGTGTGTGTGTGTGTGTGAATAAAATACATGGACAAACGCTCTGAAGACAGCATGCAGCATGCAGAACGCCTACAGATCGATTCCTATCAGGAATTCCATAAATAATTCCTTTCAATTAACCTTTGAATGAACGAGAAAACAAACCAAAAGCAGCCACAGAAACTCACACGTGTTAAAGTGCAATTGATTTACACGTATCTAGTACATTCATTATTTTTTGTCCTAAATTAAAGGGCTCACTGACTTTCATAAAAAATATATTCTTGCAAGGAATTTTTGTGTCTAACTTTTGAACACACAAAAACTTATCTTTCTAGAAGAATTTCTTTATTTTGATATTTCTTGAAATATGTGAATACTTCAAAACCAAAATAAAATATAACTGAAATAACAAAGTTCCCCAGAAAGGTCAAGTAGGTTAAATATTTTTGCTCGACTGAGCTAGAGGAAATAAATCTTGTCAAAAAGAATACGTTTTTATATCTTTTTTTTAAAAAAAGAAAACACTTTTTGGGGGGCTGAAGCAATGAAGGTGCTGGTAATATTTTTCATCATGACCACCACCACCACCAGCAGCAGCAACAGTAGCAGCAACAACTCCCTAGCCACGCCTCTTACTCTCGCCCTTAGGCTGGTTCATTCAGCACTGACATCTGTCAATCATCAACTGGATGTTGTTGAGTTTCGTCATTTATTTTCTTATCTCTTTGGTTCATTATTTGGCATCTTGTCTTTAACTACTGGTTCCTCTTCGTAGGCATTTTTCACGCGAACAGGAGCCGTCTGATTGGTTATCGGATTCGCTGCCAAGTTAAGTGATTTGTAAACATGCGGATAGCTACTATCCTTAGGAATGTGTGTACTTTGAACTTCAACACTCTAGTTTTCTTAGAAAACAATGTCATTTGAGGCATAGTCCATAGGCTATTAGTGAACAGCATTTTGGAAAAAAAAATTCTAACAAATAACGGTATAGAGTAAAATATTTGAATAACACATTCTAAGGATTACATCCCTTGAGGGCAAATTACACTCCTTGCTTTTTTAATTTTTACATTATAGTTCATTTTCTATAATTGCCATTTAATAATGTGTTTCATGTAATTTGTCATTGACCGCCAGCGTGACCTATCATTCTGTTAGAAGTGTAGTCAGCCATTTCAAACGTTTTGTATCTTGCGTGCAGCACAAAAGGAATTAGGCTTAGCTGCTTAAAGAAGACAATATGCTGGCGCTTGGAGTCCAAAGGATGAAGGATTGATTTGTAGAGGGGGGTGAAGTTGATCAGAAGCGCCTTAACGGATATAGCTTTTGAGTTCTGTCCATGAGGTAGGCACAACGGTAGTTGAACTCCAGGTAGGAATTTACTGCTTACAACACATCATTCATGCAATACCAAGCGATCGGGAGAGGTCGATGTGTGAATGCAAGAATAAAGGTGCAGTGAGGTACATGGATCAGTGAATATATTTATGCTAGCTTCACGAGAATAACTGAAATGTTTTATTAATTAGAATGTTAGAGATTTTATTACTTCTCATTGATGATTGTTTGTATGCATGGCTGCTAAAGTATTTTTTTTTAAAGAGAAGTATTGTGTGGCATTAGCAGTGATTTTAATGTATATTCATGATGACAAAATCATAGTCCGCACGTGTTGTGTGGCATTAAGAGTGGTTTTAATTTAAATACATGGTGATAAAATCATAGTCCGCACGTGGTGTGTGGCATTAAGAGTGGTTTTAATTTAAATACATGATGACAAAATCATATTCCGCACGTGTTGTGATGTGCCATTTTCTGTATGCATTGTAAAGTCTATCCGAACTAAGTTGAACTAAATTATAAAGTAATGCATTTGTTTAAGTGTAATAGAGTGGTGACGTGAAACTATTTACTAAAGCCTATGATGATAAAATGTTGAATATTTAATTTCATGAGATGATTATTGTCATGTTTTATAAATGATTTATAATGAAAGAAATTCTTCGGAATTGTATTTGGCATGCCGGCCTATTTATTGATGACGTAGCGCTATTGTGAGAGATATTTTCGCCTTGCTGCCACCACTTACCTAACATATAAAGTAGTAATTATGCCATCTACAAAGAAAAATGTTCTCTATGTTCCGTGGGGTCCTTCTATCATGGATTTGATCTGAACCTCAACTTGATCCACAAATCTCATCCTTGACGTCAGCGATCCGAAGGAAGGAGCTTTACCATCAGTGGAGACCAGGTGAACAGAGATTCCAGAACAGGTGAACAGAGATTAAGACCAGGTAAACGGAGATTCCAGACCAGGTGAACAGAGATTCCAGACCAGGTGAACAGAGATTAAGACCAGGTAAACAGAGATTCCAGACCAGGTGAACAGAGATTCCAGACCAGTTGAACAGAGATTCCAGACCAGGTGAACAGAGATTCCAGACCAGGTGAACAGAGATTAAGACCAGGTGAACAGAGATTAAGACCAGGTAAACAGAGATTAAGACCAGGTGAACAGAGATTAAGACCAGGTAAACAGAGATTCCAGACCAGGTGAACAGAGATTCCAGACCAGGTGAACAGAGATTCCAAGAGCACAAGTCAGACTGTTAACCACTGTTAAGTACTTAATACTCGGAGCCACTCGCCAATTACAGTGTGATTCTGTGAACACATGTGTGAACTGGTAGGGACCGCTGTGGGACAGTAAACGCATTCATTCGCACTGATGGTGTCTCGGAAATGTATGTTTATTTTATTGTTCTCATTATTACATATTTTGTTATTGTATCCCGTCTCTTAATTGATTCTTTTGAATGACATTTAAATGAGACTGGCTGGTGGCGAGCAATATATGAATGAATGAGTACTAATAAATTAAAAGGGAACATTAACCATGTTACTTGTGGCTTACTCAATGTTAATTGTTCCATTAAACGTAAGTCGTTGGATGCAATAGAGTGGTTGTACTCAATGTTAATTGTCCCATTAAACGTAAGTGGCTGGATGCAATATAGTGGCTGTAAGAGTAAATTAGGCCGTGGGGCTGTTATCAGTATTCAACCCCAAAATTCAGTTAACTAATGTTGTGACAGAGCCATTAAAATAACCGCACATGAGACATGACTATTTGGGTTAGAAAATAATTTTGATGTTAATAGGTTAAGAATTATTTTTTCATTTGCACTATTGACCTCCAAAATCACGTCAGGATCGGAGTTGAAAGGTCAGATGATTTCACCCGAATCTCAGAAAAATAAATTTAATGCATATGTCGGATAATGTTGTAGGTTTTAAAAAAATCTATTTAAAAATGTTCACTTACACATTATATATCTAAAGGAAAGGTAAATTTTTAATAGTTATTTTATAGAACATATATAAGCTGGCCATCTTGTGAGAGGTGAGCAGGTCAGAAGCCTTTACCATTATACTGGATTTTGATTGGTTAAAACTGTCATATTGCCAGAGACCAATACTCTGCATTGCCAGATGGATTTCATAGCAAATGCATGCGATGTATCCAGAAGTGAGGAAATAACATAATTTTGTATTAAAAATGCAACCGATCTTAATTGTATTTGAAACTTTCAGTTACATTCGCACCCACTTTCCCAGTAACAGAACTACTGTCACTTAACAAGGGACGTAATTACGGAGATTGATGCAAGTGGACAGGTCAGAAAATAAGAGCGTGACTTATGGAAAATGAACACATGAAATAAAAAGAGTAAATACTTGAAGAATATTTTTCACTATTTCGCTTCCTTATTTGTTTCAGTGCGTCTTGTTCATCTCTTAACAACACGTGTTTGGCTATTAACAATTTTCACATACCCACTCACCGTTTTTATTCTTAATTAAAGTCAATAATATACTAAACGGACCACCAGTAATAGGTATTATTAATGAACAACTAAATGACAGCCAGATTTCAAGATAAGAGCAACAGACCTACTGCCAAACTTCGAGACTCAAGATGTTGTCTGCCCCTTGTGATTATCCAAATGGCTGATTGGATCAAACATGCATTGCTGCTGCTTGAAAAAAAAAATAATTGGCGTTAAAATAAAATTTCCAGGAGAAAAAGAAGGTTGGGTTGCAGTTTGTTGTTTAGTCTGCAAGGAAAAACGGGTAGAGTGGGTGTGTGAACACAAATGTCGAAACAAAATCAACCGAATTGATTCTGACTGCAGCAAACCAATTGCGCGAACAAAATTAAATCCTGCGTGTGCGCTCCACAGCGAAGACGTCAATCTGCCAGGGACCAATAAAACATTTAGTTACTCTTGCTTTGTTTCTGTGCGCAAGTTTCCGTGCCTTATCGGGTTTGGACGAGCTGTGCGGCAGAGAGAATAATATGGGAGAGGCGAAAAATCTAATTAGCCTGCCCGTGTTTTACGTTTTACTGATAAGTGCATGCAAGTGTGTAAAGTTCGTTTTTCTCTCTTTCTCTGAGCGTTTGTGTGTGTGTGTGTGATGAGTAAGCGCATAGACTGCAAGGCGATAAGCTATGCTGCAGAAAGACAATGAATGAGTTATCTATTCCCCACGGGTCATACATCTGAGGTCATGTGGTTTTATGAAACTTCCAGCCTTGGGAAACGGGATATTTCATTGTTCAGAATAAATCTATACTAGGAAAGAAAGAGAGAATTTAAATTGTCTGTATATAGGCCAGCGTAATTACTACGCTAAGAAGAATTTATAAATGTAAAATACAGTGATGGAAATAAAAATGTCACGAAAACGATTACAAAATGTCCATTTCATTGATCAGTATGATATACGGGTGGATGAATGTGATTATTGATGTTGGTGTTCATGTGATACACTGGATCTACCAGCACCCCACAACATAGGCATGACTAGAAATACAGACTGATGGGATTGGTTACACACTTTGACAGATCAACAGACATTTACAGCTCGCATCCTTTTACACTCAAACTCTCCTAGACAGGCATCGACAGTTGATAGAGTATAGTGGTTGAACTGATGACTGTTAATTCAGACGTCTTTATGACCATGCATGTTTGCAGGAACTGAAGAGGTTTTAACGGAACAAGCCACAAGCTATGAACTTCCACCAAGCTTACCTATGTTGCTAGAATGCGCCTACCAGCAAGCTTACCTATGTTGCTAGAATGCGCCTACCAGCAAGCTTACCTATGTTGCTAGAATGCGCCTACCAGCAAGCTTACCTATGTTGCTAGAATGCGCCTACCAGCAAGCTTACCTATGTTGCTAGAATGCGCCTACCACCAAGCTTACCAATGTTGCTAGAATGCGACTACCACCAAGCTTACCAATGTTGCTAGAATGCGTCCCTAGGACCTTCGTGTGACATAGGTTACCGCCTAGGTTCGCCTTATGGACGGGCCGGTCCTGCATTAGCAATGTCTGTAATGATTTCGTGCCGCACTATTTATTGCACTTGATCCCCATTTTACCGATCAGTTTTCTCCCCTTCCTTCTGTCTGAATTATATTTAACTGAATGAGAGTATTTTTGGTCTAAGTGTTGACATTGATACGTTCGCTCGTATTACTTATCCGCAAAGTGTTTTAAAATTTCAAGTTGTCTTGCTTATTGTATTTTTTTATGAGAAGTCTTGCTCTTAACTTCGTCATTAAAAAAAATTACTTTGCAGATCTTATTACCATCACCCCCTTCACCCTCCAACAACTGATCCCAAATCTAACCTTCCTGCACAACACCCATCTCTCCTTAGTGTCAAATCTGCGGTTGCCAAGTTGACGACTCAGTAAACACAGACCTGTCCATTGCCGTCCGTCCAGTTCCAGAACGCATCGATGGGCAAACGAAACTTTGACCGGACACATTTGGTCTGACTGTCAGTTAAGCAAACAACCCGCGCCTGGTGAGAATTCATTGCGACTGAATAGATGGAGAAATGCGGGAATATTTTGAGTCTAACGACAACGCCACATTCAAGTTCGAGCAAAGCATGACCGGAAGTAAGAGAGCTGGAGTGGTCTGGATTTGAAGACCTTTAAATACTCTGGGAATACCCTAGCCTATCTTTCACTCGCCAAAAAGGAGAAAACTTAAGCCGCCGTTACAGTTTGGGATGAGCAAACACAAACTTGTTTTGAAAAGTTCAGAAACATTTGAATGTGGGTCAGAGAGAATTCTGTGCATCCATTTTCTCTTGTGAGCACTGGAGGTTTAAACAGACGCGCCATTCAAGCACTTGTTCGGACAGATTGGAGACGCGTGCCAAAGCATCAGTGGAGTTTTGTTTGGACAGCAAATCACTTTTAATTTCATTTTACCAGATTTATGTAAAAGAGCAGAGAGGTACAATTACACATAAATTAATGTCAAACAAAACGATTTTCGCGAAAAAAGGCGGGAGAAAATAAATTGGACGAACTGTTATTCTCTTATTTTAAATCCGCTATCGGTATCTTTATATCGATCGCCCGATATCGATTCTTAAACAAGTTTTCGACCTCTCTTAACTTTTCACTCTGTGACCGGAAACAACCCACAATGGGTTATATTTACGCAAAGAGCAATAGGAAAGGGAAACAACACACAATCTTCTTCCTGCCCAAATACAGAACGGGTAATAAAGATGAGTTGTCTGCCCTTTCGATCTTCGTCCTTCGTTTGTAGTAGTAATTAGCAAACTCTTCCAGTAACGGCAGAAATTTCTCACGACCTGCCGGAAACGCTGGGATCGCGGTGCGACAGCAAATCGGTACTCGTGACCCATCCGGTCAACACTGTGTGCCGTCTCACACCAGGCCCGGCCTCAATGGAAAATATTTCTTTATGGAAGGGATCGAGAGGATCACCGAGTCGAATGATTATTGGTATAACGTGCACATCAGGGGGACAACGAATTAAACAACACTGATGGCGGTGAACCACTTCCGGCCTCGATACAGCATAGGTTGTTTACGGAAGAACTTTGTTTTAAGTCGACGCGTTCAAGAAGATAAGAATCAAGCATCTGGGATTATTTATAGGCTTAACATTTGATTGATCAAAGATCTCAAAGAGCTTCGGGTCAGGCAAAACTCTGTTAAACAAACTAAACAATAAGCCCAAACAATATGGATGCATTGTACTCTTCTATTGGACGGGTGAAGGATACAAAAGTTAAAAGAAACATAATATTTACTGACTTTTCCTGGGTTTTCGCAACTGTCGCTGCAATATGAATGTGATTGAGAGTGAAAAATCTTGAAATTTGTTTGAAATGATTCCGGCCGTCGGATAGTTGTACGTAAAACTTGTCCAGCATTCAAGAGTTAGTTCCCTTAACCTTACATCTACTATACCATGTCGAATTCTACCTTCGGTGTCAGTGACCTCAATGTGGAAGGTACATAGATAGATAGATTGGAAGATAGGTAGGTAAATAGGTAGGTCGGTAGATAGATAGATATAGATGGTGGGTCCTTTTTTGAACGCATATAATAAGCTTTGTCTTTACAAAGAAGAAACACTTCCACTGGCATGTCATAATATATCTTTCGTTATGTATGCTTGTACCTATGTCTTCATTTTGTATTCTTGTACCTATGTCTTCATTTTGTATTCTTGTACTTATGCCTTCATTTTGTATTCTTGTACCTATGTTTTTATTTTGTGTTTTGTACCTATATCTTCAATTTGTGTACTTGTACTTATGTCATGATTTTGTTTGTACTTGTCTCCATTTTGTGTGACAGCACTCATCTGTATTAAACACACCACTTTCTGATGCTATTAATATACCTACCTTTGCTTCTAATAATATGGCGTCTCTCGGCACTTAACAATCTGCCTTCTGTCAGTTGGCGCCAACATGCCTCTCTCTCTCATGTACCAAAATGCCTATGTCTCCTGTACCAATATGTTTTCTGGTTGTATGCACCAGTATGCCTCTGTTTAACTCTACAAAATTAATTCTTCATCCCTTCAGGTACTAGTACCACTTCAGTCTGCACATCTCTTCTGCAAAATGTATGTTGTAATATTTCTTGCCGTCTGTTTTCCAAAGAACATTTTCATGAAGAAAGAAGCAGACGTGAAATTGGAAAAGTCCCAGGACTAATAGAAGTTAGTGACTGAAGTTCTTAGTCCGAGAATGTTTGCAATATTTTGATTTTTTATTGTTGTAATTTTACTTTGACTGAAGAGGTGTTCTAAACTTTGCTCTCTTTTTTAATCATCATAATTTGACACACTGAATTGTAGAAAGAGACAGAAAAGTCTGGACTTTTTTCTTCTCCCTTTCTCTCCTCTCCCGACCTGTCCTTAGTGCAAAATTATATTTATTTTCTCCAGAAATTAGATGCATATAAATATCGTTTGTTTCGTACTGATATCAATAACAAAATCTTCCTTGCATGATTACCGTTCGTTGTCATTAGGGCAATCAGCCTTAATAGAAAACCACAATACGATATGGCATTTGTACGTAGCTTAATGTTTGGAATTTATGCTCATGTTACGCCGTTACACTTTGTAGACAGTTTGTTTGGAATATATAATCTTGTTACAATATAGTAATTGGTATCCATGTTATAATGATGTGCGTGATATCAATGTTTTCTTGGTGTACGTTATATCCATTTTATATGATGTGCGTGATATCAATGTTTTTTTGGTGTACGTTATATCCATTTTATATGATGATGTGCGTGATATCAATGTTTTCTTGGTGTACGTTATATCCATTTTATATGATGATGTGCGTGATATCAATGTTTTCTTGGTGTACGTTATATCCATTTTATATGATGATGTGCGTGCTATCAATGTTTTCTTGGTGTACGTTATATCCATTTTATATGATGATGTGCGTGATATCAATGTTTTCTTGGTGTACGTTATATCCATTTTATATGATGATGTGCGTGCTATCAATGTTTTCTTGGTGTACGTTATATCCATTTTATATGATGATGTGCGTGCTATCCATGTTATGATGAGCTATATGGTAATGGTAAACATGTTATAGTGATGTACATTATATCCTGTTTACGTGTTGCAATTGGAATCCATGTTATGATGATGCCTATGGTAACCATATTATAAAGATGTGCGTTACATCTGTTTGACGCTAGTGTAATTGGTATCCATGTTATGATGTATATGGTAACCATGTTAAAGAGATATGAGTTACATCCGTTTGACGCTGGTGTAATTGGTATCCATCTTGTGATGAAGTATACGACAGCCTATTAAACTGATGTGCGTTATATCCGTTTTACGCTGGTGTAATTAGTATCCTTGTTATGATGATGTATATGGTAACCAGGTTGTTGAGATGTGCGTTACATCCGTTTTACGCTGGCGAAATTGGTGTCCACTGCGCGTTGAAATGTGGAGGGATCCATGTTACGATTCTCGAGATGTATCTCGATGTACTACGTGGTATTAGAGATCGATATATTTCAAAATGATACATTACTATGCATGTAACAATTACGCCATGGGATAACTTGGTTACCATGCACACACGTGATAACCATGTAGCGATATGATGTTTGATTATGCTATGTTACTTGGTTATGATATGGTGCCTAGTAGTAATGTTGGCGCGTGATTCATATGTAACCACATTATGACGTAACTCTCGGGTAGGCATTCTTAAAAAAGTGTCATTTTGAAAGCTGGATATTGAAACGACTTACCCCTCGGTAAACAACCTAATGGTTTATATTTGACACGCTGTGTCCGGAATGAAATGGGGCACCTGACAAGCATAGTGATGAACAACACATTATATTACGCTACCAATTATTTTTGACAATATAAAGTGTCAAGAGAAGAAAACTCGTGTAAGTCGGAGTGTCTTCAATACAAGTACATATCATTGCATACTTTATCAAATAGTACTTATAAATATTATTTTTATTGCTATATATGAAAAGTTATATTATATTTTTATTTCTTTATTTTAGTTTTCAATTTCGATCATAGTATTTTTCTAACGAAAATGGATCATCTTTGGTGTAAAGATAAAGCACAATAAACGTTTGCAGAAGAAACCCAAAGACTGTCGGCAACCCTCCAGCCCTCAGTAATTTCCCCACCCCTTTGATACCAACCCACCTGCTCAAGCCAAGACCGAAATCCAAAAACCTCGAAATCCTCTCCTCTTTCCCAAATCAATCAGTGAATAGCTAGATTGGAACCCAGCTCTGTGCGAAGAGAAAATTAAGGTGGCTCTAAACTGGTCATTAGTTCAAAGTGGTGGACTTGGTGTCTTGTCTGTAGATGGGACGATAAAGCGAGCTCTGTGTGCTTCAAGCTAGGTGCGCTTAAGATAGCTTGGCAAAAGGAAATTGGAAAGTCGGAAGCCAAATGGCCATTTATTGGTCGGATATAATGGCACAGAACACTCCAACCCACAATTGCACTCGCAAATGCTAACCAAAACTGTTTACATCTTCCTCAACAACATACGTTAACTGAACACGATTGTTATCTGCCGAGACTTACCTCCCCTATTCTCCATTTTCAAAATTAAACATTATCCTCATGCTTTTTGAATAGAAGTGGACGCAAAACAAACTTTATTTTTATTTTTTTTTAAAATGAAAGTAGTTGAGGAGGTGGTGGGAAGAGGAGAAGGGGTGCGTCTTTTATAGAACAGTACTGTTTGATGACCAGGGGGGAGATAAACAAAGTGAGAGTGTTGCCCTTTAATTATTGCCTTCTTTGAAGTTCATAGCTTGCGGCTTGTTCCGTTAAAACCTCTTCAGTTCCTGCAAACATGCATGGTCATAAAGACGTCTGAATTAACCAGATGTTCATAATTAGATTATTTTAAAAGGAAAGAAAATAACACTTAGACGTCTTAGAGAAAAGCTTAATGGTATAAAATGTTCCACAAAAACGTCCAAATAAGCAAAGATGTGTGTGCACGTGTGTGTCTGTGCGTGTGTGTTATATGTGGTTTACTGCAGAGATTCTGCATGCAGTCCAAATGGACGACACTTATCCTAAGATGGATTCTATCCATGCTCCTCTTACTGAACAAATAGGATTTAATGTTTACTTTCTTCATTGAGGGTGGGGGTATTTAAATTAGAGGCGCTGTAGAGACTGTTATAGGCTTGAGCGTTCATTTTCGCCCGATTTCCAGAAAACAGTTTTGTTATCCTCAGGTACAGGCAGTTCACTGATTGGAAAATAAGATTGGAAGCAAAGAAAAAGAGTTACTATCGGGTAAATTACAAGACAATAATGTATTTCCTCTAAGGACTACTTTCGATTATTCTCATAATATTTCACTGGGGATACATTCGTAGCTCATTATTTGTGTAGGCTACAATCAGATTCACAGTGACACCTGCCGGCTAGAGTCTTCATTGTAGTAGCAAGCAGGATCGACTCTAGTCGGAATGTTACAATCCAAAGGACCTTTAAACTCTAACGATGCCAGTTGTCTGTTGACAAAAGACACCATTGGAGTTCAAAACTGCACCCGATTTCACAGGCTTGGTACAACCGCAGACTGGTTGAGGGGGTCAATACTACCGCAGACTGGTTGAGGGGGTCAATACTACCGACGGCAGTAAATTAAATCAATACAGCAATCACCAAACGGCTAACTGAAACAACAGTCACCAGTCGGTTTAATCCGTTCTGCAGTCAACAGTCGCGAAGACGCTCCCAAGAGGTCTGAATTCCGTTGTGCCCATTCCGAAAAGGTCGCAGAAAGTTTGCAATCGAAGCTTGTTGAGTGATACGTTCTCGAATTGCATGATTGCTTTCTTACTTTGAATTCTGAGTCCAGAGTCCTGATGATCCTTAGTACATGAAACGTGTTGTATTGATATTATTAGAATGTTTGTTTTTTTTTACTGATATACGTCACTGTTTTCTTAAAATCCAAAACCTGATTGGCCACAGAAACAACAAAGGGACGTAATTAAAACCTTGTGAATAAGTGCGTAGGAAGTCGAACTTAAAGATGGTGAACTTTCCCCCCAACCCCTCAAATGTTTCTTTCACAGACCAACATTCTGACAACTTCCATGGCAGACGTTACTGACGTTTTAAAGCAAAAGAGTCTCTGTGCCTGCTGGCTGGGATGACGAGGGGTAGGGTAGGGATGGGGTCAAGTTTGGTAACAAAAGTGGTCCACAGTTCTTCCATTTTCCTGACGTCAGAGATGACAGATGGAAAAGGTCGTGCCATAGAGAGAGAGAGAGAGAGAGAGAGAGAGAGAGTTAATTTTAAGGACTGAGTTAAAACATCGAACATCGAGAAGCCATGGAGCTACATAAAAAAGGCATGTGGAGTCGAAGAGGGTAAAAGCAAAGCACAATGACCGTCATGGCCCCAACAACGAACGCTCAGATGTGTTCTGCGCCTCGAATAAACATGTCGAGTACCCCCACAAAGGAAACTCCGCAGAATTAATCAAACGATTTGATTCGCGACCGTGGTGGTGTCCCCTTGAAATTACTGTTTACTCTGGTGGTAAGGGTTCGAACGAAGTCAGACTTCCCACAATGCATGCAGGTAATGACAGTCAGTATGGCGGCAGCTAAAGGAGCAGTGAAGCGGATGTTGTGGGCCATAACACAAATTTCAATGAAAGGAAAGAAACGATAATAATAAAGGAAAGTAATTACACGCTTACATCCCTTTGCTGCACTGGCAACGTTTGATGTGTTGCGAGTTGATAGGAAGGCAAAGTATGCAAGAGTGCCTCAAGTATTAGTTTTACACCACAAGAAAGCTGCCATCAAAACTACTGATTTGTACAATTTTCACACCACAAGAAAGCTGCCATCAAAACTACTGACTTGTACAAGTTTCACACCACAAGAGAGCTGCCTTCAAAACTACTGACTTGTACAAGTTTCACACCGCAAGATTGCTGCCATCAAAACTAGACTTGTACAAGTTTCACACCACAAGATTGCTGCCATCAAAACTAGACTTGTACAAGTTTCACACCACAAGAGAGCTGTCATCAAAACGATTTACTAATACCAGTTTCACACAGGAAGACAGCTGCCATAAAAACCATTGACTTATACCAGTTTCACACCGCAAGAGAAATGTAACAAAGACAGATCACATAATAACTTCACACCGCAAAAAATCTCTATTTTGGTGATATATAGTTCACTTAATACCCGTAAACCATCCCTATTTTGGTGATCTGTTTTATACCAGTCTAACATATGACAATTGCTTTGTGGAAGAGATCTCAATTGCACTAACTTCAACATATATCACAATATGCAGACTTATAATGTTCAAAACCAAATGGATTTTAATTTAACACTTTCTTACCACAATCATTTATATTCTAACTGAAAAAAAAACTATTATTAAATTGACGAACACAGGCACTCACACGTACACAAAGTAATCTATCTATCTATCTATCTATCTATCTATCTATCTATCTATCTATCTATCTATCTATCTATCTATCTATCTATCTATTTGTCTGTCTATCTAACTATCTGTCTGTCTGATGTCCATCTATATATCTGTTTGTCTGTCCGTCCGTCCGTTTGTCCGTATGTCTATATCTATCTATCTATCTATCTATCTATCTATCTATCTATCTATCTATCTATCTACCTGTCCTCAAAATCTAAGACGTATAAAATTCATTCATTAATTAAACAACATAGGGAAAGTTTATCAAAGAAAATCCAGGTCACGGTAAAAGTTTGCTGGTTAAGATTTCAAATTGAAATGCAGAAACAGGTGTTAAATCAAAATACAATTCTCCTCAAGACACATGCAAACGAATGCAACACTTGCACCCACACCCACTCTCAGCCCCCACCCACCCCCTTATTAACTCAATCGACTCGTGTCAGGGAGTAAAACAAAACAAAAATAGAGAAAGAAATGAAGGGATGCGGGAGAATGAAATATAGATAAAAGAAAGTAGCGAGAGAGTAAAGAAATATTTAAATTTATGAAGACAGAAGAGATAGAAAGAAGAATGAAAAGGGTGAAATAACAAAAGATAAAATACTGTGGAAATTGAAAAACGTGCACAATTAAAAATATTTTTAAAAACAGAGAAATAAACGAGAGAGAGAGAGAGAAGAATAAGCATGTAGAAAGAAAGAGTGGAAGTGAAAAAGAGAGGAAGACAGAAAGAGAAACGCACCTAAAAAGAATGAAACGATTAATAATATATTTTAAAATATAGTTTGGCACGCAAATTTTAAATGGGCTTGTATTGACCTTCAGATTATTTACGGAGGTGTTGTCCAAATTTAATTATATATTCTGCGTATTTCGCTCTGTGTTGTGTCTCAGAAATAAAAACTTATTTTCACAAGAATTTTTATTTTTTTATTTTTAACAATGCTAAGTGATTTGATTTGTTCCAGTGTGATTTTCAATAATTAATTAAAATTTTGTTACTTATTCTAACATGTGTCAACACTCGTTATTTATTCAATTTTAGTCCTATACATTGTAATATTCAAGTGCAATGTAGGAACAAACGTGTCGATTTTATCTGGGTTTGTATTTACTCTTTTTTTTATTTTAATCTTGTTTGCAGAACAATTACAGTGTCTAATGAAATTCTCTAGTTCCTGAATCTTCAGGATTCAGGCTATAGTGGGATCAAAGTTAAATCCCTGGATTTTTAAATCTGTGTATGCATTTTTAATGAACCAACAATAAATCTCTGGATCTAAAATGATTTATTACTCTATGTTAAGCTGTCATTAAATCTCTGGATCTAAAATGATTTATTACTTTGTTAGGCTGTCATTAAATCTCTGGATCTAAAATGATTTATTACTTTGTTAAGCTGTCATTAAATCTCTGGATCTAAAATGATTTATTGCTCTTTGTTAAGCTGTCATTAAATCTCTGGATCTAAAATGATTTATTGCTCTTTGTTAAGCTGTCATTAAATCTCTGGATCTAAAATGATTTATTGCTCTTTGTTAAGCTGTCATTAAATCTCTGGATCTAAAATGATTTATTGCTCTTTGTTAAGCTATTAAATCTCTGGATCTAAAATGATTTATTACTCTATGTTAAGCTGTCATTAAATATCTGGATCTAAAATGATTTATTACTTTGTTAAGCTGTCATTAAATCTCTGGATCTAAAATGATTTATTGCTCTTTGTTAAGCTGTCATTAAGTCTATGGATCTAAAATGATTTATTAGTTAAGCTGTCATTAAATCTCTGAATTTAAAATTGTTTGCGTACTTGATGAAGCTATCATTACCTCCCTGGATTTCAAAATGTTTCAGATGAAGCCAAAATGAAATTCCTTGACCTGTCAAGCGTGAAAAGAGTTGCTTCATGTTAATGGGACCACATAGAAATCCCTCATTATTACAATGTGTGACACTATGACACTGCAAATGACGCAATTATTTCTTTATTAATTATGTTTTCTAATTATTAAAATGTAACTTAATTTTCCATGTGATATACATTTTTGTTCTCCACTTTTCTAGGGTAGAAGTGAACAAAGTATGTTGGAACATTAGTTGCTTTAGTGCCTTAGGACAAACAGTACATTATTGTTAATACAGTTAAAGGGTCAGTTGTCAGTCTGCCTAGCGTAGGGGTCCCAAACTCGCGGCCCACGGGCGAATTGCAGCCCGTGGAATGATATTTTGTGGCCCCCACTTGATATCAAAGTTTAGTGATAGTGCGTCCCGGTCGTTTTTCTCACGCACCCTAGGAGTTTTATAGTTTTTGTCACCTGTGGGCTACCATACCCCAGGATCATGACAGCAACGCAAATTAACAACCAGCGCGTTGTGTAGATGCTTGGCAGAAGTCGCCTGCATTGCTTATCACCTGATCAACAAGGAAATGACTTTGGCGACGACTTTCACCAAGCCTCCCTGCTGCCATTTAGCAAAGCTCAAAAGCATCCAGCTCTAGCAAGCTGATTCTATAAAGACCCTACAGGCCTACACACAGATGAGTGGTTTGGAAACTACAGAATTTTCATGACGAAAAAAGCAGGTGAATGGTTTAGCGAAGAAGAAAAATAGTAAAAATAGTACACTGATAGAACTGAAAAGGCAAGACTGAAAAATAAATACGTAAAGGAATATAGCAATCAAAATAAGTATAAATTATTAAATTATATAAAGAAGATTGTCATGCAAGACTGAAGCATTTTGCCTGCACTTATGTACATTAACTTAGCTGCTAAGTGCTATTAGCTAAAATGTGTTTCTCTTGTAATGGGAAGTGCATTCCTAAATTTAGATCAAATACAATGAAATCATATCTTGGGGCCATAACGTGTGTTCACAGGTGTTGTATAAAGAGAAGCAATGGATTAATCAACAGTCACTTTTGTTGAAAATTAAATAATTCAAAACACTGGATCAACTTAAAAAATATTCACGAGGTAAAAATATTCCAATTTAAACCTCTCTTAAACTGTCTCTATGACATAGTTCTATTTCCTACTTATTTTAAAAATATCTTTGTACCTTTTCCAATTTTGTTTGAACTGGGAAACAGAACTGTGAAAGTTACTATCTTTTTACAACAAATTGAAAACAATTCTTTTGGCATGACAAGCTAGACATAAGTGCAGACAAAATTGTTGAAATGAATTGCTAAAATTTCATATTTAATTTAATAACAGAATTATTGTTTTGTGTATGTGTCATATATTTGTACTTGTGAATTTTTGCCTTTAAGACTATTTGTACTACTTGAATTTGCATAGTTAGAAAACCAACTTTAAATTTCACCTTGTTTATTTTATTTTATTCTATAAATTATTTATATTTGTTAACATTCAAACATAAATTGTTGTGTTATGGCAAATCATCGTTTAGTTGTGAGTCGGACAACAGCATATCGTAAGTGTCCTGCCATGATATTTAGAAGTAAGAAGGCCAAACGTATATGGGTAATAGTGTAATTGAAAGGTACGTGAACTGACCTAGTTATTTTGATCCGGTAACACTCAGTGCAACAAAATTTATTTTAATATATAGGTCAATGCTACTTCCAATTTAAGAAGAGGCATTTTGAGATTACCGAGACACTGGTTCGCATTTAATAAAGTCCTGTACGGGTGGGGTTATACAGATTAATTAGGAGAATTATCCATCTATTAACCATGATCATCACACAATGTTTACGTTAGTGTGAAACTATGCACAAGCCCTTAAAGGCTTTTCTTCTATTCCACCATCTGATAAAATAATCAAGAAATCCTTGACCTTAAACAGTCATATTGTTGATACCATCCCCATATATTTGAATTTTAATTTAAGGTTCAAGCAGAATGTCTTCGCAGGCAAACGTTGTTTGTGATTAGAAGATCAAGAAAATGTCGGTGGGCACTGAGGTATTTAACTACTTAAAAAAAAATATTAACTATAAGTTTTTTCTTCAGTGTTTGGTTGTCTTTTAAATTTTAAACGATTTCTTAAACTGCACATTGGTAATGTGTAACAAACAATACCAGACAATTCAAAAACACTACACGAATAAGAATATACTATTACAATTCAACACCCTGATTTCAACAGGCACTACCACAATTAACATCTTCAATGCTGAGGTTGTACATGGGGGTTGTGGGCTGAACTATACTTTAAGCGAGTCAGCAATGGTGGGGTCACTAAGTACAGACATTATCGATACTATGTGTAAGCGACTTGCCAAGCAAACGAAAATGAAAATTAAGTGAAGCGGGAAAACTTAAATAGGCTCACACAGACAAACGCATGCACACGAAGCAAGGGTGGGTAGGCGTCTCGCTTCGTTCAGCATAAAATTGCACTAAAAAAAAAACCTTAATAACTATGTATTAGAAACAAAACAACAAGAAATACAAGTACACCTAATGATGAGGTGATTATGGTTAGATGGATTATATAAGCTGTGTTTCAGTTACTGATGATGATGATTATGATGATGGTGGCGATGATGATTTAAATAAAAAGGATTAGAATAATGGATGGATAATAAACATGCATGCTGCTACCGTTGCTTTCAGATAATAGTGATGATAATAAAGTTGAGGATGAATAGTACTGATGCTAATGTTGATGTTCTGGTTAAGCTGACAATAACGGCGAAACTGATAATGATAAACCTAATAATGATGCTGATGTCGTTGCTGCTGTTGACGATGAAGCTAATGATGATAATATAATAGGAAGCTTGACAAAGACGAGGAAGCAGAGAGCAAGCTGATGAACGGTAGTTGATGATTTTGATCAAGATAACGACGAGGATGAAAAGAAAAAAGAATGAGTGGTACGCAGACGGATGGTGGACTGAAGATGAACTGATGACGGTAAAAGAAGGGATGAAGACGATGATTGAGAACAGTTGCGTGATAACCACAGTTGATGGTGGATGACAGACAAACTATGCTGCGATACAAACCTGTTGTCTGTACGTGCCGTGGTCGAACCAGACTTGAGTTGTCGGCTCCTTGGTTGCACAATTCTGAATGGAAAAAGATAAAAATCAACAATTTATTTTCTCACGGCCTTGTAGGAAATTGGAAAGTCAAATTCATTCACGTTCAGTAGCACTGATTGTCGGTCTTGTGTCTGATAGTGTGTATACATTCACTGTTGCAAGTCAAGACCTTCATTCCTTTCTGTAAGGCTAATGGATTTTGTTGTCTCAATTATGTGCACTTGAAGGGAAAGACATGTACAAAATATATTACATTAAAAATAATAATCTAGAGTTTCTTGATCATAATTAAACTTTCAATAGTGCTTTTAGGAATCGATGAACAGTGTGTATTGCAAATCTACCTCAAATTCTGAGCATAAATGTATGCATTACCAAAACCGCAAACATGTATTGTCTGTTACCTATGAGTGCCTAATTCTGAGAGAAAGAAATCTAAAATTCCATTCATTGCAGCAATCTCTAAACTGTATCCTTTTAATGGTATTTTTTTTATCGTAATTTTTTTTGATGGTATTGATTGCTTTTAATGGTATAGTTTTATGATGAAATTAATTAATTTGTGAGAGGAGAGACAATTTGGATTTTCATACCAATTTCACCCTAATTAAAATATAAATATATATAAATGTTAGCAAGGTTTAAAAGAGTAAGAAATTGAAACTATACTATCAGAAAAGTTACCTGTATGAGAACAAGGGCAAAGCCATAGAATCATGAATAAAGGAACTGTCATCAGCTCAGTGTCACGAGGCGGTGCAAGCTAGAATTCCCGAAAATGAATCAAAGTGACTGATTTGACAGGCACTGACTTTAAGTAGATAAATGCATTACGTCATCTGCCAGGTGTGAGAAATAAGACGACGTAATGTAAGGCTGACTAGGAAGAAACAACAAGAACGTATTCCATGATTAACAACTGAAAGACGTGACGTAAAAGAGTCAAATGGCTGAAAGTATAATTGTCAATCAACGGTTGTTAAAAATAGTAATCTTACATGCCGATACTATAACGTTTATGTATTGTATCATAAGTGTAATTATCTGATGTTGATAATCATCTGGTGAGCACTGCAATAAGCCACTAGAATGATATTTTCACCACATCGTGGACAGTCTCGATAGAGACTTATGTAACACTTAACGTGTGGACGTAACGGTGATGAAAAGATTACGTCACCTCTTTGTATGAATTCGAGCCCAAGACCTCACCACGAGAGAGAATACTGTAAGATGTATAATGTTGGAGCATACTTTGCAAAAGAAAGAGTGTAAAGGACACTTCCTACGTACAACCACGAAATGACGTTAGACATGAAGTGAACATGTCAGGCAGCTGATGGTGCCTTTTCAAAATTTACTTTGTCTGTCTTCAACATTATAGATCAAGCAAATGTCAAAAAAATCATTGTCCTTTGATTGAGAAGGTGGATCAGGGGTGGGGTAGGGGTGGGGTTTCTAGCAAACGCCAGTGAACACAAAGCGTGTTTTAGAATTCAGACATTGAAAGGCAGTCAGTTACATTTATATAAAATCTTCTAGTGATACACAACCCAACATGAATTGTGACAGTGAGCCTTCTGGGAAATCTAAAGGAGATCTCCTGTCTAGTGACGAAAGAGCTCAACAATAACAATCTCTTCAGCAGAAATGTGTGAACTGTTTGTACATCAAATGTTTTTCTTTCTCTTGCTTGTGGTGCAACCAGGCTATGTTGTTTTGTGTGCAGATAAATAGGAGACTAGAAAAACAGCATTACTGCCATTAGAAGTAGGAGACTAGAAAAACTGCATCACAGCCATTAGAAGTAGGAGACTAGAAAAACAACATCACTGCCATTAGAAGTAAGTCATAGATTAACATTGTACAAAACGACTCAAATGTGGCTTGGTAAGATTCCGTGACCTTGGATCACAAAAAAAGAAGAAAAAGCAGGGCATTATGAACAAAACAATCAACATAGAACAAGAAGAAGGACATTATTAACAAAACAATCAACATACAAATGGTTAAAAAAAAAGCAGGTTTGAAAGCAGAAACAGAAGCACTAATAACAACAGCACAAGATCAAGCGCTAAACACGAAATCACACAAAACCAAACTTATGAAAATCTCAGTGACTCCAAATGCAGACTCTACAAGACACTGATGAAACAGCAGAACATATACTAGCTGGATGTTATTTTCTGGCTGGAATAGAATACACCAAAAGACACAATGAAGTGGCAAAAATCTTACACAGAAACATATGTGAGGGCTATGGAGTAAAAACCCGACAACCGGAAGCAGTCATCGAAACAGAGGAAGTCAAAATATTGTGGGACTTAGAAATACGGACGGATCGAGTGATTCCTGTGCAAAGACCAGACATTGTAGTTGTCAATAAGTCCAACTGAACAGCAACAATAAACGATGTTGCTGTTCCAAGTGATAGAAACATAAAATTAAAAGAAAGAGAAAAAATAGAAAAATACCAGGATCTTAGATTAGAAATCCAGAAACTGTAGAATGATAAAGCAGAAGTAATTCCTGTAGTGATAGGATCTTTTGGGAACATAACACCTGAATTGGAAGGCTATCTGAATAAAGTGCCTGGACAACACAAAATTGTCCCACTGCTAAAACCAGCGCTCCTCTGAAGTGCTCACATCCTCCGTAAAACCTTGGATTGCCCAGAATCTTGGTATGATCCCAAGACCTTGGTTCATAATGGACAGTCAGCAGAAGTCGTGGAAAATGGATGAATAATAATAATAAAAAAATAAAAATAAATAATACTTATTTCTTTTTCTCTATTTATTGTCTGTTTTCTTTATTTCTTTTCTTCTCTCTATTCTTTTTCTTATATCTGATCTTCTTCTCTTCTCTCCTCTTTTCTTCTTTCCTTCTAGTAGTATACTTAAAGAACATTTGGTTGAGAAACTTTCACTAAGACTATTTAGCGTTGTGAGTGACGTGGTTTTTAAATCGCAGCTATAAAAAGCTTCTTTGCAGTTTAGGCGAACGGGTTGAGTTCTGACCGATGCTAAGTGAATTGAAACGTCATCAGCGCTCAATAGCTGTAGACCTATTTATAGACGTTAATTGACATTTACTGCTTGTGCCTAAGTAAACATTCATTAGATTTATTTATAAATCTACGTTAACATTTGCGAGCAATTTACAAGAGTAATTAATCCGACGTAAATCCAGACATAAGGCGATGTACTCCAGTCAATTCCTATCTTCTTTTTTTTTATTTTTTTTTTTTACAAAAATAATTGATTTATATGAATAAATCCACTGGCAGCCCCAAATCACGTGACTTTTCAAAATCTAATGATTCTCTCCTTGTTTCAGTAAGTACCTTGCCTTGAGCATGAATGAAATTGAATTCCAGTTGAACGACAATATTCGTAATGGTGAATCCCCACACACCCCCCCCCACCCCACCACCCCATACACACCTCACCCTTTCATTGAGGAAGTAGGTATTCTTCAGTCTGCGAGAGTGGTGGACATAAAAACACGCAAAGAACGACAACTTGTGAATATATATTTACTGATTCGAAGGAAATGGCCGAGACTTTGATAATTAATACCAGTCGAAATCAATGGGTGATACTTTTGTACTTAACACTAGTCGAAATCAATGGGTAATACTTTTGTACTTAACACTAGTCGAAATCAATGGGTAATACTTTTGTACTTAACACTAGTCGAAATCAATGGGTGATACTTTTGTACTTAACACTAGTCGAAATCAATGGGTAATACTTTTGTACTTAACACTAGTCGAAATCAATGGGTAATACTTTTGTACTTAACACTAATCGAAATCAATGGGTGATACTTTTGTACTTAACACTAGTCGAAATTACTAAGTCAGAATCGTCACTTTACATACTGTAATAAATATGAGTAAATGAAATAACTGCCCCACCATCACCACCATCCAACATTATTATTATTATTATTATTATTATTATTAACAAGTCACCTAGTTTAAAAACTAAAGAGAAATGCTAAACGACATATACGTAATCAGCCTTTTTCGACCATTCACGAAGACCAGAATTTTTACTGTTTGTGAATGACAAACATATAATTATATGTAACACTTCCAATGATTACCGGTCCTGACGATAGTCAGCCAGCCGGCAATTGATGACTCTCCCATACCCCCCTCCTCCCGTTACCAATCATCCCCATCTTCTCCAAGCACTATTTTCTATTACTCTAATGAATCCGGTGGAAGCACAGGCAAGGTATCTTCCTTCAGGCCAGTCAAGCGTAAACAAAGATGATGAATTGACGTGAGGGCACTTTACGTCACAGTGAACCCGGCAGATTTGAAATGTCGATAGCTAAATAAATCTGAACTGCTTGCGGCGGCCCAGCAGCGGGCCAACGTCAATACGCCGGGATTTGAATGTCAGCGGCGTTGGTAGTGATGTAACTTCTACCCTTGAAGCTGTCTATACATGTCGGAAAAAACTCAGCCCTGTGGTAGTGCACACTTATGTGTGGCATGATTTCACACGTTCACGCATGCACACATATTCTCTTCCCCCTTCTCTCTCTCTCTCTCACACCACACACAATCTACCTCTCTCACAAACATATAAACGTACACACACACACACACACATCTCTCTCTTTCTTTCTCTCTCTCTCTCTCTCACACATACACACACAAACATATCTTCTCTATATATCTCTTACACAAACAAACACGCACGTCTTTCTCTCTCACATCGCTCTCTCATTTTCTCTTCAAATCACATACACACACACATCTCTTACATACACATATGCACACCTATCTCTCTCTCACACACTCACATAAACACATACCTTCTCTCTCACAGGCACACGCATCTCCCTCTCTCTCTCACACACACACACACACATCTCTCTCTAAAGCACACATCTCTCTCACTTCTCTCTCTCTCAAACATACAAATACGCACATCACCACACCACCACCCCCTCAAAAACACCCCTCACTCTCTCACACACAAACACGCGCATACATCCATACACATACAACCACAAATCCAAAGGTCCTATATTTATTCGGCATTCACTCTCGGTCACTGATTACCCCACCCAGCTCCTACAGGTCCCCCTACTTTCCACCCACCCACCCCCTTTGTCGCAACCACATTTTGTTTGTTTGATTTGGGATTTCAACACCCATTTCCAATTTCCGCTGATTTCGCAGATGGATCCAGCGATGCAGGTTACGAGAACATCATGTATACATCATCTACGAAGGATGTCTCCAGCAAGTCCTGCTAGCCGTTTGCTGCAGACAGACGTGTTGTCACGTTAAAGGTGAAGGTTGTAAAGTACAGACCGAACAACACCTTAATTCTTGAGCATCAAATAAACATAAGACAAATGGGTCATGCTGGAGATTTACTATTTTTCAAGATAGCAGGAAGAGTTAAAGAAAGAAAATCTATTAATATATTTTTGTTGACAAGAATGTTTGAAGAAGACACCTCAGCTATTAGTCACAAAAGCAATCTGATTGCTTTTTTAATTTTCAGGAAGAAACCATTCATGATTATTTCAAAACAGGTACCCTGGTAACTTTCTAATTTCTAAGTTCCTTTAATGAAGTTCTGCCAATCACTAATGTGATCTCAAGTTTGGGACTGCCAATCACCAATCATCAACTATAATGGACTTGTAAGAAGAAATCGTCATTCTGTATTAGTGTCAGTGATTGGACACATAAGCAGCCTCTGTGCAAATAAATTCGCCGCGCTGGTTACACGAAAAACGAAGTGAATTCACTAAATTGTCAATATTCAGCTGGCATTTGAAGCATCAGACTTGGACGTAACCAAGTGATTAAATTAATTAATATCTGAGAGGATATATATATGTTAAGGAAATAATCCTGTACCTAATTTCTTTAAGCAACTTAAATGGTAAGGCAGACATTAAAGTAGGCATCATGTTTACATTACAAATATTATATTTCATATCCAGTCGGTTACATTTAAACAATGCAACAATTACTAGTGACTTTAAATAGAACTGTGTGACGATCATTAAATATTCTCTGTATGTGTTTTATAATTATAAATGGGGTCTATTTTACAAAGCAATCCGTAGATCGACTTGCATCATGAAAGTGTTAGGACTGTGGATACTTAAACAATTAAGTACAATGTTGCTAAGCACTATTTTTTAGGCACTATGTACTATGCACAAGGTCACAATGCATTACGTTGCTTTCCACAAGTTTAAATCAACGTTGCTATACTCACCACGTGACATTCAAGAAATATCTCATATATCTCGAATATCTCAAACTGTGCAAGCGCATTTTGGTTCCCTCATAATATTTATTTTGTGAAGGCAAGCTGGAAGAGCGTACGTGCGTAAAGAGTCAAATTTAGAACTTTACACCCAGTGCACAGTCGATAGCACCTGCACTGAACAGAACCAAGGGCTGTGCCTTATTCAAGAAGGGGCTTACGTCCCTATTCGGGCAGCGCATTATAAGATCATCCACAACGCAATCCCTGTGGGCGCACTGTTAGCGGAACTACTACTACTACTACTAAGAGAAATGCTGGAAGCAACTGATACAAACTGGTGGGCGGTGGTAGTTCCGTTACCTTCTTTCCTCCCCAGAGTCTGCGTAGGACTTTTAGTCAACTCGTAGGAAGTTCTTGGCCCTGGACAGCTCTGGAGGGACTTGGTCCCCCTCTGGTGTCTCGAACACAACATGTGGATCGCTCAATACCTACCCCACCCACCCCCGGGCAAAGAGGGGAAGGGCGTAGAGATAACTATGCTCTCTGAAAAATGAACCCTTCTTTTAAGGATTCAAACTGCCAAAATAAAAGCAGATAGAGAGGAGCTGACTAACTTGAGTCCATATAAGTATGTGTCTTCGTGCGTGCATTTGGAGGTGTGTGTGTGTGTGTGTGTGTGTGTGTGTGTGTGTGTGTGTGTGTGTGTGTGTGTGTGTGTGCATGCGTGTGCGCATAAAATTAGAAACAATTAATATAAACTGATGTACTAAAAATAATTACATAGGAGGGTGATGATGTGCCTATGCACTAAAGATATGTAAATACAAAGGTGCTGAAGTATCTATGCACTAAAAATAAGAACACAGAAAGGTGATGAAGTACATATGCACTAAAAATGAGTACATATAAAGGTGCTGAAGTACATATGCACTAAAAATAAGTACATATAAGATTGCTGAAATATGTATGCACTTAAAATAAATATATAGAAATGTGCTCAAATACATACGCACTAAAAATAAGTGCGTAGAAGAGCGCTCTCAAATACCAACGCACTAAAAAAAATAAGTGCATCATAGGATGTTCAAGTACCTACGCACTAAAAACATAAGTGCATCGTAAAATGTTCAAGTACCTACACACTAAAAATAAGTATGAAGGAGAGTGCTCAAGTACCTTGATACAAAGTCCAGCTGCGGCAATGTTTGATCCTTTCATATACGCGGGATGGACTGTTCAGCAGCCAGGGTGGGACCGGCGGGGGGGCGAGCCTTGAACACATTTCCCGCCCACCACTGAGGTGAGTCGATGAACAGGTGACTCCACTTGCCGAATCACAAGTTGTCTCAGTTGTCAGGTTCAAGACTATTGTTAAGTTAGTGGCTGGGGTCGTCCAGTTCACCATCGCCGCCATCACCATAAGCGTGTCGTTCAACATCAGTACAGGTGAAGTAGGCGTCTGTAGAAAAAAATATAAATATGTTGCTTAATACAGAAATTCATTATTTTTTCTATAAGCATTTTTTGAATATCGTGGAAATACTGAAAAGTGCAAATGTTTAAATAACCAAAATAGATTAACAAATAATCAAGTCAGACAGACTAACAAATCGTTAAGTCACTCAGACTAACAAATAACGAAGTCAGACAGATTAATAATAAATAAACAAATAATTCAAACTAACAAATAATCAAATCAAAGAGACTAGCAAACAATTAACTCACACAAACAAATTAAGCAAATCAAACAAATTATAAATAAATCACTGAGCCTAACAAATAATCAATCAGACTAACAAATAATAAAGTCCGAAAGACTAATAAATAACCAAAGGACTCAGACTAGCAAATAATCAAATAATACAGACTACAACCAACCAGGTCAGACAGACTAATCAATAAATCAAATCACTTAGACTAACAAATTTTCAAATAAGACAGACTCATAAACAATCCAGGTGAATAGATAATCGAGTTGTGACAAATATCTTTCCTTATTTCCATAAACTTTTTACCAATGAAATATTTTATGATTAAATTCTGGAGCACTTTATTTATATTACTGATATTTATGCAGCGAGAGGATCAAAAGTAAACCCCGTGCACTCTACGCTAAGCAAAATGCACAATGAAAATTGGAGTTTTCCCCAAATGGATAATTACATTATGCCGTGTGCTATTATACTCAAAAGATCCATGTCACTCTGTGTGAAATCCTATAGTATAGACTACTATAGAGTATAGAGGATCACTGAAATAGTAAGGCGTGTCGAGCTACCAGATTTTGTTACCGATAACCGGATTATTGGTGATGCTAAACAGGTCCTAAGGGACCTTTAATGAACAAGCCAATACGGCTGACCAATGGCCTGATGCTGGCCAGCCACCACTGGCCAATAGGAGTTAGTAGGGAAATGACTTGTTGGAAAGAAACCCCTCGTCTTATTACCTGTTTTGAAGCGTCGGCAGAACACGCATCTTCTTCGGAAAAGTCCCTTCTTTTGATGCATATGTGCGGTCAAGGTCATTCATGAGTAACTCAGAGTTGTAAATTTTCTAAAATTGTTACTTTCATGTTTTTCTTTCAGCTGACTAAAGATTATTTTAACTTAGTGTGCTGTCTTATAACTCTAAGATATCTTTTATGCTTATTTTATCCAGTAGAATTGCCGTGTGATTTAATGTTGGTTGATTTGTTTGTAACTAATATGTGTAAGCCATTGTTGGAGCCTTGTGCTGAGTCTGATGGAAATAAATAAATTTAGATCAGTATAAATTATTGGGGTGGGTGGGGGTGGTATTTAGAGACATTTTTATCACAACCTTGATTTGTGAAATACTGACTTAAAACTTTGAGATATTCCTATTTCAATTTTGATCTGTCAATATTACTTTGTTTAACGCCTCATGACTATATTTGGAAGAGTATATAACCTGTAAGAGGGCACACATCTTAGATTCATTGTTCACTTTTTGGGAACTAAATAACTGTATTTAGTAACTGTAAAATAATTTATTTTTATAACCACTAAATTAATTCTGATGAGTGTTAAGAAAATATATGTAGGCATATGAAAAGCCAATCAAAGAATTCATGTACAAAATACTGTTTTGTCTCTGACATCACACAGCCAGTGAAGAGCGTCAGCTAACAGGTCATGTGATCAATTTGTTTGTAAACAAAACTGAACTTTCTTTATATCTTGTGATGCACATTACTGTGTTGTCTGAACGTCATTCGACTGCAGTAATATTGTTATTGAATATTGTTCACTCCAGGGTACTCTATGGGAGAACTGGAGATAGTTTTAAGTGAACAATTATAAACAATTATCAAGAGAACTTTTGGAATCTCTAACATTGGCATTCTTGTTGTTGGTCACTGGAGCATGCCAGGTGAGTACTGATCTATCGTGCCTACCTGTAACAAGAAGGTCAGTCCTGGAAGGAGTACAGAAGTTGCTCCTTCACCCAAGTCCGCAAATTGAGAGGTGTGTATTTATCACACTACGGAGAGATGATAATAGTGTTCTCATAACTTAAGACGCCCTCTGGTAATTGCTTAAAATAACCTTACCTCTGACACAAGTCACTCAGACTAACAAATAATCCAGTCAGACAGATTAATAAATATCAAATTGCTCAAGCTAACAAATAATCAAGCCACTCAGACTAGTATATAATGAAGACTAGCAAATAATTGTCAGATACACTCACAAATATTTGTCAGACGAGCCTAACAAATAATCAAGCCACTCAGACTAACAAGTTATATAATCAGTCAGACTAGCAAATAATTGTCAGATACAATCACAATATTCGTCAGACCAGCCTAACAAAAGGATGAGCGGGAGAGCAGATTAAATTCCGTCAGTAATTTATGTTTTCTTTTTAAAATACACAATGGGAATGATATAAAGACAATGGTAAGATAAAAGAAAGAAAGAAAGAAAGAAAGAAAAGGAAAGAAAATAAAAGAAAGAAAGAATGATTACAAGATTACAAGACACCGCATTATAAGGTACAAAACCAGTTTTTAATACTCTTTTATAAAATGCTCAATAAAATAATAATAAAAAGTAAATAAAATCATCATTCTTACAAGTACCCGACCAAGCAATCTTGGATTCGTGTTCTGCATAGAAGCACACAATACTAGCTATTTATCGTGCAACGACTGTAACTTGAGGCCGGGAAATTGACAGAAATATTGTGTTCGAAATAATAGTCCGCGCTGAAATTCCTGAAACGTTGACGTTTTTAATCAAATCATATCAAAACGGTCTGCGTGACCTTTCATTACATCCCTGAGTTTGATTGAAAACAAAATTGATCGAGCGTGTTAGGATGTCGACCGAAAAAGAGAAAAAAACAATTGAAAAAATAAAAAGAGGAGAAAATGATTTCACCTCCGAGAGTGTTATTGTCATAGAAAGAAGTTGAGCTGAGTCTCTTTTTTATTTCTTCTTTTTATTTCTTCCTTTCTTTTCTCCCCACTCTTTCCCCATGTCAGTAATCACAGAAGCCTTCTAATCTGTCAAGGAGATCCGTAGATACACATTAAACCGCAAACATTTTGACAATGGAAACCCTTGCGATGACGTACAAGATAATTGCGATATGTGACGAGTTGGGGAGAAGAGAAGTGGACGTAAAGGGGGTGGTTGTGGGTTGGGGACGACTGTTTACACATCCCCCACTTACTTCTAATTTACCGGCTTGGCTGTAAGTTAATGAGTTTTAATAACCACTCGCACTGTCACTGGTAAGATATGACCCGGAAAGACAACCTCCACAAACAGATCCTGTTTTCCTCTTCTCCTATGAGTCTTGGAGGATGCTGGCGAGCTCCCAAGTGGCGACATATTCGGCGCACCCGGGGTGTTGCGTTGCTCTGCGCTCAATCTCGGTGTCTGTAATCAGTCCAGGAAAAGGGAGGAGTCACAGTGGGCAACGCAACATGCCAGACCGTGACGTCATGAACACGTCGTCCTGATGACTGCGCGTGTCTGAGAAGATTTGCATTTCATTGGCGTGAACCGTCACGTGACCAATATAAATTTTAATGACATATGACAGGTCTTGAAATATTACATTTCACTGACATAAACCAATATTGCTTGAGAGCGGGACTGAAATATACATTTTACTGACGCGGTCCAGTGTGTCTTAATGTGCAACTGAAATAATACCATTCTCTAACATGTGTCTTGCAGTGTCGTTGGAATGATACAAATTACTGGCCCGTATATTGGCTGCATAATATTTACCTGATTACTAGCAATGTGCTTTCCTGCTTATTATTATTGGTAGTCTCACAGGCTTACTGTTATTGGTCCATTTACCGGCAATACAGTCTTCTATAATTTTACCGACAATGGGTCTTGTATACTTGTACTGGTATACAGTCTTCTATACTTTACCAGCATTGTGTCTTGTGTACTCTACCAGCTAACGGACTTCTATATTTTTTACTGTCATTGTGTCTTCTATAATTTCCCGATATTGTTTCTTTTATATTTTTACCGGCACACAATCATCTAAACTTTTACCGACATAATGTCTATTATACTTTATCAACATTGTGTCTTCCATCTTCTGTATTTTACGCCAGCAAACAGTCTTCGATGCTCTTACCTACAGTGTGTCTTTTAACTTTTTACCGACTTACTGAATTCCATACTGTTTGTGACGTGGCAGACGGCCATCAGTTCCTTTACCAGAATACTCTCTTCACTTCTGTTATCCAGAATGTTGTCTCGTGTACTTTTACCGGCAATATCGGTCTCCGGCACTATTTCCACTTGACATTTCATTGAACTAGGAATAACAATGAACAAATTAAGGAATGCTCGTGACCCGAGCGATCACCTGTTTCGAATCGACTCCAACAACAAATCCACCGCACATTACCACCACACACACACACACACCACCACCACCACCACCACCACCACCACCACTAACACACCTTCACCTCATAAAAAATATGTTAGCTGAATCAGTTCAAAACTAACAAGGTTGGCTGTACGCCTTTCCCCCCTCCAAACATATTCACTTGGACTTAATTATAGCGATTGCCCAGCCGGCCTAGCGCCAAAGAATACGCAGACACGGAATAGTTGATGCAGGAAAAGGAAACATTCAAGGGAGAGCAGCAAAAGATAATTCTTCTTGCAGCGTGAGAGCTCGGTAACTATGTCGTACAGAGCGCTTGCTGTCAACTCTTAAAGTGTGCAAATAATAAAAGGAAAGCTTAAAACCAGTTTCATTCAACCGCTCATCAGTAAAAGACAGTTCACTTCTTTCTGGGGTGAAGGTCCTAACTGTCCGTCTTAACCCACGACTTGTGGTTGAGTCAAATTGAGAGAGACAAGATGGAAGACATTCAGACAGGGTTCGAGTCCGGCGAAAAGACAACAAGTGACAATATGTATGTAAATGAAAAGAAAAATATCAGGGAGGCGGAAGGAAATATAATCTTTAATTCTATTCTCTCAGAGGTTTAAATTGTATATCTATATAATTACAACTAATGATTCAATACAATTTTACGCTTTGAAAATTAATAATAATATATTTGCAGCATACTTTTATGGATGTAAGATTAAGAAAACATGCAATTTTACGCTTTGAGAATTAATACATTAATACATCATTGCAGCATACTTTTATGGATGTAAGATTAAGAAACAAAATGCAATTTTACGCTAAAAAAAATAATAAAATAATACAACTTTACGCTTACAGGATTAAGTCAACAATACAACTTTACGCTTACAGGATTAAGTCAACAATACAACTTTACGCTTACAGGATTAAGTCAACAATACAACTTTACGCTTACAGGATTAAGTCAACAATACAACTTTACGCTTACAGGATTATTACAACAATACAATCTTACGCTTAGAGCATTAATACATCATTGCTTTTTATACGTGTAAGATTAAGAATAAGTAAAGTTTAATGTGAAAGGAATATATGTTTACTGACGTTGGATTAATGCAGCTAATAATTTTATTTATGAACGATTAACAAAAGAGTACAATGTTATGGTTCTATGATTAACGTATCAATATACTTTTAAATCATTGATGTAGCAAAAATAACTTAGCAAAGAAATAAATTTTACATGCATCGTATTAACAGAACAAGGAGTAGCAATGGCTTTACTTCAACGTTCTAAAGGTGCAAGCTCTCCTCCCTACTCCCCCCACCACCACACACACGTATACACAGTCATGTGACTTTGCGAGTTGAAAGTTAGTTGAAGACGTTATGATTGATTTGTCTGCTTGCCCATTTAGAATGCATACAGAAAATATTTTTTTTGAAAGCAAATTAAGAAACCCTGACTTAGCTTTCTCCAGACCAATTACTGCATATGTGGTTAAGCAAAACAACTTAGTAAATAGGATTTTATTTTTGTTTTAATCGGGATGAAAGAGAAAGGTTAGTCAAATGGGTAGGTTTCAAATTTGTGGCAAGTCTGACAAACTGGAGTAATAATGGAAAGCGAGTTGTCAAACTAGAATAGTTTTGGTTCTGTAACAGACTGCGATGCATGATTAGGGGAATGTGACACTAGTAGCAAAATCATTTTGTTAACTAAGAAAAATCCGCATTATTAAAATGTGCGAGAAAGTAGTAACGGTTTCACAAAATCATCTATACACAGCTTTTTAAAAAAGGGAATACATCCACATAGTTTAGGACCAGAGAAAGGCAAAAGTTACAAAATGTAAAGTATCTGCTCTTACACCATATAAAAGAAATAATCAAAACATCCTCCTCATGTATGCAGTGATAATTATAAATAATACTTACTTTACGCGCAATTGCCAAAAGATCAACAGGAACATTATATTTTATTCTTAACAAAGCAGTGACTGCAGAAGTTGGCACTCCTGATCTAATCAAACCAGGTCTGTATATAGGAACCTAGGTACTGGCTCCGGAGAGCTCCAGTACTTTCAGGAATTCCTGGTCTATTGTGTATCTGTTTCAAGTGGACCGCAGTAGACAATACATATATGTATACTAACCAACAAGCTGTCGTTTACTACGCCTGGGTTTCTGGGACCTTAGATATCCGGGGGTGGGGGTCAGGGGATAGAGGGAGAAGAGCCTAAATGGGGTTGACACCAAGAAGGTGCCACCAACAAGTGGACAAGAAATTTTGTCCCAAATGTGCACAGTGCTGGATTGCAGATCATTATTTACTTAGCAAAATTGAGAATAGCTGTCCATATCAAATAGCAATTAAAGTTCAGTTAAATATGTCAATATAATTATAAACATATACGTTTAATGGTACTGTATAGCACATCAATTTCAACCTTTATCAACTCACGATGGTTCATTGAACAAGGTGCTAAAATTGTCACGGCACACTATCAGTTTTTAAGGAGCTTTTTTTTTTCAACAAACGAAACTAGTAAAGGTGATTTTAGAAGTTGGACATGAGTTGTCATTTGACAACAGTTGATTAGAAAGGGTTATACTGGTTTGTTTTCCCATTTCATTGACCTTTCATTTTACACTACTTGTAAAATTTACTTTCGAAGACATTTTTTTTGTTCCTCACTTTTGTGTGTGCTTATTTTCGACCTCTACCCCACACCCCACAAACTCACAAAAGTACCCGTGTGGACCCCTTCGCAGCACACCAGTTGATAAACATTAGACTAGCACTTTCTGATCTGTGTCATTGCTTACTTCATCTGACCATTTGTTCATGAATTTTATTTATGTGTTTGAGTGTGTGATGTGCAAATATATGCATTTTTTTTTATGTTGACAGTTTGCAAAGTTTAAAATAAAATATGTTTTTAGCTGTTTGTATGAAGACAGATTTATTGTGTTCTGCATTTGTAATTATCATAGAGCATTCTGAGCTTTTGTAAAAATTATCCAGGGCTCTATTAGGTCATTATTATTCTTAGTACTAGTGGTAGTTTAGTAGTGGTAGTAATAAGTAGTAGTACTCTACATCCATAACTCATAGCATTATTATTTCGAAATGAAAATTTAACACCACTTAGGAATGTCATGATTACCTACAAAACTATGGCAACTTGTACTGACCATATCACCCACCCTCACCCCATCTCCGAAACACACCAATATACTTGTCATTTAAGACAATAGCGGTATGCTCATATACTCTATTATTTTTTAATTTTATTTAGAGTCTGAGGTTAGAGCAGAGAGGTGTGCTGTAACTTCCAAAATAAAAGTGCCGTCATTCAGTGACATTCTCGCTTAAACCCACCCTCACCCCATCTCCGAAACACACCAATATACTTGTCATTTAAGACAATAGCGGTATGCTCATATACTCTATTATTTTTTAATTTTATTTAGAGTCTGAGGTTAGAGCAGAGAGGTGTGCTGTAACTTCCAAAATAAAAGTGCCGTCATTCAGTGACATTCTCGCTTAACGCAAGGGATTTTGAATCTGTCTCCTCCTCCTCTCTCTCTAGGTTACACGTCTATTTCAACACGCACACACACACACACACACACACACACTCAAACACTCTCACCCTCTCACACTCACACGCGCGCGCACATACACTCACACGTGCACACATGCAGGTAGTATATACTTTTATACAGCATATTTAATAAGTCTAAGTCACTACCGATATTTTCACTGGAGAAAGCGATAGAACTGCTGCCTACTAAACGATTGGTGTGAACCAAGAATTGTACGTTCGAAAAAGGCCGTGCGACAGGCGAGTGCTAAGTCTGATGGCGACATCGAGTTGGTGTAACGGGGATATTGTACACCTTAGATGTGATACTTAATGGCGACATCAAGTTGGGTGTAACGGGGATATTGTACACCTTAGATGTGATACTTAATGGCGACGATCAAGTTGGGTGTAACGGGGATATTGTACACCTTAGATGTGATACCTGATGGAATTAAAAGTGAGAGAGTAACGCGCGCATGCGTGTGTATGTGTGTGTGTTTGTAAAGTGATGATGCTTGAAAGACAAATTGATCTGATAAAACATAAAGGGTAGCGTATTCTGAAATGTTAAAGGTTAAGTTGAGCTCGAGGGATGTTTCAGTTACACTACTGAAGTTTTTACATACCGAGAGATATAAAATAACAACAAAACATAAATCAATCTATAAAGAGAAAAATAACAACTTCCCACGAAAAGAAAACAAAACACAAAAACAAAATACTTCAAGCTGTGCACTTGCTGACAAAAAAAGAAGATAAAATAGAACAAAAACACATTCTCTCGCTATCCCACCACCCCCACCCCCTTCTCCCATTCCCACTACCCTTCTCCCCGTTGCACCACACCCATAAAACACTGCGACATTATTATCTAAACCTTAATCGTCTTTACGGTTATAAAGAACAATTTCTAATATCGCGCGAGTTTAGGGGGACATTGCAGATTGAGAATTTGAAAGTATTGCTACGAGTGAGAGAGTAGGGGCGTGTGGGAGGGAGTAGGGCTGTGAGCGTGGAGGTAAAAGGGAAATGAAGAATGAGTGTTAGCTGCAAGCATGCTGCTCACACAAAATATACGGTTCGATGATAGTATTATTGATCGCTTCAAACGGAAATGAAGTGCCGCGAAATTATCTTATCACTAGCGTCATCCATCACCGCGAGTGCATAAAGAGAGGGGCGGCAGGGAGCGACGGCAAGGGAGACCAGAAGATTCCCCAGAGGACACAAATAAATGCACACTTACGCACATACACACACTCACACAAACACTCACGCACATATACAAACTCTCTCACAATCACAAGTACACGCGTAGAGAAAAAAGAAATTAAAGGAAGGTATATTTTATTAAGAAGGAAGGAAAGAAAAAAGAAGCAATAAATGGGTTCGTCAAGTGCCCGCGCAAATGGGATGGAGTGACAAAAAGACAGAAAGTAAATATGAAGAAAGCCGTCAAGTGACAGACAAAAACACGCTTGCAAAATTGGCAGCTCATAAATCATACGACCAGACATCCGGAAGTATGTGAAACAAATAAGTTTAAAGATTTTTTTTTTAAATCACCATCAACAAGAGAATCCTACAAGAATGTATGACTGAAGAAAAAAAAGGAATATGTAAAAGCAAAACTGAAATGATAAAAGAGAGAAAGAACACATAAAAAGAATAAGTAAAGGAAGGAAGCAGAGGTCGAATGAAAGAAAAGGAAAGAGGAAAATAGTGAAAGATAGAGGGGGAAATGAAAGAAATAATTGGAAGACGAACGAAAGAATGAATTTAGAAAAGACAGAAGAAAGGAAAAGAATTAAACAAATAACAAAATGTGAAGAGTGATAAAAGTAATAATTTAAATGTTTCAGCTAATTTCGCAAATGTTAACTACAATACAGACTAACGAAACAAACACCCATAGACTGCAAACAGAAGAAAGAAAGAACACTTTTGAATCGTATAAACAAGGTGTTTTAAAAAACATACACTCAGGGTTTGAAATTTAAATAAAGTAACTCAGAGACTACCACCATTACCACTCCAATACATTCCCCCCCCCCACCCCCAATTCCTTACAAATCCCACGAGGTTTAGAAAAACTGAAAATACTCCCTAGGGCTTAAATCGTCACGCACGTGTTGTTCAAACTTTTTGTTCACCAAACGTAAAAAAAAAACCCACAAAAAAAAACTGCAAATGTCTGCGTAAAAGACGCTTTCAACGTTGTTTTTCTTTCTCACAATGGACACTTTAAAAACGGAGAAACTAAACACGAGGAGAATTAGACTTTCAATCTATTACCGGTCGATCATGTTATCATAACGTCTGCTCACTTCCGTCTGGAAGTAATTGCACATTTAGACCGCAATCAATTATCTCCCCTTCGAGATCCGCTTCTCTCTCCTCGACACATCGTCAATGGCGAGCAATTTCATGCTGACACTGATCGCAAGAATCAATGGAAGAATGTATGAGGCCAAGGACAGGAGTAATTAAGAACGGACAAGCGAAATCAAATCTGTTAACGAGAATCAGACTAGTGAGTATTTAAATCACATTCGTTTTCAGAGACAGAAGACGTCTGGGATAGTTTCATTTTCAGGCGCGAATTGGTTCATACTCAACGCTGTACGAATGACACTTTGACCCGTGCGTTGTTTGAGTGAATGCAACAGTCCTCTGTTGGGGTGAAGGCCACTTTGTTACTTCTGCAACACGACTTTCCGGTGCTTATTGTTTGCGGTGTTGAAGGTTTGCGGTGTTGAAGGTTTGCGGTGTTGAAGGTTTGCGGTGTTGAAGGTTTGCGGTGTTGAAGGACTCCGCGAGTGATTGAGGGGTACAGTGCGCTGCCGTAAGTCAATCAGAAAAACAAGGAAAATAATTTTAGTGGTTTGTATTTAGATCTATAACCACGGCTTCCGAAATTTAAGTAGCAAATTTTATTACGGTTGCAAACAGAAGTTTGGAATCTGGCAGATCTATTCTTTCCCCCGACCACCACACTTCCGCCCATCACCAAAAAAAAAAAAAAAAAAAAAAAAAAAAAGCAGAACAAAACAAAAAACCCCTATAAAATCCCCAACAGAAAAAAAAAGACGCTTACAAATCAAATACTCTGCTACTGGACGGTTTTCAAAGACAAAGAAATAATTTATTTAATTAATTATTAAAACAAATGTAGGACAAACTATTTAATTAATTATTAAAACAAATGTAGGACAAACTATTTAATTAATTATTAAAACAAATGTAGGACAAACTATTTAATTAATTATTAAAACAAATGTAGGACAAACTATTTAATTAAAGAAGCATTGGAAGCGTGCTTCTAAGAAGTTTCAAGTCGACAAAATCGAGTTAACGTCATCCACAACGGCTCTTGTGGAGAAAGCGACAAATTGACTTTACGACCTGCTTCTTCGAAGTGAAGTTTAATTGAATTGCATGGCAGGAAATTTTCTGAAGACTCTTTGATAGAAGTGTTTCGAATGTCAGCGCCGACTTTCTGGGGTGGTTTTTTTGGGGGGTGGATGGGGGAGGAGGATCCTGCGAATGCACACGTGATTGCAATTATAGACCTGACAAGGTGACTCCTGCAATTTGTCCAAGACTTCTCAAAGAGTTGATTCGAATCTACTGGCGTAAGCCCGAAGTTGGGCGTCCCCTCTTTTGAACGCGTCTGAGTACTGCAATGCTCTCTAAATCAATGAACAAATATTAATGATCGGGGAACCCTTTCCCTCCTGAATCATTAGAGCTGGACCACTTCAGTTAGAAATAATTTTCAGTGTGTCTCTATATACACGAATCATTTTGGCACTGTTCGTCAGGGGAATGCTGACGTTAGCAAGTTGTGTTACCCTCAACTCCGTTCTATTTAAGACACACGACAGCTCAGACACGTTTGCTTGAAGACACACGAGAGCTCAGACACGTTTGCTTGAAGACACACGACAGCTAAGACACGTTTGCTTGAAGACACACGACAGCTAAGACACGTTTGCTTGAAGACACACGACAGCTAAGACACGTTTGCTTGAAGACACTTGACAGCTAAGACACGTTTGCTTGAAGACACACGACAGCTAAGACACGTTTGCTTGAAGACACACGACAGCTAAGACACGTTTGCTTGAAGACACACGACAGCTAAGACACGTTTGCTTGAAGACACACGACAGCTAAGACACGTTTGCTTGAAGACACTTGACAGCTAAGACACGTTTGCTTGAAGACACACGACAGCTAAGACACGTTTGCTTGAAGACAAGCGACAGTTCAGATACGTTTGCTTGAAGACACACGACAGTTCAGACACGTTGAACTAAAGACCACAATTCAGAGAGGTTTGACTGAAGACACACATCAGCTCCGTCAGGTTTCACTTAAAACACACAGCGTTTCATTCAAAGCACACAGCAGGTCAGTTTTCACTTACGACATACCATAGCACAAACATAACATAAAAACACAACAGCACATACAAGACGCCACAAACACGATGTCACAAACATGACATTACAAACACGACAGCACAAGCATGACGCCACAAACACGACAGCACAAACGACGTCAAAAACGTACATACATTTGTGCTGCCGTGTTTGTGATGTCGTGTTTATACATTGGCGTAGTTAGCAGAGATATTATTTAATATTTCTCTCCTCCTTCCTTCCAAACGATCCACTCTTCCCTTCATCCGTTTGTCTTGCAAATTTTCTCTTCCTGTTCTTAACAGTACAGTAAATGTATCATCAACAAAACAAGTTAATAATACTACGTCTGGCACATCAACTAAACCAGTTAATACTACGTCTGGCAGTTAACATTCGTGACACTTCCAATCCACCCTGTCTTGTAGCCAACAACTCCCCGAACTTCGACCTGAGGATTGTAGACTTCAGTTAAAACAAAGTCTGGAATCCTGATTGGCATAAGTAGGGCAGATCTTGGTGTGTCTCCTACTGGTCGAGCCCACAAGGAATCAAGACTCGATCAAGGTCATTAATGAAGACGCCCACACGAAAATCTAAACCCAATGTCACTCCTGTTACCTCTAGAAGCACGTTACACACATTATTGCAACGAGTATATAGACTGGTTACACACATTATTGCAACGAGTATATCGACTGGTTACACACATTATTGCAACGAGAATATCGACTGGTTACACACATTACTAGAATCAATATATCGACTAGTTACACACAGAATGAATATATCGACTGGTTACACACATTATTGCAATGAAAACATCGACTGGTTACATACATTTTTACAATTTTATATAGATTGGCTATACACATTATTACAATGAATATTTTGACTGATTACACACATTATTACAATGAGTATATCGACTGGTTACACATATTACTACAAAGAATATTTGACTGGTTACACACATTATTACAACGACTATATCGATTGGTTACACATATTATTACGAGTGTATCGGCTGGTTACACACTATATTGCAATGACTATATCGACTTGTTACACACATTATTACAATATGTAGATCGAGTGGTTACACACATTATTACAATGATATATCGACGCGTTACATATATATTATTACAATGACTATATCGACTAGTTACGTACATTATTGCAATTTGTATCTCGATTGGTTACATAATTATTACAATGAATATATCTACTGGTTACATATATTATTATTGCAATGAGTGTAGCGACTGGTTACATGCATCATTACAATGATATGTCTACAGGTTACATCATATTATTTTATTCATACATGCACTCTTTCGTCAGGTTCTCTATTGCCACCTTGTTGTCGGTAGAAAGTTTCCACCTGGTTGTCGGTAGAAAGTTTCCATTTTGTTTTTCTATACACAGTTTAGTCAGAATTCTATTCCCCTCCAGTTTTTCTCTGAAAGCAGCAATTAATTGCTTTAATCTAAAACTAAATGTAGCACATAAGCTTACTATCAACTTCTGCAGAGAATGTTTACTTTTCTTTCTCTGAACCAGGAGTTCTATTCTTAGACATTATTAACTCTAACAACTCCATGATTTCTTCTTGTAGGGTTAATAACAGTTATTTCTGAGGTCGAAGTATTTCGTGCACAATCCGCCTTGTCCTCAAGTAGGTCGTTAGAATTCAAGATTTTCCTCTCCGAGGATTTGTTATTAAAATATCTTCTTTCAGGTCCGTCAGTTTTCACCCACTTTTAAAAGGTACATTTACACGGTGTTCGTCAATATTTCATTGATCATTTCCTGCAGAAATATATCTGACAGTGACATTCCTAACGTTCTCACTGCTGGTTTCATCTGTCATTCAATAGTTAAAACACATACATGTATTCGTCTAACCTAACCATTACCCGACATCACATACATGTATTCGTCTAACCTAACCATTACCCGACATCACATACATGTATTCGTCTAACCTAACCATTACCTGACATCATACACATGTATTCGTCTACCTAACCATTACCTGACATCATACACATGTATTCGTCTACCTAACCATTACCTGACATCATACACATGTATGTCGTAAGACAGGAAGAACAATCTTGCTCTGACGTCATTGTTTCGTTCCCAACACAAACCCCTTACCTCTTGGATCACCCTTTCGTTTATTGTCGTTCGGACATCATATAGAGAAAAGGAATGCATCTGTACATCAGTGTATTAATTAATCTGTTTATCTGTGTACTAAATAATTTGTCAGTGTGCTAATGAATCATAATTTCAGTATGCTACTGTATTAATATATCAGTGTATTAATGAATCAGTTAATTAGTGTTGCTAATGAATCAGTTTATCATATACTAATGAATCATTTAATCAGTGTGCTAATAAGTATATCAATGTACTGAATGTACCATCATTATACAAACCACATGTAATGATTGTACAATCATAATACAAAACACATATAATGATTGTACCATCAAATACAAATCTCTTACGGTGACTGTAACATCATACATATACTTCGACTGTACCATCATAATACAAACCATATACATACAGTGACTGTACCATCATAATGCTAACCACATATAATGACTGTCATCATAATACAGAATATATGTAACGACTCATTCCATTCCAAACAGACTATTATACCACCATAATAAATTCAGTCTGCAATACAAATAACTTTTTAGTTGTGACTCAAATAACGTATTTCATTTCGATAAGACAGATAAAGTATTGTCTATTCACCTCCGCCCCATCCTCCCCCTCACAGTGATTCACGTACAAGTACCACATTCTCGCTAATGGCAAAAAAAAAAAAAAAAGAAAAGGGAAAAAACCTACAATGATAGCAATACACATAAAGTATACATGAAGCACCATTCGGTAATCTACATACAACATGACACCAACAAGCCAGTTACTTTTCCCAGAAGGCACAATGACTGACGTGGTGTGCATAAAACATTAACTAGCTAACTGACGTCTACAATTTTCGAACCAATCGAGCTGCGATGAGTAACCGCCTCTGGCACGACCCTGAACTTAATGATCCCAGCACCACCTTCCAAACTTCCCATGGGACGCTCGTGGTTATTAATAGCAGGCACACGAAGAGCCAGTGGTTGACCTAGAAATACATGTACTTGTATGCAAGGCGCCTTGTGTTCCAAATCCGTAGATTCAATAGTCAAAGGTGAACCAGGATTTCAATTTCTCATGAATGACTGTATGTGTATATTCGCGCGTGCATGCGTGTGTGTGTGTGTGTGTGTGTGTGTGTGTGTGTGATTCATTATAATGAGACTCTGACTTACGGGGCTCCTCTCGCCTCCTCCCTTCCCCTCTCTCTTCCCCCCGCCCCATCTCCGCTCCACCGCACTCTGGCTCGGAGTAAACGGATTCCAGATCCCACGATGAAAAATCAAAAATTATCTCATAACTGTAATCACCGTAAGTGCTATCATAATCATATTTACTCACCTTTGCACCGCCATAACAAAACTATTGACAGAAATGCTACGCGAAGCGTGGTTCTCTGCAAGCAGTGTATGCCCCCCCTCAATCCAGCCCTTTTCATGTTTAGGTCCTGAAGATTTTTTTTCTCTCTTTCTCCTCTCTTAACATTCTTTATTTTATTTTCTCGCCCAGACACTTTTTGATGTTCTTCTCTTTTGATGTCATAACTCTTCATCGAGCGCGGAATTTCAATGGCAAATCAGCCAAAGATGCCAATTATTGGAATTCCCTAACTTTCTACGCTCTTCATCTCGTCAAGCGATCTCGGGAAAGTAAGGAAGAAAAAAAATATCGCCCGCATACTTGTCAGATAGGGTTTGAATGTCTTTGAAGGGTGACGTCCCTTCCCAAGAGCCCGTTCCTTGGTGTCTCTAGTGTCATTTCAGTTCAAGGCCCGCAATTATTGCTGGGCCCGTCCAGTAGGCTGTATCTTCCGGTCCGTACCCGATACAGGCTGACTAGTAGAACTATATTATATATAGCTCTGTGAGTAAAACCTGACGAAAACCGATCATTGCAGCGCAGTGAATGAATGAGTAAAAATTTAGACCTGGGGTGGGGTGGGGAAGATGACCTTTTATTTCCCCAAAATACTTTTATCTAGCATACCATAATGCTTTTCGCGAAGCACACAAGATGATTGAATGATTGAAGTAGTTTTAGAATGGGGTCAAGCGTTAGGGTCCTGTAGAATGGGGTTGGGACCACATGGTACAGGGAACAATACTGGCAGGCCGGAATTGTTCCAGAGGGGTGGGGTGGTGAGGGATGAGGCAGAGAGACGGAAGGAGAGGTTGTATCGGTAACAGAAATGGTGAACGCGTTCTGTTCACTTGTGAAGGAGCCAACAGTACCGTCCTTGAAATTGTGCTGGAGAGTGGTGGTTGGTGGAGAGGGTTCAGCAGAAGAAAACCAGTCAAAGTTTCATTTAAAGGATGAAGCAGTGGCGACGAAGGAAAGATAATAATAGCCTTTCGATCAAGTGGTCAGAGCTCGATTCTTAGTCAAAGGTGATGGACTTAATGTCTTGTCCGTCGAGGGGGGGGGGGTCCAATAAATCGTATTGCATGTGCTACACTAAAGATATTTTGACACTTACCAATCGGAATGAGTAGATCGTTAGTCTTAACAAACTAAATAAGAACAACCAAAAACGGTACTGAGAAAATTCATCAGTCTCCTATTTCTATTTCACTCTTTCCATCTACAGTACTAACTCCATTTTATACCTCCCTTCTAAAGAATATTCCTGTGACGCTAACGCCACCTAGTTAATGGTTATGATTATTATTATTTATTAATCATCCATAACTTATTACAGGTGATGAGAATATTAATATATATATTATTAATAATTCTCCAGAAGACACCACTCGATTCTCTCACTTGGCGGATATGCGGGCGCTGTTAACGGTTTTTCTCTTCCACAACATTAAAGACAAACATTTACCGTTACAAATTATTTCCATCGGTAGAAAACTTCTTACTAAAGGAGAAGATAACTCTATATTTAACAAGCCACCATGCACTCACTTTCTTCTCTAACATAAAAGGTTATGTGTATGGTCAATAAATTTAATTTAAATTTAATAAATTTAAAATAAAAAGATTATTTGACATGAGTATTTCCATGAAACACTGTTCGAATAATTTCAATATTCATACAGTCTTATATCTTAACACGTAATTCAATCGGTCAGAGACAGTATAAATCACAGTTTAGTTCTTATCAGAGAACAGAATTTGAATTATAGAGATTATAACAATAATAACTTCTACATATCCTTATCTAGGAGAAGGCACAATAGTCTTTGTGCACTTTCATAACAAAGTCACAAGTTTATTATCCTAAGGAAATTGTCGGTTTCACATGTTTTCCTTAAACAGTGTAGGTAGAACACTGATGAGTGGCTATTTTCTTGATGCTAACCTGGATGCTCCTATGTATTAGCTCTTTCAAGCAAAACAACTACAAAGCAATTTCCAGTAACAGAAATTCCATGATACTGTCAGTATAGTTTGCCACCATACATCAACAGGATGCAGTATACCTGACTACATGGAGATAGATACTTCTCACTTATACCATGATGGTATCAGTTTATAAATCAGTAAACCCAGAGATTCAAGTAAAACAAGAAAAGACTGCTTATTCCCTGTAAAATATTATCAGGAAACAAAAGCTAAGTTTCCAATTTATCCATCTTTAACTCCATTCTCTCTTACATTCAATTAAATTATCAGCTTACAGTTTCCTGCAACAGTATTTATTAGCCTGATACATGCACACAGCATAATAAATACACCATAATAGTGTGGCTTTGTTTGACATAGTGAATGACTACACAAAATCACGTAGCTTTGTTTGACATATGAATGACTACACAGGATCGTGTGGCTTTGTTTGACATAGTGAATGACTACACAGGATCGTGTGGCTTTGTTTGACATAGTGAATGACTACACAAAATCACGTAGCTTTGTTTGACATGGCGAATGACTACACAGGATCGTGTGGCTTTGTTTGACATAGTGAATGACTACACAGAATTACGTAGCTTTGTTTGACATATGAATGACTACACAGGATCGTGTGGCTTTGTTTGACATAGTGAATGACTACACAGAATTACGTAGCTTTGTTTGACATATGAATGACTACACAGGATCGTGTGGCTTTGTTTGACATAGTGAATGACTACACAGGATCGTGTGGCTTTGCTTGAATGACTGTACAGAATCATGTACTCTTGTTTGACATGGAGAAGGATTACACAGACAGGCCTTTAATATACACAACAAAATAAGGATTACGGGCCTTTAATATACACAGCAAAATAAGGATTACGGGCCTTTAATAACACAGCAAAATAAGAAGTACGTTTCAACTACCACCCCTGAAACCACTTTGCATTAGACTTCCTGTAAGATTCTTCTACTTTTTGTGCATGACCACGTGTTATACCATTTCTGCACGGTTGGGGAGTCTATATTTAAAATACAATGAATACTCATGACAATAATTATTGCAATTCCTCCTCTCTTTGTGCGGCCGATCCGTATAAAAAACACGAGTAGCCAATACAATATTTCAAGGACACGAAAGATAAGGAGAGAGTTAAATGCATTTAAGGTGGACGGATGAGTATGACTTTAATTTTAAATGTTCAACTTTCTTTTTCATTAATTTTAATTTTAATTACAGTATATTGCTTTTAATGAGCATTTAACGCTTATTACACAAGAGGTAGAAAATCTTTCGTTAAGAGTAACTGGGATCGAGGGTCATTTATCGATTTTAAATTTTTTTTCTTCTTCTTAGTAGTAGTAATAGTAAGTAGTAGCAGAGTAGTAGTAGTAGCAGCAGTAGTAGTAGTTGTTGTTGTTGTAGTAAGCATAGTAAGAAACCCGTTATATTTTCATCATTCACTTTGCTGATAGGACTATAGATAGTGGTCACGTAGCAAACGTTTATTATGTTATATTTTCCAAAGATTCCATTGATTTCCAGCCTTTAAGTGATGTGTGCAAAACAGCCATTACATAGTATACATCATAACGGTGCTACTATTAAACCTATAGCAGCACGTGAATAGTGTGGTATTATGAAGTCATCGTTTTCTCTCTGCAGTTATCTGCTCTTTGTTGACGGATTGGTGAGCCATCTTTAAGAATGAGCTGTCCACGGACTGGGAATGGCGTTTGTCAGTTTCGGTTTCCCCCTGAAATCTCCCGTGGCACAAACATGAAATGAAATAAGATCGTCGACTGAAAACCCGCTTTCTTACATGGAAAATATAGGTCCATGCTGGAACGCATTCAAAACACCTAGACTTGGGTCTCTCCACTCCCAGTTATGCCTCTTGATTTCTGTTTCTTTGTCTTTGTGTGTGTGTGTGTGTGTGCGTGTGCGTGCGTGTTTGTGTGTGTGTGCGTGTGTGTGTGTGTGTGTTCTCTCTCTCTGTCTATGTATTTCTCTGTGGTCTGTGAATTTGCCTCTCTGTTTGTTTGTTTCTCTGTTTTTCTCTGTGGCTGTGTCTGGCTGTTTTGTGTCTGTCTCTCTCTTTTTCTGTCTGTGGCTGTCTGACTATTTTCTGTGTCTGTCTCTCTCTGTGTGTTTTTCTCGGTGTCTGTGGCTGTCTGTTTTTTGTGTCTGTCTCTCTGTTTTTCTGTGTCTGTGGCTGTTTCTGGCTGTTTTGTGTCTGTCTCTCTGTGTCAGAGAGATTTCTGTCTCTGTATCATTCTGTGGCTGTCTCTATTTGTGTCTCTCTGTACCTGTCTGTCTTTCACTGCGTATCTCTTTTTGTATTAATTTGTATTCTCTCTGTATATCTTCTTATTTGTGTTTGTGTTTTTGTGTATTTGTGTTTCTCTCTCTATCTCTCTGATTCCTGTGTTTGTCTGCGGTTCTCTTAGTGGTTATCTCTTTCCTCCCTCACTATGCCTAAATGTATGTCTGTCGTTCAGTCCCCCTCCCCCGATTCCTTGTCTACCTACAGTTCTATATGTGTATGCCTCTATTGATCTCTTTTTCTTTCTTATTCTGTCCCCCACTCTGTCTCGCTTCTCCTTCCTCTCCGAACCCCGCTTTCTCTCTAAATATGTCTCCGCTCCTTTCTCTTTTTCTCCTCGGTCATACCCCTCCACGACAACCTCTTGCATTTCTCTCCCCTTGGAACTACTTCTCCGGTACACGGAAGTGAGCAAGACCCACCCACCCCCACTCCGACCGCACAATGCACCATTTTGTGGAAGAAAATAAAATAAAAATAAGAAAAGAGAAAACGAGCCTGTCGCAGGAAACTTAATGTACCTTGTGCATGTTGTCTTGACCGACGTTCCGCATGTTGTTCCGTAATCGTCTTTTGTTTGATTAATTCTGGATTTAAAAACATAAGCGAACGGAAAACGTTTCTCTTCGATTTTTAGACTTTCTGCATGCAGAGCCCTAACGTTGAGGGCGAATGACAGGCCGGAATTCAACTCGAGCCGATGGAGATAAAACTTCCAGCAAAAAGTAAACTTCATGAGTAGTGTATTGAAAATCTATTTCACGTAAAGAGGGGAGAGAAAGATTTTTTATTTAAAAAAAATAGTGCGTTCCTTCGCTTCGAGAAGGACAAAGAAAGATAGTGACAGATATGGAGGGGGGGTAGGGAGAGAGAAGAGAGAAAGATATACAGTACATCAGTTCTATATAAACTGTGCAGACTCTCCTTGACGAGAGGAGAAACTGGTTTAATGAAGGATAGGAACAAACGAGCAAACATAAGTAAACGAACAAACAAACAAACAAACAAATCGGCAACTTGCAATACAAATTCGGTAACAGCCACTCGAAACAGCATTTTTTTTTTAAAAGAAAAAAGATCCATTCCTTAGCAAACCAAAGCGGAAACAGTCTTGACCGAGACAAATCTTTCCGAGCAAGCAGTTCAACATTACGCATTCAAATGCGTATCCAGGCAGTTCTCTCCCCTCACATCAATTCATAAGCGTCCCTGATCACAAACTTTTACAAAACTTGCAAAAGCAGCCAAAGCTAGTAAGTGTGCATGTGTTGTGAGCTTGGTGTAATTGTGTGTGTGCGTGTGTGTTGAGACATGGTGTGTGAGAGTGTGTGTGTGTTGTAAACATGGTGTGAGAGAGAGAGTGTGTGTGTGTGTGTGTTGTGAACATGTGTGTGTGTGTGTGTGTGTGTGTGTGTGTGTGTGTGTGTGTGTGTTGTGTGTGTGTTGTGAACATGGTATGTGAGTGTGTGTGTGTTGAGACATGGTGTGAGTGTGTTGTGCGTGTTGTGAACATGGTGTATTTTGTGAGCGTGGTATGTGTGCGTGCGTGCGTGCGTGCGTGTTGTGTGTGTTTCGTTCGTGATGTGTATGTGTATTTTGTGAGCGTGATATGTGTGCGTGTGCGTGTGCGCGCGCGTGTCAGTATTTAAAATCTTTAAAACGTCTCAACATGTCATCAGCTCTAAGCAGCAGTCCAGGCCCTTGCATAAAGAGAATCGTCTTCCTCATTAAGTCTGATAACTCTCTTATCCAGAAGCGATCAATGGGAGGTAATTACACGTGGGTTGATCGCCAGCACTCAAACGTCACTCTATATAAGTGATCTTGCAGTTAAGATTTAAAAGCGGAAAGATTCTTTTTATTGACAAACTCTGCCAGTATTTAAAAGTAGCAGAGGTCTAACGGGACTTAAAGCATTAAAAGTGGATTCTCTTTGTCAGGATAACTTAGTCGTGGTATTCTGGTACAAGCAAAAGTGTACTGTTATATAGAATCACAAAATTCGAAGTGTGTGCATAAACAAAGTTGTAATGATGGAAAACAATAAGCACAATTTGTATGTGTGTGTGTGTGTGTGTGTACGCCCATGTATGTGTGATTGATTGCTTTGGCGAATATTTTTTTTTTTACTTCCACAAATTACATGTACTGTCATAAGCTTTTACGTTTATCTTAAAAAGGACCCAACTAAATCATTTCTGTAAACGGAAAAGTATTTTTTATATCTTTTGAAATACTTTTATTTATTTCTTTTACTTTGTTATTTTTACAGAAAGCATTTAATCACTTAAATGTGTGCCTGCCTGTAAATCTTTTTCCTTTTTCTTTTTTCTTCTTTTTTTTCACGACGAGTTCTCGTAGCCGACTCACTGTTCGGCAGAACGCATTGCGAAAGATTTAACGCATGTGACCTGACGTCAAAGCGTGGCCCGCTATTGGGATTTGTCGAGAGGCAAATGATGCGGCCTCCTTTAAAAAAATAAAAATAAAAAATAAAAAAGAAGGGTAAAGGAAAAAAATAGGACTCAGTGATCAGCTCTGCAGCAAGGGGTGGAGGTGGGATAAATCTTTAGTTCTTATATACTTTCTAGTGTTGGAATCTGTTCTTTTAAATAAAAGTATGTAATCATTGTTTTATTTCTTGCATTTTGACACACCCTTGACTCGTCCAACCCGTGGGTGCTAAGCTAGGTTCTGGCCCTTCGAGATTTCGAATAGTGGTCGTGTGTGTTCGTTCGTTAAAACTTATTGCAACCTTATAAGAGATTTTACCTAAAGGAGGTATATTGTATCTGAAAGCGAGAATAAATTGTCATGGAGAGAAAGGGTGTTAGGAAGAGGGAGGGGGAGAGAGGTGGGAAGAACTTTGGGTGGAGTATTCTTGCGGACGTTTGCTAAGGATGTTGTCGGTAGCGTATACTTCCTGTCCTGAAAAAAAAAAAAAGTAGATACTTACTTTGCGAAATGTGTAATACATGGGACAGCGCTTTATCGTGTCAAGGAATGAAACGGGTACCATTTCTGGCATGTCGGCTGAGCTAGAACACCGACTACGAGACATAAAATGCTCTTCAACCTGATATGGGCTCAAAACCCTGACTTCTGGAGAGAGATCAGGGTCACTGGTGGTTTTTACAACGCCACCTGCCTTGCACTACAATTACCCGAAAATGATCAATTGTTCACTGCCCTTTAACTGGATGTAACAATTAATTATTGCAAAATTGTCCACCCTTAATTGGAGTTTGCAAAGATTTATGAAGCGTTTGTTCATTGCAAACTGAAATAGCTATAATTAGATATTTTTAAAAAATAAAAGAAATCGGTGGGCTTGACATCAGCAATTAATTACGATTTAATAGCCGTTGGGAAATTGCGACTGATTCATAACCAGCAATGAAGTGGAAATGTCTAGAGAGGAACTTTTAATGAGCAGGCAAGGGGTTAATGGAGAACGAAATGCTGTCTTAAGAATTCAGTTCAGTTATTGGTATAATAAGCGGCGATAAATAGGAAAATTATTCAGTTTCAGCAACAGCAATAACAGAAGTCAAACCTGAATGTCACCAGACACATTGTGATGTTATTTGTACAGTAACTGGTATAAATGTTTACTAGAAACAAATATACCACTGAGGGTTTTGAAAGTATTTTTTAAACTTTATATTATAAATACAAATAATACTAATGATACGCTTTTCAAAACGACACAATGCATATTTACATTATGAAAAATTAAAATCTTTATGACAAGGGAAAGTTACGGAGAAGGTGTGTGCGTGAGTGTGTGTGTGTGTGTGTGAGAGTGTATGTGTGCGCGTGTGCGTGCGTGTGTATTTGTGTGCGCGGCACGTTTGTATGTGTGCTCGTGTGTGCGTGCATATTTGAGTGCGTTAAACTTGTGTTGTGTGGGATCAAGCATTCCACTTAAAAATACTTAAGTTTAAAAACATTATAAGAAATTGGAAGGAAAACAGTGGTATGGATGGAGTGAATGTGAGATGTATTCCACATAGATGAAGTTTACTTAATGTAAAGTTCCTTAATGCGACCAACCTTACCCCTGAACACAGCATACCTTGCTCCTTAATATGGATTACTTTACTCCTTCACATACCCTTCACTTAATACGATTAACCCTGCTCTTTAATATTTCACACCTTATTAATGCGGCATTCCTTGCACCTTCCAAGGGCATATCTTTCTCCTTAACATATATTTCTTCTTAATACCACATACTTTACTTCTTAATACGACATATTTTACTTCTTAATACGACATATTTTACTTCTTAATACCACATACTTTATTTCTGCATAACGCATACATGACTATTTAATGCGACTTAGCTCGTTAATGCGACATATCTTGTTTCTTACTCCTTAATGTTGTATACTTTACTCATTAATACGAAATAACTTGCTCCTTAATACAACTTACACTGCTTCTTAATACTCCACACCTTACATTTCAATATATTATTCCTTGCTCCTTCAAATGGCACACCTTACTCCTTATAACTCTCATTACCATTTACCAGACATCTTACTTCTTAATATCACATTTCTACTCCATAATAAGACACATCTTACTTCTTAATATCACATTCCTACTCGATAATAAGACACATCTTACTTCTTAATACCACATTCCTACTCCATAATAAGACACGTCTTACTTCTTAACACCACATTCCTACTCCATAATAAGACACATCTTACTTCTTAACAAGACGTACGTTACTTCTTAATGCGACACATTTGTCTATTTAACACGTCGTACATGTCAAGTTTACTTAATTCTAGATGAGAGAGGAAAAAATTATTGACTGCGTGACCAGATCATCTGTCAGTGAAACCAGACTTGACATTCGTTATGCCAATCACCGACCACCGTTGAAAAGAACAAGTCGAAGTTTGGCTTTTATGAACAGGAAGGTGTACAACTTGCTTAGTGTTTGAGATATGAATTGGTAAATTGAAAAATTTATTACAGTACAAACTGATATTAAAATGTAAATGATATGAATAAATAAATGATTAGTAAGTAAATTAGTAAACGATATTAAAATGTAAATACTTAAGCATTTTCCAAAATATTGTATACACAACACAATCCTAGGTACAATATTTGAGTTAGCTTGCACAACGTAATCTTAGATACAACATTTGAGTTAGCTTGCACAACATAACTCTTGGTAACATATGAGTTAACTTGCACAAGTAACCCTAGGTACAACATTTGACTTAGTTTGCACAACATAACTCTTGGTAACATATGAGTTAGCTTGCACAACGTAATCCTACGAAAAAAAATTGAGTTAGCTAGCACAACGTTACCATAGGTACAATATTTGAGTTAGCTAGCACAACGCTACCATAGGTACAATATTTGAGTTAGCTAGCACAACGTTACCATAGGTACAATATTTGAGTTAGCTAGCACAACGTTACCATAGGTACAATATTTGAGTTAGCTAGCACAACGTTACCATAGGTACAATATTTGAGTTAGCTTGCAATAATACATCTGTCACACAACATCATAGTTATTTTTGGATTATGCCACAATTGGTATACGGCATCTGAATTAATCTGCAGAACGTAAAACTTTTTATAGAGTAAAACAATTTAGTTCATATTACAAAACTTAATCTTAATCTCATCTGGATTAATTTTGCGCAACATCACACTAAAATAGAAAACTGAAATAGTCTTGCATAGCATCATATTAAAATTGAGAACTGAAATAATCTTGCTGCGTCTCAGTAAAACAAAAAATTGAAAGTTCACTCTAAATTAAAACATTTTTATTTTTGCTACACGTCAGCAATGTAGAGACCAAATGGGTTGGTGCTGTAAATCGTAGGCCGGATATTAACATTTCAATAATACTTAAATCTAACAAACATTACTGTTAGTGCTGCTTTACACCACCAATACGACACACAAGTGAGTGCTTCAAATCATAAACTTCTACAAAACATTTCTTGAATGCTGCTAAAAATCACCGGTACAGAGAGTAACTCAGTTCGTAATTGAGTTATTGCAGCAAATAGTAAATCTAATTTTAAAAAGCAAACACTATTTATTACAACTACCATAACGTCATTAATACGCGTCATAATAAAAGTCATAGCAACATTATTCGTGCACATTAAGGTCACTAACAATGACTAATTGGGAAAAAAAAATCGTCGCTACCGAATTTCACTGACAACTATACCTGACTAAAATTACCACCAAACGTCACTTTAAAAAAAAAAAAAATCACTAACAACGTCAATGACACGAACCCTATTGTGGTGCCATCGAGTGCCCGCAGCCAGAGGTGTCGCCACTTGTTGCTGAATTTGGCAACAAGTGGACAGAGAAATTTAGGGTTTACTGTAGTGTCTGCAAAATAAGTTAAAGGGTGAAAACCGACGTGAAATCCAAATCAAACAAACGTAATGATTTGCTGTACTAAAAGCTGATTTTCCTAAGAATGTACTGGGCCTTGCAAGAAAATACGTCACATTAATTACTTACTGAGGCAAAACAACTCAGTATTCTATTGACACCTTAGGTCGAAACGCCTGACCGACGACAGAGATTGACACCCACCCACCCCAAAAAAAAAAAAAAGGAAAAAAAATGAAAGAAATATCAAATTGAGCCAAAGCACAATTTAGGCATAAAGACATATCTGAAAAGATCCACGCATCTTTTCCCCATCCAATTAGCTAAAACTGTTACAACCTTCCCCCTTTCACACACATACACACGCAATGACTCGAACACCCATAAAGTCCGGAAGGGGGGGTGGAAGTACGTTGGTAGTCTTAGTAAGAGGACAAGGACGATGAAAGGGAACGGAAGTCTTTGCGTGGTTGTGAGAACATGGGAATTATCAGAAACAGGAAAAGATGCTTCGATTACTGCCACGCGCACAAGGGCAGATGATGCAGACACGCTCAAGCCGGAACTCCGAGCTCTCTACGACAGTAATTAAGTCCCTTGGGAGAGTTTCCATCAAGTCGACCACCGGTCATTTCCAAATTGACAAGGCACACTGTCGCGGAGCTATAGATTGGCACGTCCAGAGCTGGTCTGGACGAAGCTTGCTGGACGGGAAGTGCGATTGACAGGTCCGTCGTTGTTCAATAATGCGCGCACTTTGAAATATCAAAAATTATTCACTTACGATTGGGTCTGGTCTTATGATCTTTTAGCCACAAAGTAACGAAAAAATGTTGTAGATAAAAAAAAAATTAAAGTCTGGAGGAGAAGAAAAACGAGAAGCAAACACAATGCCAACAAATAAATAAATATTTTGTGGTAAATGTTGGGTACATTTAGAGGTGAGAATTTCTCACACTTTTACACATTGCTTGACTGTTGTTCCGTGTTACGTCATGTTTTATAGCGGGTTTACGATTTGCAGCACTAACTTACTTGCTCTTTGTACAGGTCAGGTTTCGTAGAATCATGTCCGTCAATGGTGGTGTTCAGCGACTTTTGTCATTAGCGTTCATTAAAAAAAGTTTATTAATAAAGTTGAACGACTTTTGTGATTAGAGTTCATTAAAAAAGTTTATTAATACGGTTGAACGACTTTTGTCATTAAAGTTCATTTAAAAAGTTTATTAATAAGGTTGAACGATTTTTGTCATTAGCGTTCATTAAAGAAGTTTATTAATAAGTTTAGCGACTTTTGTCATTAGCGTTCATTAAAGAAGTTTATTAATAAGTTTAGCGACTTTTGTCATTAGCGTTCATTAAAGAAGTTTAGTATTAAGGTATAGCGACTTTTGCTCTTAATGTTCATTAAAGACTTTATTAATAAGGTTTAGTAACGTCTCATATCTACGTTTATTATGTTTTAGTGACGTTAGTAGATGACGTTTACTATCCACGTGCACTACTAACTTTTGTTTGTGACGTTGTGCAAGGACTTTTACAGTGACGTTCATTCGTGGAGTTTATTGATGATGTATGCAAAGGATGTTTGTTCCTGAATATTACTGTTGACGTTGCTTGATGGCGTAACTGGGAGTTAAGTTCTGAATTTGAATTGTAAAGTCACTAGAAAACACAAAAGGTTTATGTGCAGCAGAAGTTATTTTCCCGCCACACCCTCACACCTCCCTCCGCCCCCCTCCATCCCTCCGAGTAACGCAGAAGTTAGTCACTTAGCCTTTCCAACACTGACGATGACGTCATCTACCTTCACAGAGTTACCTATCCTTAACTTACTGCACAATTGTACCTACTGGGTGCTTGTCGTTCAGTTAAAATGACCTAATCAACTGGTTACTTTGGTGATGACCACATTTCACGGCCTGCAGTATCCATCCGATGGCTCCAAAACACATCTCATAGCGAGCTTTACTTTTTTTCTTGAAAGGGGGGAATCTTATTAAGAAAATCTTAAATAAGTACAAATGAAACATTGATATAACCATCACTAGTAGAACTAAGTTCGATCAAATACGCAGTTTTCTCCCTTGAGTACTTATTCGTTGTAATTTTTAAACGAAATTTTTTCTTTGTTTTATTTATATTTCCGTTTCACTTGAATTGTTTGCATTTTACATTCGACTAAAAATGTTTTAAATGAAAACAAACGGAACACTCTCATTGTATTAAATAAATAATCACAAAACCCAGACAGACTGGACTTATGGACTTAATCACTTTAGATTGTTGTTAGTCATGTCAGATGTCAGTGAACAAAACGGTCCTATTCAAGCACACAATTAAGGAAATTCGAAAGAATAAACACTTTACGAGCATTCACATTCCCACCCATCTACTGCGTGTGTGGGTTTCTTTGTTTAAAGGTAAACTAGAATTGCACAGGGTCTCGAAGTTTCCTTTTGCCCTGCACATTGAAGCGGGCAAAACAAGCACACACTTATAAGAACGTATTGTGATTTAGGGGTGTGGGTGGGGTAACTAGCCATAGACTTAAGGGTAACAAGTTGTCAGTAGAGTTATACGGTGTTTTAAAATTGTGTACAGCACAAAAGAAAACAACGACTATTGGATACTGTTACAGTTGAATATATATACAAAGAAAGAAAGAAAGAAAGCAAGAAAGAAAGAAAGAAAGAAGAGAGAAAGAAAGCAAGAAAGAAAGAAAGAAAGAAAGAAAGAAAGAAAGAATTATAAAGAAAAGCGGATATACCATTTGATTCTATTCTACAAAGTCTTCAACGTTTGACAGAAGTTAAACTTGGGTTTCACTTTAGTATCGAGAGGCAAAGACAAAACAAAACGGGATTTTATAAATGCTAAATCTCGGATTATTATACTGTTACAGTTGAATATATATACAAAGAAAGAAAGAAAGAAAGCAAGAAAGAAAGAAAGAAAGAAGAGAGAAAGAAAGCAAGAAAGAAAGAAAGAAAGAAAGAAAGAAAGAATTATAAAGAAAAGCGGATATACCATTTGATTCTATTCTACAAAGTCTTCAACGTTTGACAGAAGTTAAACTTGGGTTTCACTTTAGTATCGAGAGGCAAAGACAAAACAAAACGGGATTTTATAAATGCTAAATCTCGGATTATTATACAGAAAAACTGTGTTTTGTGTATTTTAAAATACTTCCAGTAAAAGAACCTTCCTATGTTCCTGGTCATATAGATCAAATATCATATGCATATATATCTGGCCACCAAACTGTGATATAATTTACGTCATTTAGATTCATAGATGTACATCCCACAGGAACAAATCTCAGGAACATAAAAAGCAGATGGAGGTCAGATTATGCAACAAGCAATGCTAACAGCCACAAGAACGTGCTAAGTATAGGATGAGGTACAATTTTTTTTTTTAATGATGACGCTTCATCGTTACTCACTGTCTTACTTTGATTTCCTAGCCACGTGCCAGTGACGTCATAAGATGGAGCCAGTCTGAATTATGTTAAGTGCTGATATAATTGTTCTGAAAGTCATCGGACAATCTGGCTAGACTGAATGTTTTGGCATCTGCCTAGACGACCCGCCCGGCTACCAGAATAATTGCTACCCCCACCCCCTTATTGTTATTATACAGCAAAAAAAACGAGAGAGGCGGATGGGAGGTGAAAAGGAAAGAAATAAAGGGGAAAGAAATACAAATAAAGAAGGGGAAAAAAATGAGAAACAAAATATTTTTGTTTGGCAAGGAAACCTTTAAGTTGCAGATAGAATGAAGCACTGTAACATTAACAACAAGGAATCTTTCGGAGATTTGTATATTACTACAAACATGACACTAAAGGAATCTTGAGAGGTTTCTATTACAGATGTGACGCTGAAGGAATCTTTCAGGGTTTCTTGTGAGCAGACGTGACGTAACATACCGACAATAGCTTCCCTAATGACACGGCCATTTAAAATTAGTTTTGTCTTAAATAATGAACGTGATTATGAAGAAGGGGGTGGGGAGGGGTTGGCGGTATTAATGAGGATGGATGAAGAGGATGGGGGTGGTTTCAAGGTTGGAAATGGTGACGAAGGACAGTAACGATAGTGATGAAAACGGGTGTAATGATGAAAGCGATGCTAGCAATGATAATGAGTTATAACGTTGTCAATGATGAAATTATTGATGATGATGGTGATGAAAAATACGATTTTATTGTTCATGATGTTGACGACTATGATACAAAGCTGTGGACGACTATGATGGCGTCGGTGATGATAATTATGCTGCTGCTGATGATGACACAATGATGTGGATGACGATGATACAAAGATGTGGACGATGTTGATGTTGATGATGACACAATACTATGGATGATGACGATAATAATAATTATGAAGCTGACGATGATGATGATGTTGATGACGAGCATGAATGTGATATTGATGTCAGTATTAATTTAAAAGAATATGAATGAAATGAAAACATACCTTTGTTAATGACAAAAGCAGGACAATACTCCGACGTACATGTCTGACGAGAAGCGATGAAGTCCTCTTCCGAGAGGGAGCTTGTCCAAGACTGTTCAATCCGGGCATTAGGGAGTTATCTGGCAGCAGATTGTCTGAGATGTCGTATTTGGGTACTAACCGAGTTCATAAACTAATAACGAGGCCAGGTCGCGAATCCTCTCCTAAACTGTTTACACAAGTGTATCCAGACTACAAACAACGGTCAAAAAAGAAATCCCCCCAAAAGCACACATTTACATATTCCATCAAATCTCAGCACAACCAAATCAGAAGCAATCTAGTGCGCAACTGAAGCCCGTGGTGTTCACTTTCACCGGTCTGCGTCTTGTGAATGGGGAGACAACCCACGTACGGATTAAAGTCAAGCTTAGTTCACTTTCACCAGACAGCATTCCTTTGAACGGGGAGAAAATCCACTGACAGATCGCGTTTCTGCTTCCTCAAGACTAGTGTTTGCCACACTGGCAACCCCACTATTATGCAAGAGCACACAACGAGATCTAGTTTTAAAACAACTAACTCATGACGTCCCTGCGGAAATTATTACATCCCTTTGAAAACTCTTTTATCCCGGTGGAACTCTCTCGTGCCTACGAAAACAAAAGTGGAGGGTTGTTATGTTGGTGTGCCTTTTTTTCCCCTCCATTATTTAGAAGTAAAGAGCAAGCTACTAAACAGAAATAATGGTGAAATGATTACCACAAATAGCGTCTCTGGCCTTTAGAAAATTGCATTATGTAATGTCATAAAGGGCCGCAATCGACACGGGACTGGGTAAAGATAAAGGATCTGGTTGAGACACTGGTAAGGGGAGGCAAGCATCTCTTAAGAACTTAGTGTGAAGGTATGTCGCAGATTTATCCGGATTGTTTTTATTTTAATGGCAAATAAAAAATAATATAGTGTGAACGAATTTACATTATGTAAGCTCTTACAAAGAAAATTCATATGAAGCAAAAAAATTGAGGTAAACAAATGAAAATTGATGGGCTGGCGTTAAATCGTTTCGTCGCAAAACGGTAGACATGCTTGAGTGAAAGAGGGCGGAGTGGGGGAGGGAGACTTAAGAGTAAGAGGGATGGGATGGGGGAGGGAGGGAGACGAGAATAAGAGGGGTGAGGTGGGGAAAGGAGACGCGTAAGGGGGATGAAGTGGGGGAGAGAGACAAAAGTAAGATGAGTGGGGGAGGGAGATTTAAGTGTAAGAGGGTTTGGGTGGGGGAGGGTGACTTCAGTGTAAGAGGGGAGGGGTGGAGACGGATGCTTAAGAGTAAGAGGGTTGGGTTGGGGAGGGAGTTCTAAAATTCTAAGTCATCTAGAAGCTGTATGCTCCGAGGAAACAATTACCAACTGACAGGATGTGAGAGTCGGACAAAACGGACTAAAATGTCACCAATGTCATGCACGGATAATTACCGCCGTGATCTAGGAAAAACTCCACCATCCAGCCACCCCGAAAATAATGAGATAATAGTTTTAGTGGACATTGTACAATGACTGATGTAGAGTAAACTGCAGCGCGTCACGCATTGCGTCATAATGTTGCAAAATCGAGACACAAATCGACCTGGCGCCTGTCAGCTCTGGTACCAATATCACGTGCACGTATCTTTTAGAAATCACGTTATTATTATTATTATTATTATTATTATTCAGCCTTTTTCTTCACGACTTCTATTGTCTGCCAGCAGAGAACCAAGGTCTCGGAATCTTACCAAGATTCTGGGAGATCCGAGGTTTTACTGAGAATGTGGACACTTTCGAGGAAAGCTATTTTGAGTAGTGGGGAGAGTCTGTGGTAATTTATTCAGGGAGCCTTCTTACTCAGATGTTATGTCCCCAAAGACTCCTCTTACGACAGGTACCACTTCTGCTTTTACAATCCAGTCTCTGGAATTATAATCTGTGATCCTGATGTTTTTTTATTTTTAAAAATTATTATTATTTATGTTTATGTTTCATTCATGATTAATTAGACAGAAATGACAGCCAAAGAAGTTCAGAAATGTGACACTCAGTAAGCTATAGATTCCAGAATGTTGTGAAAAGAGTGAACTGGAATAGTGAACGATGTTGTGAATAGACTGAACAATAAGAGTGAACAGGGCGCTGATAAAAGTACACGATATTGTAGAGGAGTGAACAAGAAGACTGAACAATGTACTGAGAAGAGTGAACAGGAATTGAGAGCAATGTTGTGAGAAGAGTGAACGATGTTATGAGAGATGTGAACAAGAAGAGTGAATGATGTACTGAGAAGAGTGCACGATGTTATGAGAGATGTGAACAAGAAGAGTGAACGATGTAATGAGAAAGGTGAACAAGAAGAGTGAACGATGTACTGAGACGAGTGAACAAGAAGAGTGGATGATGCTGTCAGAAGAGTTTATGATGTAATCAGAAAAGTGAACAAGGAGAGTGAACGATTTAATCAGAAAAGTACAAGAAAGGTGAACGATATGAGAAAAGTGAACAAGAGAGTGAGTAATGTAATGAAAAGAGTGAACGAGAAGAGTGAGCGATGTAATGAGAAAAGTGAACAAGGAGTGTGAACGATGTATTGAAAAAGTAAACAGAAGAGTGAACGGTGTAATGAGAAAAGTGAATAAGAAGAGTGAACAGTATAATGAGAAGAGTGAACAGTGTAATGAGAAAAGTGAACAAGAAAAGAGAAAAAGAAAATGAACAAGAAAAGTGAACGTTGTTATGAAGAAACAAATAGAGTGAAAAATGTGAATCAAGAAAAGAGAGCGATGATATGAAAAGTTTGAACAAGAAGAGTGAACGATGATATAAAACGAATAAACAAGAAGAGTGAGCTGTTATGAAAAGACTAAGAGTGAACGGTGCTATGAAAAGAGTGGACAAAAGTACAAAATGGAAGATAGATTTCTGAGCGAGTGATTACAACCAGTCGACCTATGCAGCTTTTAAAAAATAAGTGATCTCTTATAGGAAGAGTTTGTTTTGCGCTAAATAATCCCCCCATCCCCTTCTGTGTCTCTTTGCTCAAGTATTTTAGCCTTGAAGAATAAGTGTGCACGAAAGAAAGGCAGTTTCATATCGGCAGTTTATTGCATCCTTGGGAAGGAGGAAGTGTAGCCACGTCTTTAAAATTATTGAATATGGCGTGCATCATAGACTTTTCTCGGATATCACACATACTTCACACAGCATCATCACACACAACATACCACTCCCACTGGACTTGGCCTTGTGTCGTGGCGACTTGAGGCAGCAGTAAAATTCTAAGTCCGAATATACCGTCCATGTCAGCACGAGAAACATAACAGTCCTTAAAAACACGATGTTTACAGTTCGCTTTGATTGATTGAGTGGAGAGTCTTTGTTTGACAGCTTTCCATTTCGGCTTTAAAGCACCACTTGCCCATCAAATAACGATCAGCCGGATCGTTAGCCGCACAATGCAAACGAACTTTCATGGGGCAGTGCTGTAAGACCGTCAATTGGGGTTAAATCCGAAATCATCCTCATGATTTGAAACTACTCGGTCTGAAATGTGTTAGCTCGATGCTTCTGCTTTCAGACAAAAGAAAACAAAGGAGTAGTCACCCCTTAATCAGAATTGTAGCAAACAGTGAGAGGAACAGCCATTGCGACTTTAAGTTTTCCCCTGTCAGACGCTCACGTAGCTGATCTAAGTTATGTACGTCAGTCCGTGCAATCTCATGGGAATTTCTTTTCTAGCTAAACAACGTCATGAATTCTCTCCCTTCTCTGATATTTTCTTCTGGTCATTTTATTTCGGTCAGCTTGCGTTAGTACTTTGTTCCTGCCATTGAATCTCTCCTGTGTCCAAAGAATTAATCTGCCTTTACAGCATAAGGTAATTTTGTTCGTTTAATATTTTTTAAATTTTTGAAGTGTCTCGTTTAAGTGATTGTGATTGAATTGTGATCATGTACATTTTGTAATGTCTCGGTTGTGATTGGATTGTGATCGTGGACATTTTGTAATGTCTCTTTTAAAGGGCTGTGATTGAATTGTTATCATGTACATTTTGTAATGTCTCGTTTAAGTGACTGTTATTGAAATGTGATCGTGGACATTTTGTAATGTCTCGTTTAAGTGACTGTTATTGAAATGTGATCGTGGACATTTTGTAATGTCTCGTTTAAGTGACTGTTATTGAAATGTGATCGTGGACATTTTGTAATGTCTCGTTTAAGTGACTGTTATTGAAATGTGATCGTGGACATTTTGTAATGTCTCGTTTAAGTGACTGTTATTGAATTGTGATCATGGACATTTTTCAAGATGTTGTGAAGTACGTCGCGCAGCCTCTGTTCCTCCTTCCTTCCTCTCCCTCTTCTTCCTCTTCTCCCTCTCTCTTTCATCTTCTCCCTTTTGCTCTCTTCTTTTTCCATAGCTTATTCTTTCTTTTCCTCCTCTCCTTATCTCTTTCTCATTCTTTCCTCTCTTTCTCTCTTTCTGTCCCTTCATTTTTCTTTATGTCCAATATAGCTCTCCTCTCTGTCATATCTTTCTCTGACTTTTGTTTGTTTGACCATTTCTTTCATTTCTATTTTAATTCTCTCCTTCTCTCGCCCCCTCCCCCCTTTCCATCTTACTCTTCTCTCTCTGGTTCATTTCTCTCTTACTTGCGTTTTATGATGTATAATTTACATGTATTTGTTTTCACTTTCCGACAGATCTTTTATTAGTCAGAGCCATCGCTACTCTTTTTGTCTCCGGCTTTTCTTCTCCGTTTCAACTTTCGCCTGAAATTTGGATGTTATTATCCATTCTAAACAGTCATTTCTTTCCTTCTCCAGAACAAGCAGAAGTTTGTAATTACCTTCATCACGTAAGAACGTTACCTTAGATTCTTTCCGCTGACATTCTTCATTGCGCTGGGGGTGGGGTGGGGTGGGGTGGGGGAATTCATCGAAAACGGCATTCTTCCCTCACCTTGATGGCGCATGCGCACACATCTCACATTTCACACAAGCGTTTACTTCGCTCTCAGACAAAGGGGAATGGGGGTAGAGGAGAAAGAGAGAAAAGAATAAAAAGTGGAAAAAAAATAATGTTTTGCCCGCCCAATTCCGATTTAAGTTTCAGAGTTGTATTTTTTGCTTGCTAGTTTAGAGAAAAAAAATATCGAGCAGAAAAAACACAATGATACTAGGAAGAAAGCTTTTTTTTTTTTGATGTTATTTTTTGTTTTCTAGAGCAGCGACTGTTTTTATTCACAATTTCCCTTTTAATTCCCTCGTTACAGAAACGTTTCAATTTTTGTTTTATTTTATCTTTTAGCGTATATATGTGCGTTTGTTCGGATGAGTGAAATGTGTGTGGTGTGTATTTGTTTATGCATGACATGTGGGTTCATATGTGTGTGGTGTTTATGGTGTTGTGTATATGTGCATATGTGTGTGTGTTTGTGCTGTATGCAAATGTGTGCATGTTGGTGCATGTGTGTGTGTGCGTGCACGACGCATTTTACTGATCAGCATCATAGTGTCTTTGATTTGACCTAATACGTCTTTCGTACGTCTATTCACGCGTGTTTGTCTTCCGTTTTATATACTTTATAAATTCTAGTTTTGCCCTTCCACTTCGTTTTCAGTTTCGCTCAGACTTTTCAAATGAGTCAACACCACTCCACGTTTCTGGAAATACAATATCAGCAACTGGTGAATGAGCGACAAATGACCCTGTCAATTAAAAGGATCATTTTTAAAAAAAGAACCGAACGGGGACGAAGACGTTATAGACAGACTACGTTGTAATAGACAATGTGACTAAATGTCTTTGCATGCCATTCGAAGACAGCGCGTGTTGTATCCTGCAGGCAGTGACTACCATGTTCCCTCGTCGTTCCCTGATTCTTGCAGGATTCCTTTCAAAACTCGTAGTTCCAGACACTAAGCCACGTGCTACGTGTCGGGAGCAAGCCAGTTCCACTGGGAGCGTTTCTTCCCCACTCAGCGCATTGGGAGAGTCTCGTCTTTTGCCACTGTGTAAGGCGGATGTGCAGACTAAAACTCATGAAATGACCGTGCTCCTCTGTGTAAGGCGGATGTGCAGACTAAAACTCAGGAAATGACCGTGCTCCATTGTGTAAGGCGGATGTGCAGACTAAAACTCATGAAATGACCGTGCTCCACTGTGTAAGGCGGATGTGCAGACTAAGACTCATGAAATGACTGTGCTCCACTGATTAACGTATAGAATTAAAGAAAGGAGAAGACCTGATTTTAAAAAAAAACAACGTTTTAACTGCTTCAGCAATGCGATGATTTGACAAAATGAATGACCTCAACCTTGAAACGAATCCTGCCGTGAGAATTCAGCGTATCAAATAATTTCGCTGGCCTGACGCACGCATGTACATATACACACATACATAGACAAACGCATTAATATGATAGGTTCATTAATGAATTTTAGCAATGATTGCGATATTTTACAATACAGGACCCGACAAGACGACAGGACAGCTGACAGTGATTAATTTAAGAAACTAACATGATGATATTGTCTCGGTTATCTGACTTGCTTTCCTTCCATTTCATTTTACTTAAGTTTAATTTAGTTAAATATTTTGCTGTGGCTGTGTGTCTCTGATTGATTGAATGATGGGACATTGATTGTCCTAATGGACGGTTACAGGTAACGGGATCTATCCAATCGAAATCGGGCGGCTAAAGGCCTATCACTATTCCTGAAACTGCTAGACCACAAACAGTCCGACGCAGCGCATTAACAAGCGAACGCGCAAACAAATGAGCAAAGCCATCCGTTAATACCAAAGACTAAAGCAATTTAATTGACCGTGAATAGAGATGCGTCGATCCTTTTCCGTTTTCAAAAAAAAGAAAACAAACAATTTTTTTTTCAACAGTCAAGTCTTGCCAAGTCAAGCATGAAGGGAGTTCATGAAGAAATAATTTCCTCCCAAAAGCGTGGCGTGTGAATGTGGCCACGCCAAGTAAAGGTTTCAGCCAGCCATTGTAGGACAGAACTCCAGTGCCATCTGGCGGGCAGGTAGAGTGTTGTTTGATATGAGTTTCACGCGCGCTTCTCCACAAAAGCTGCTATTCCATACGGCTATAGGTAGACAAATGCTTTCGGGTCACTGAGTGCTGTCCAAACCGCTTTCATTTAAGGTGTTTTGTGACTTAAACCAGTTTAATGGTGGTGGTGGTGGTGGTGGTGGTGGTGGGTTTTCCTTCTTTGCTGTTTACATTGCGTTTGACAAAGTGTTTTCTTTATTTTAAAACCCAAACTATTCTATCGGCACATTTTATTGAAAATACGGTCACCCAAAACAATATGCCATTCGGTTCGTCAGGACTGACGTTGTTAAATTACGTAATCATACCGCACTCAGTACTAACATTAAATTACGTGATCATACCGCAGGTCAGTGCTGACTTTAAATAACGTGATCATACCGCACATCAGGCTAACATTAAATTACGTGATCATACCGCAGGTCAGTGCTGACATTAAATTACGTAATCATACCGCACGTTTGATGACTTTAATAAACTACGTGATCATACCATACGTCAGTGTTAATATTAAATTACGTAATCATACCGTACGTTCAGCAAGAATTAAGGGCACGGCCTTCCTTGACTTTTGTTAACCGTCCGGCTTCTTGTTCTTCTAATTGTTTTATAATTTCGCTACTTCAAACACAAGCTACCAATCACTTAGTGTCAGCGCGGATGTCAGTGGAAGTTTTCTGTTCTTAATTATCAGAAATTATTCTATTGACACAGGGTCATGAACCCTGTCTGTGCGTTTGGAAAAGAAAACAGGGCTTAAATAAATAGGAAGCAGCCATATTGACAGAGAAAATCCATTCTTGAGACCAACAAACAAAATTCTTCGATTCCTAAGAAAAGCGAGTTCAGTGTAGTAATAAATAAACAGTGCGTGCTCCCAAAGAAACACGTGTGCGGTATACTGTTTATTTTAATGACAACTCAAAATATTAGAAAGTTAATTCAGAAATATATTTAAAGAGAGATTTATAAAAACAAAAAATAATACTGGAAAAGAGCTAAAGTGATGGGGGAGAGGAGAAATACAGAGTAGAAGGGAGGGATGGGGCGGAAGAGAGAGAAGGTGGGGAGGGAGACCACAGGCAATTATAATCTCACATAACGGAACCCTCCATGAAACGTCCTTTAATTCCCGTTTCCGCTTCGTTGACTTAACCGACATGTCTGGAGTTGGGCCACGAGATGGATAAACAAGATTTGAAATAATTTAACTTAGTGTTGAATTAGGCAGACATTAACCCTAATCAAAGCTTAGTGTTGAATTAGGCAATCATGAACCCTAACACTAACCCTAACCCTAACTTAGTGTTGAATTAGGCAAACATGAAACTGTATGATACTGACAGACTAACAGACACCATACAGAGCTACAACAGAAAAACAAATATTGTATAACACTGAAACAGAAAGACAGACACTGAATAGGACTGAATCAAACTGACAAACACTACAAAGTACTGAATCAGACTGACAAACAATGAATAGTACTGAATAAAACCGACAAACACATAATATCGCTGAATGAGTCTAATTATTTTAAAAGTTATTAAAAGGAATCAGACTTACCTACAGACTTTAGTGACGAACAAGTCTGACAAACTAGGGCTGTATTAGATTTAATAAATAGACGAACCTAGAAGATCAAGAGTAAAGTTGCGCTGCACCACCAGCTAGTGCTGAACTAGAGTTGCGCTACACCACCAGCTAGTGCTGAACTAGAGTTGCGCTACACCACCAGCTAGTGCTGAACTAGAGTTGCGCTGCACCACCAGCTAGTGCTGAACTAGAGTTGCGCTGCACCACCAGCTAGTGTTGAACTAGAGTTGCGCTACACCACCAGCTAGTGCTGAACTAGAGTTGCGCTACACCACCAGCTAGTGCTGAACTAGAGTTGCGCTACACCACCAGCTAGTGCTGAACTAGAGTTGCGCTACACCACCAGCTGGTGCTGAACTAGAGTGGTAAAGCTGAAGAACGTCACATCACTGCTGTGGGTGACTGGCGAGTTAGAGAGATGACCGAGATAGGATAAGTACAATGGAAGAACATTAGGCTTCAGTGGCTAGCGGACAAATAATTTAGACTTGAATTGACCACACTACCGACATTCTAGAATTGTAATGACCACACTTTAGACATTCTAGAATTGAAATGACCACACTTCAGACATTCTAGAATTGAAATGACCAGACTACAAACATTCTAGAATTAAAATGACCAGACTACAAACATTCTAGAATTGAAATGACCAGACTACAAACATTCTAGAATTAAAAGGACCAGACTGCAAACATTATAGAATTGAAATGACCAGACTACAAACATTCTAGAATTAAAATGACCAGACAATTGAAATTCTAAAATAAAAATAAAAAGAGTAGAGAACTTATAGAATGAAAATGACCAGACAATTGAAATTCTAAAATTAAAATAAAAAGAGAAATTATAGAATGAAAATGACCAGACAATTGAAATTCTAAAATTGAAATAAAAAGACTAGAGAAATTATAGAATGAAAATGAGTAGAATAAAAATAGTCCTAGTTGGCTAGAGTAGCGCGGACGCGCACGCACGCACGCACGCACGCACACACACACACACATGCACGCGCAAATTAAACTGACTAGATGCAAACACCCTTTCCCAGAAATATCAAATGTTCGTCATCCGAAATACGTAGGTCAAGACAATTTCTAAAGTGAATGCGCCCAACTCCAATCAACAAAATGATCGTTTAAAAATAAAGCATTTCAAAACTGAACGTGCCCAACTCTAAGCCACAAATGATTGTTTAAAACTAAACTATTTGCCAGTAACGTGATTTATAGTGTGGCGGAGTAAATTTGCCTATCCCTATTTCTAGACTTAATTGTTATATAAATTGTCGAAGTGATCCGACCTTGGGCATTCCTTATGTTTGTATTTTTATAAGTGTCAGAGTTGGAATAAACAACTCGAGTTGAGAATATGCTAGAAATTGCTGATGCAATACAAACCAGTTCCAGCTGGATGAGTAGGTTTTATTATCCAATGGTTAAGATTTACGAGAATGAGACTAGCCAATGGGCTGGGATCAAACGTTTACCTGCTGCAGATAATTCTTTGTGGCAAGAAGTCCAGTCATGAAAGGTGGCCATTAGCTTAATGGTGAGTTAACTGACTGTGAGAGAATGGATTTGCAAATATTTCACGAATTTTTGCTGTTGATATGTTATAGTTTAATTTTACGTAGAGATGTATTATGTGAGTAGACAATTATTTCTACAAATTTTGAACTATTGTGCTATATGCTAAACACTTGACATTGTTTATAGTGAACCCACTCATAAAACTATTACACTGTATTTATATTCGGTATGTATGTTTCAGGCTAATAAATACTGTTGCAAGAAACTGTAAGTTAAGACTTGAATGTAAGAAAGAATGGAGTTAGGGATGAATAAACTGGAAACTTAGCATTTGTTCCCTGATTATATTTTACAGGGAATAAGCAACTGGTTTACTGATTATACACTTCTACAACCGTAGTAGATATGAGACATTGTTTTGATATACTGTATTTATTTTGCTGTGTGCGTGTATCGGGCTACTAAATACTCCTGCAGGAAACTGTAAGTGGAGACTGGAATATAAGAATGAATTGAGTTATAAAGTAATAAATTGGAAATTTAGCATTTGTACCCTGATTATATTTTTGCAGGGACAGGCAGCCTTTCTTCATGGTGTGATGTGAATCTTCTGGTTCACTGATAATTATAGGACCTTGGTAGATGTGGGAAACATTTACAGTGGAGTGTAAGTGTAAAGGATGCATTATACATTGTTGACGTATGGTGGCAATGTTTGCTGACCACATCACGCAATTATAATGCAAGGAAGTTACTAGAAGTTGCTATGTGTTCATTCTGCTTGAGGATGGTGGTTCTGAGGAAAAAATGCTCAGATTGGCTTTGAGGGGATAATGGCGGATCTGTGTTTTTGGCATGAGGAGAGAAAACACATGAAAATTGAAGCGGGCAATGAATTTGTGACTTTGATATGAAAAAGCATCCCAAAAAGACAATTGCAACTTTGTCTATAAAAGGTTTTATAGTAGCTTTATTGCTTATCTCTAATAACTCCATTTCTATTCTCTGATTAGAAATACCATGTGATTTGTATTGAATTGTTGAATTGTATTTTAGGATATAAACTGTGTAGACAAAATTATTCAAATGTGGTTTCATGGAAATATCAATGTCAAGTAATCTATTTCATTGTATTTGTCATATGTATATTTGATTGTTGATTTAATAAATTTTAATAATAATAAATTAATAAATGACCTTTTTACACATATTGATAACGTTATGTTTGAGATGAATATGGGTGGATGATGAATCACTAAATATAGATTAGAAGATGGATTTGTCTTCTCCTTTAGTAAGACGTTTTCCACCTACAGAAATATTGTGTGATGGTAAATGTTGTCTTAATGTTGTGGAAAAGAGAAAACGTTTACAGCCCCCTACATATCCGCCAAATAGAGAGACGAGTGGTGTCTGCTGGAGGATTATTAATAACATAAATAAATATTCTCATCACTTAATTAATTATGAATGATTAATTAATTAATTAATTAATAATCATAATCATTAACTAAGTGGCGTTGGCGTCACATTGCATTAATGTAATTTGCAATTAAAACTCTATAATGTAATTTGTAATTAAAACTCTATAATGTAATTTGCAATTAAAATGATGAAATGTGACAATCAGCCACATTTTCCCACTCAGTGTTTACATTTGACACCTTCACTGTTCAGTTTCACTTGACAAAAGTGAGATACAGTTTATTTTTAAACATTTCTGTGATACATTGTTTTAAACGACTTATTAGAAAAAATATAGAACTGAGAAAAAATTCTGGAAACAAACAGTCAATTTCGTCATACAAATTGACACCTAAAGTCACAGAGATTTTTTTTTCTTAGCCGAACATGGATGGAAACTTACCGGACGACAACAGAGATAAGAAAATAACATTACTTATTTCGTAAAATGAAAGTCGCACTTGACTTTTCTCTTACCTGTAGAAGGAGAGCCATATTTATTTATTTCGGCCATCGTTTTCTACACTTTTTTTTTGTTGCATAGCACACCATGATTGGTTGTGTCTACATAGACTGGACACTGGACGAATGCTGGAAAACCATTCCATAGCAAAATGGCCGAAGCGAAACTCCGTACTGGACCACACGCGATTAGCTAGTTGGAGCCTCACTGCCACTCCATATTTAAGGTATCAGTAATCAGATTCGCGAGTATTCCGAAATGAGCTACTTATATTCAAACCATCACCCTGACATGAATAACTCCTGCCCTCTTCTAGCCGACTGTCTGTAAGTCGGAATAAATTGGTGGTCTTAAAATCCAGACAGGAAATTCGTCATTATCGTTTCGTGTGTCGGAAGCCAGCTTATATCTTCGAATTTATTGCGTGAACTAAGTTAACTTGTTTTAATTACCACCAGTGAATAATGATTAATGCATGAGTATAATTAACTGTAGATGTGTTTTGATTGCTTTTAACTGATACCATTTCAGATTGGCTTAACACCTTCGAAAGGGAGAAGCGAGTGGGCGCGCGCGCGCGTGTGTGTGTGTGTGTGTGTGTGCGCGCGTGTGTACATACAAAATGACATGTGTGTCTTTCAGATTGAATTGCAGGATGCCAAACAGGAGTGATGTCTACGGAAATTGACTCTGTCAGGCCTCCTGACTATGCCGTTTTTCAGTTTCTTCTGTTCCATTAATTTTATCCTGGTTTTGTATATGAAGATACAAGCACTGGTCAAGCTCTGAAAATGTGGATTTAAAATGTTTCAAGCTCGCGCCAGAAAAGCCGTTTTAAAGGTGCAATGGTTCTCTTTTCGTGTGTAGTATGCTATGACACGGATTAAATTGACACATTGATTGTTGAGCTCGGTTTACCCAACAAATAATTAATTTTTTTTTTTACACGTGAAGCACAATAGCACTGAAATAAACCGCACGATTGCCACTATAAATAGCCACAGAAGAACATTAATTTGCGTAGATATAAGACATCACAGACTCAGAAATACTCTTCAGACTAATTTATAGTTCTCACAACAACGTCAGCCGAAAACGTGCTGTAAGGAAGAATCTCCTCACGGAGTCGGCTGACTTTTAATGAGCAAGAACAAAGATCGAAAAACAATGTGTAGATACTGAATTATAAATAAATGTATTGGAAGTTAAAGGGCCGTTTCAAAATATTTAGCCATCTGATTTTAAAGATTTGTAATAGAAACATACGTACACCTCATTGACCTTGTACCGGCAGTAAATTCTGACCAATCGTAGAGCTGCTCTGAAATCACAACACTGCATGTATTCTCAAGAGGAATGAAGTACACATGAATCAACAGAATAATATACTACCTGGGAACAAAGCGCACACTCAAAAGCATAAATAAACACTATATCGTTTGTGAATAATCCGACTCCTATGTGAAGGGGACCAATTTTGCAACTCAGAATCATATGTTTAAAAAATTATGTTTAAAAGAAAAGAGTTCTAAATTATTTTATTTTACTCCTGAGTGTACAAAAAAAAAAGCTTAGTATTTTTCTGTGGATATGGATCTACTAGGAACAAATATTAACTTTTCACGGACTGTTTACTTCGAACGTAACCTATGACCCAATCTTTACAGGGGGGGGGGGGGTGAACTCGAGCTGGATTTGAAATAACGCTAATGTCATTTTGCCGCAGTGAACGATTTCGCTAAATTGCAAATAATTATATTCGAGAGTGTGGATGCGAGATGAAGTTAATTTAGATTTCAGTTTTATCATAGAAACAAGAGTATTTCAAAGAAAGAAACACACAACAGACAAAAAAGCAAAAGTAAAGAAAACTAAGCAAGCAAGCAACAAACAAAAGTAAGCAAGTACACAAAGAAAAATTAAAGAGGAAACGGAAAAGAGCCACACATTTCATTTTTGATCGTGCAGGCCAAATATTACCGCTTGAATCGCCAATCGTCTCGAGTACTCCTCCACCCCACCTCAACAATTCGACGTAACGCCGCTATCCTGCTGTCTCTTTCAATATTGTGGGACATAACTCTGTTGTGTTAAATATGCTTCGTACTATGTTGTGCTCAACCACTTCGTCTGCTGGCAATTCCTGTCTCTCTCTCAGCAGCATCGGTAAAATAATTGCTTACTAAGTGGCGTCAAACATTCGGCCCGAGGAGCCAGACCAGATCCACCAAGCTGTTTTATCCGGCCCGTCAAGTGAATTATTGTTTATATAAAGTGTTTGTCTACATTTAAAATTCGCCATAAATTTAGCTTTTTTTTTTTTATAAGACAACATTGTCTTACAAACGCACATGGTGTGGGTGGGGTTGGTGGGGGACATGTTTCCAGACTTTGTTGTCCAATTATCGTTACGCAAACAGCTCACATACCGCTCCTATACTGATCACATACTGCTCACATACCTCTCACATACCGCTCATAATACGCTCACACACCGCTCATACTCATAAACAAGGCAAAAATTTAGTAAACCTGTGATAATTTGCTTATCTGCCATAGCGTTCCCCTGACACTTTGCCTAAATAACTTAGCAATCCCCCGACACATTGCTTAGCTCCCATAGCAAACCCGTGATACTTTGCCCATCTGCCATAGCAATCCCCTGCCATCTTGCCTAACTGCTGTAGCAAGCCTCTGACACTTTGTGTAGCTGCGATAGCAAACCCCTGACTTTGTCTAGCTGCTATAGCAAACCCCTGACACTTTGTCTAACTGTCATAGCAAACCCCTGGCACTTTGTCTAACTGTCATAGCAAACCCCTGACTTTGTCTAGCTGCTATAGCAAACCCCTGACACTTTGTCTAACCGTCATAGCAAACCCCTGACACTTTGTCTAACTGTCATAGCAAACCCCTGACTTTGTCTAGCTGCTATAGCAAACCCCTGACATTTTGTCTAACTGTCATAGCAAACCCCTGACACTTTGTCTAACTGTCATAGCAAACCCCTGACACTTTGTCTAACTGTCATAGCAAACCCCTGGCACTTTGTGTAGCTGACATTGCAACCCCCTGACACTTTGCCTAGTGGACATAGCAATCTCCCGACGCTTTTGCCAAATTTCCATTGCAAGCCTCTGACATTTGCCTAGGACCTTTTTAAAGTTCACGGGTGTGGGAAGAAGAGGTCGAATTTTCATCAGCGGTCGAACGAAAGGCAAAACGTAGACAGCCACGGGTCCCACACTTTTATATCCTAAAAATATTCAATGTTTCTGTCAATAATAAAAGCAAATGCACAAGTTTGTTTTTCTCGTTAATTTTGATATTCTGCGAAAATAATAATTTACAGTAATGTAAATGGTAAAATAAGTACAATTCAAGTTTAAAAAACACGTATAGTACTTAACAATTAATTACGCGACTCAATAGAAACAGATCTGAATGATAGTGCATATCTTTACAGTGAGTCATTCAGACGCAGTACCGTATGAAATGTAACATTTAAGCTGCATTCACAGAAATGGAAAATCGATAAAGAGTATAGATAGAAGTGTGGTTAATGTCATAAATCTTTGTGCAGCATAACGGAAGGCCGGCCATGTTTGATTTTCATCACAACCAATAGCTATCGCTAAAGAGTACAGCGTCCAGAAACAATGTAATACCGTTCAGAGACAACATAGCTAGTTCATAGACAACATATCTGCTCTAGTTTAGAGACATTATAACGTTAGTTCTCGCTCAGAGACAACACCTTGGCTCTTGTTCAGAGACAACATAATGCTAGCTAGTTCAGAGACATCATAGCTAGTTCATAGACAACATAGCTAGTTCAGAGACAACATAGCTAGTTCATAGACAACATATCTGCTCTAGTTTAGAGACATTATAACGTTAGTTCTAGTTCAGAGACAACACCTTGGCTCTTGTTCAGAGACAACATAATGTTAGCTATTAGTGCTAAGACAACCATAATCATAATGTATTATAGGCAATAATACATAGATGATTCGTGCAATAAGAGAAAAAAGTCGAAAGTTTACCACAATTTTGAAAAAAAAAGTGTCCCTCCTTTTCAGTTTGAGATCCAACTTCATTTTTTTGAAAGAAAAAAATTGAAGAAACGAAAGAAAAAAGAAAAATAATTGTATGTAATGGAAAGAGAGATGGAGAAAATAAAAACTTGTTATTTGTCAGTTAGAGTGGGCATTAAGAAATAAAGGACTGTTGAGGTTGACATTTTCTGTAATTGTATTATATTTGTTTTTTTCTCTTATTCCTAACTGACAAAAGAGGGTTTTAAAAATAGAGATTCGGTTATCAGGTCTTCAAGTTCTTTTTTTCTCCCCAGAAGAATCGGAGATTTGGATGAAGAAGCCTTAAAATCTTTTATCAGTTAAAATGTATATGGTTGTACCTGGCCTGCAAGAATTACTTAACAAAGTACATACACTTACAATCAATTTAAAAAAAAACACGTTCATTTGTTGTTTCGAAATAAAACTAAATCGCAGTACGATCTTTGACATCTTAATATGACTTAGTGAGGGCGTTCAGGACAAAAGGGATCACATCGCAGTTTGACATCTTAACTTGACCAGGAGACATCACTAGTGACGTTCTAAAGATAAAGGGGACATCACTTTGTAAGGATAAAGGGGAAAAACCCACTGAATCGCAACGCGGTCTATGACGTGGACGTAACCAGGGGACATAACTAGTGACGTTGTAAGGATAAAGGGGAAAACCCACTGAATCGCAACGCGGTCTATGGCGTGAACGTAACCAGGAGACATTACTAGTGACGTTTTTAGGATAAAGGGGAAAACCCACTGAATCGCAACGCAGTCTATGACGTGGACGTAACCAGGGGACATAACTAGTGACGTTGTAAGGACAAAGGGGAAAACCCACTGAATCGCAATGCGGTCTATGATGTGGACGTAACCAGGGGACATAACTAGTGACGTTGTAAGGACAAAGGGGAAAACCCACTGAATCGCAAACGCGGTCTATGACGTGGACGTAACCAGGGGACATAACTAGTGACGGCGTTAAGTCCGGAAGGGTAGCGTAGAAGGTACTGTATTAGTCTCTCGCTCCTGTGACTAAATAATTATTGACAGTGAAAAATAAAACCTTAGATTGCTTTATCTGATATAAGATGTTTCATCAAAGCATTTGCTTCTTCCCTGCTCAGATTAGAAACTAGGTCCAGTGCATTAATCTGGACTCTTCCTGCGTTTGACTAAGAACAAAACGAAACGTTCGTTACTAACAAAGCTTATCTAGATTTTATTCAGGAAATCTAAAGGTAATTGAAGAGTTTAGATATATTTACGTGGAGTTATTGTTTTTAATAACTTACTGCACGTCACAGTGATGACAGTTTGTAAAAATAGTAATAAAAAGTTTGCTTTGTGATGACAGTTTGTAAAAATAGTAATAAAAAGTTTGCTTTGTGATGACTAATTCCTCTCTAAAATCCATTCAAGTCATCGATAGTTTACATCTTGAAATAATTTCAGACACGACTGTAAGGCAGTAAAATTTCGCATTTATAATTCAATATTCAGCATACACAGTCCAGGGTTCTAACATCCCAAATTCAGTATCTAGCAGCCAACATTCAACATTCAATATCTAACTTTCAACATCTATCATTCAACATACACCATTCAGCGTTCAGTATCCAACATGCACAATTCAACATTTAAAATTATAGCACCCCAAATCCAACAGAGCATCCAACATTCAGCATTCTGCATGCAACATTTACCATTCGCACACAACATTCAGCATTCACACACAACATTCCGCATTCAATATTCAGCATTTGCACACATTCAGCTTTCGCACACAATATTCAGTATTCCGCATTTGCTCACAACATTCCGCATTTGCACACAATATTCAGTATTCCGCATTCAACATTCCGCATTTGCTCACAACATTCCGCATTTGCACACAATATTCAGTATTCCGCATTCAACATTCCGCATTTGCTCACAACATTCCGCATTCTGCATATAACATTCAGCATTCGCACATAACATTCCGCATTCTGCATTCTACATCCATTATTCACCACTCACCAACATCCAATACTCATCATTCAGCATAGAGCATCCATTACCAACATAGAGCATCCATTACCAACATAAAAAATCAACACGCCGTCGGGCTGCTTGGTTATGAGAGAAATGCTAATGCCGCTTGCAATCTGAAAAGGGAGGAAGAGGGTCGCAGGCGGAATGAGGTAGGGGAAAAACAGAAGCATGACTTTCGGTAGAATGTTCGATACATCTATCACACGGGGCGTAAGGCTTTCTGTTGTGGTTAAGCATCATAAGACTTGGCTTTGGCACGTGCACCACAGCAATCCCGTCTCTTGTGCATACCTTTACCCTATCTGCCTCCCTATCTGCCTCCCTAATTATCTGGAACAAAGCCCTCTCGCACGGACCATTTGAGACGGCAAGAAGGGGCTGGCAACAGGTGAAAAGAAAAGACACGCGATGCAGGGAATGAATAAGGGCGACAATTGAAGTGAAAGTACTCAAGATTGACGGGACTGATGAGAATGCGGAAGCCCCCCCCCCCCACAAAAAAAAAAAAAAAAGAAAAGAAAAAAGAAAAGAAAGAGAGAGCGCGAGACACAACTAGTATGATGGGACTGGGCTAACTGAGGGAACCGACAATGATTAGAAGATTGGTGAGGTGAATTGCTGAGTGTAGTGAGGAAGTGCAGTATACTGGGGATACTAAAACTCTGGGGACTCTCGGCTGAGCAGATTGTCGAGAATACAGAAAACTAGGAGTCATGAGTGACGGATCTGAGGGCACTGATGGTGCTCTGTGACAAAGAGAGGACATAGGGTATTTGGGAATCTGTCAAGACTGAAGGAGGAGACATAGAACACGAAGAAAAGAGAAAACTGGAAACTTGGGAGTTTTGACGGGACTGGAGAGACTAAACAGATAACGAGACATGTAGTCGAGACAATTAAATAGAACATGAAATACGAGAGTGATGGGTCTGAAAAAAACTGACAAGACTGAGGGGATTGTCGAAGCAATCAGTTGAAGAGACAAAAACTGACGAGACATCGGAAAGTGCGGACGTGGAAAAGGCATGGGAGAGAAAGGAAACTGATGAGATGTAGGAGAAAAGGGAGACGTTGGAGACATTGGAGTCTAAAGAGACTATGGAGACATTGGAGTCTAAAGAGACTATAGAGATAGAGGAGTCTGGGCAGACAGGGCGGAAGGAATATTGAGGAAACTCGAACAACTCCGAAGACTGATGGGACTGGGGCGAATAAACTTGAGATGAGGAAACTACTGACAATCAGAATGTTTTCGATGTAAGCATGTATACATAATTTAGTAATTTATTTGGGTTTAGTTTGCTTAGTTACGTAGTTAGTTATCTGTTTCTTTGTTCGGTAGGTTGGTTACTTAGTTAGATGATTGGCTTACCAAATTATTACATAATCACACAGAATGAAAAACATCACTTTAATAGTATTTATTTTGTTGGTATGTATCAATAATATACAGTTCTATTATGTATGTGCTAGGCATTATCTTAACAATGCAATTGGAATTACACTACCAGTAGATAGATAGATAGATAGATGAATGGACGGACCGATGGATAGATAGGTGGATAAATAAAGACAGATATTAAACATTTGAGCACCTAATTAATTTGATAATTATAATCCATTTTATATTTTATCTTAACTGGCTCACACTCAAGTCTGCACAATTTACCCTAACGCCTCTCAGAGTGGTTGTGAGCAACTCCATACAATGTAACTGTACCTTAAGTATCTTAAAGTTGTATTAAGAGTACATTTTCTTTGTCACGCTCTATCACAAATTGCATAATCATTGCCAGTTTATTTCTTTCACCTGTTGTTACTTATGCACGTAAGTGAAGTAGGGATGGGGGAGAGGGAAGGGTGACATAATTATTTCGGCAGGTAAAGAAAGCAAGGTATGCAAAGACCGAGAATCAAGCTTTCCTCAAGCTCCGAGATGGTGCCAGAAGTCATTACGAAGCCGTTGATTAGTAGGAAATAGACGTTCCTTCCTTCGAATTTGATGGGGAGGGGAGTGACGGATGAGGAAGAGAGAGTCTGCACTGTAATATGGCAGTGATGTAATACATGGCAAGTGCAAACGGAAGACGTAGCACCGTGTCTAAGGAATTAATTTATTATTTCATACTCACTTTTGGACCATTTCGCAGTTCATCTTAGGACTTCACTGATATGACCTGGTGACGTGCAAATTGAAGATTTCATTATTAGTATATCTATCCCTGGTGACGTGCAAATTGAAGATTTCATTATTAGTATGTCTATCCCTGGTGACGTGCAAATTGAAGATTTCATTATTAGTATGTCTATCCCTCGTTAGTAATCTATGTTAACTCTTATCAATAGTATGTTTTATCATTAATAGACTTTTTGTAACCCTCATTAAGATTCTATATTAAATTAACTCTTATTAATAGTGTTTTTAACCTTCATTAATAGGCTGGATTAACCCTCATTAATAATCTGTATTAACCTCGCTAATAGTATCTATTAACACTCATTATAGTCTGTAATAACCCTCATTAATATTCTGTATTATGGTAACACTGAATAATAGTCCTTTTAACCCTTCATTAATATTCTATATTAACCTCATTAATAGTCCGCACTCATCCTAATTAATACTGTATATAATATTAACTCTAATTAACATTTTTATTAGCCCTGTTTAATTGTTGATAAAGACTAAATTTTAGTAAGCTTAATTGTCAGCATTAATCTTCATTAATAATCTCTGTTAGCCTTATTTAGAAACTATTAAATATCTTTAATGTTCTGTATTCACCCACTTTATTAGAATATATTCATCTTCATGAATAGTCCAAATTAACCATGTGGCGTATGCCCCCCCCCCCTCCCCGCTGGTAATGATTATTGTTATAAGTGGCTGGAATCTTAATTCCTATATTAATAATAAATTCCAATAAGACGCTCAGCTTGTCTCATGCTTGGCAGATCACCTGGTGCTGCAGAACTCTACCCCTTAAACACAGCATTTAGACAGACATTCTACTGACAATTTAATTTCTCCCGTAGGTGGAACTTCTTACTGAAGGAGTAATTAGATCCGTCTTTTAAAGTTATTTTAACGAGACTCCACCCACCCACTATTATTCCAAACATAATTTAGACAATATGCATAAAAATGACAAATGAGAAGCAACAAAAATTTATTAAATCAGCAACCAAAACAGACAAACGAATACAGTTGAAAAAAAGAACACAGATACCTATACTACTAGGCAGGATAAAAGTTCACCACCTATTCAGTATCCTAATAATACAATAGTCAAGTTAGTAATCAGTAATCAAATTGTGAGTCTATTTCTCATCTCAGAATCAGACTAGGAGTGAAAAAGAACAATAGTTAATTTTACACGGCCTTCATATGAGTAAGCTATCACTTGTGAGGGTTTGCCAGTAATATCACAGGCTCACTTTGCCTGCATTGGATAATGGGTCTAACGTACACTTCATGCTGCCTGAGCTGTTCCAAGAGTTATGTGTGCAATCTCTCCAGACCAAAGCTGGACCCAGCTTCTGCTTGTTGGTTCTGGAATGGAGATTAACATAACCAACTTCCAGCAACCCTGCTGCCAGCAAGTGTAACAAATAGAGTCTGCCATATGTTGGATGTAGCTCAAGGAGAGTGCAATAGATCACTGCAGTCTGAAGTGGATAACAATTAAAACGGCATGCTTTTCTCAGCTCATGATTAGCCATTAAGACTTGATGAAAAATGTATCAAAGTGATAAAAACAATGAGTTTTTCTAACAGGTCTCTTTTCTGCCTGATGCTTATTGGCTAGGTATGATATTGGACAGCATAGGAACATTGGTCCATTATAAGTGGCCAGCCGCCTAGAACTGGTTAGCGTCACTGGGGAGCTGTTACTCAGCTTGATTGCTCACTTGAAAGAAACTTTGACCTTGAAAAATTCTGCAAAGGGTGACGTGGTAACCTTGCTTCACGCCATCATTTAGCTATGGTTCTGGAGAGTTCTGATTTCCTTACATATTTCTTAAGGCGTACTGCATATAGTCTGTTTTTAATTCTCGCTACATTAAATATTAGCAGCATAAATACGATACTTATTTCATAAATATGTACAGGCCACTTTGCCCTGTCACAAAATCTGCACCAGAATGTATTTATCTTCATTAATAGACCATATTAATCCTCTTTACTAGAATGCATTCAAATTATTTACTAATATGTATTAACTCTTCTTGCTAAAATGTATTCATCCTCTTTAATAGTCTGTATTAACCCTCTTTACTAAAATGTATTCATCCTCTTTAATAGTCTGTATTAACCCTCCTTACTAAAATACATTCATCTTCTTTCTAGTCTCCGTATTAACCCTCATTACAAAAATGTATTCATCTTCTTTAATAGTCTGAATTAACCCTCCTTATTAAAATGTATTTCATCCTCTTTAATTGTATTAACCCTCCTTACTGTAATGTATTCATCCTCTTTAATAGTCTGTATTAACCCTCCTTACTGAAATGAATTTATCTTCTTTAATAGTCTGTATTAACCCTCATTACGGTATGGTGAACGTCATATAAAAGCAAACTTTATCCATAAATTTTGAACAGGAAGTACGTCATCAAAGGTGGGGAGCCCTAACTAAGAAAACTATAACAAATAAATCAACTGAAATAATTACAGAAATTTCACTTGAAAATATTTGGGTTTGCACATGCCTATATATGTGAATGTGTGAAAGTATATATGTGTGAGTATGTATGAACGTATGTGCGTGTGAAAAACGGTTATGTATGAGTGTGTGCATGTGTATATATATGTGCGTGTATATATGTGAGAAAACTAACGTTTGTATGTGTGTGTCTGTGTCTGTGTCTGTGTCTGTGTCTGTGTCTGTGTCTGTGTGTTTGGGTCAGAAGGGGAAATGAAAGGATGCCGGACCGAAAAGCACTTTGCACTATGACGTTCGTCCAACCGATAAAGTCAAGGTCATTTTCCTGGACTCGCTACGGTCTGTAATTGCTAGGCGGGCCATAGGCCAGGCGACACAGGACAGGAGAGTTGTCCGCCTTCAAAACCTAATGAGGGAACCTGGTCGAAGTCCGACTGAGACACTGGCTCTGCTAGTCTGGAAAAGCTGTGCCGTGTATCCCCCAATTTTTTTCACAAGCCATAACTTTCAGCAAGGAAGTCTTTGCAGCGTTTCCCTCATATTTACAGAAACCATAGCTTTCAGCAGACAGGTTTTGCAAGAATCCATCTATATTACTTACAAATGCCATCACTTTCAGTAGAAAGATCTTGTCATAGAACCCCAATACTGACGGCAAAATCCATTTGTGTTGTTTTTGTTATTGATAATGGTTTTCCGTTTGACGCGACTTATGGCATTCAATGTGGCCCTGTGGACAGTCTGAAAGACCTTTTTTTTTTTTGCAGTTCTCTAGGCCTATATTCATTATGTTTTATATATTCATTCCTTATACTTTATACACATCCTTTAAGTTTATTATATATCCTTTTATCCTTTAAATATATATAATATATTCATTATGTTTTATATATATATTCTCTATGTTTTGTGTATATTTCCTTTGTTTTATATGTATTTATTAAGTTTTAAATGTAGGTATATATATTTTAAATGTAGGTATATATTCATTATATTTTAAATGTATCCTTTTTGTTATATTTATATATATTCATTACGTTTTAAAGATGTTGTATATATTCCTTATGTTTCATATTTAAAAGTATTCCTTATGTTTAAATTTATGTATATATTTCGTTTGTTTTATGTATATTCATTATGTTTATTATATATTCGTTATGTTATATTCCTTTCGTCTTCAATATGTATGCATTACAAATATATATATATTCTTGTTAGGTTTTTTCAATACATTCCTTTCAACCGACCGACGGAAGGCAGTTGAGGGTGTGCGCCAAACTGGTGCAACCTTTTTCACCCCCTTCCGCCAGCCCTCCCGCCCTCCACTTCGTAACGCAACGTGAGGCTGTGGGGTCCGCTAGGGCACTCCACATCAAAGAACTTCTGATAACGAAATGATCAACGCAAGCTCCAGTAGTGACATTAAATTGCTATCGATCCTCCCCCCCCCCCCATATATTCCTTATGTTTCAAATATATGTGCATATTTCTTAAGTTTTAAAGATATATATTCCATTGTTACATATTCCTTATGTTTTATGTATATTTTTTATGTTTGCAGACGAACCGACAGCAAAGGTGTGGAGTGAGAGAGATGAAGTGCCTGGAAATATGCATTATTTATTTAAATCTAAAATTAGCGATTCCAACAAGATTCGAATTAACTAACAAGGTTCATTTCAGTTCGTATAAAGGGAAAGAAATAACGTTGCCTGCTTTGTAAAATTCAGTTTTGTGTTCTCTCATAACACAAACTCGAAGAGAACCTGTTCCGAGATTTGACCCTTGCTCACCAAAATCACATTATACAAATTCCATTTGGCTGTCAACGTGCAGCGAGACTCAAAAGGCAACGAGCACACAAACAAAAAACAAACATTCTCACCACCACCACCACCACCACCACCCTTGGCAAAGATAATAGGATCTGTTTGGTTTGATTGACCAAGTGATTGCGAGTTTGCAGGGCTGACTGTCGGATAGCTGTTTTCATAATTGATTGTCAACATTAAAAAAAAAAATTAAAGTTACTTCCATGTGCCTAAAAGTGTTCTTTTTTGAAACCGACTTTTTGTTTGTTTGTTTGTTTTCTTCCTCTTCCCTCATCTTTTTGTTGTTGTTTTTTTGGTGGGGTTCCATTTTATTTTAATGAGCTGACTTCTTAGAGTTACAGTAGATCGAGTGATCTAAAAATAAAGATTTGCGATAGCAGAAATCAGTCAGTATAATTACACAGGCAGACTGCGGAGACGGGGTGGGGGGTCTCGATGACTATGTACGGGTCACCTTTGGGAAGAAGCATAATCGAAAAAAGGAAGTTAGGACGTGGAATAAAAATTTAATTCCCCGAGAATGACGTCTCCCTGACGGAGTGCAGCGTTTGCTGTGTGCGGCATTCTACCCTACGCTTTGCACGTTGGCTTGCAGCGATGCACTGAGGGACGTCACGCGCATTGTTTACCGCCTTCCTACTGGCAGTCCAGTTCTCCGCAAAAGCGATATTTTTCACTTAGTTTCAGATGTAAAATACTGACCAGGATTGAGAGAGAAAGAAGAGAGATGGTGAGAAAGTGAACGGAAAAGCAGGGAAAGTGAAAACGTGATTAACTAAACTAATGTAAGGATAGAGACAATTTAATTGAAAGAAAGAAAGAAAGAAAGAAGGACTGATCCTCCCATGTTTCATTATTTTCTTTGTGGTCTGTTTCTTTTACTTTTTACTTTTATTTGTGTGTGACGCGTGTGTAAGTGTGTGTGTGACGTGTGTATTCGTGTCTTACGCGCGCGTGTGTTTATTATCCAGTGTATTAAGTTCCTAAGTAGTTTTTATGAAAAGTTTGATTATAGTTTTATGGATTTGAAAGAAAAACTTGTTATATTTCCATAATGCCAGTTTCGATTCCCTTTGCCTCATTTCGGCTTTCTCCTTTTCATCATCAAAATCGTCATCGTCTAATTTTGTTATTCATTGTCTTTTTTCTTGACTTCTTGTTCTTATTATTCTTGGGTTATATTTTCTTGGTTTTTTGGGGGTGGTTGTTTTCTTTCTCATTTCTCACATTTATTTATTTTAGTAATAATAAATAAATAGTTGGGTCATAAGTTTAAACATTTCTTTAAAATATCCAGCTTATTAATTTTTTTTAAAAGCGGTTGTTAGGCATTTAAACGTAATTATTATCAGTTATCGAACATGTTTGAGTTGGAAATGAGTCTTGAGTGAACAGTTTATTATACGTGAAAGATCGTGAGGAGAGTGCCCTGAAATGTGAAATATTTTTAGATACGTTCTAAGAGTTTTGGTGACTAGTTTATACATTTTAGAATATAGATTAAGTAAACTGTGGTCTCCTTCCAGTGGCTAAAATTCACATCTCGTATGTAGGGAATAGGGTAGTATTTTTCAAATCTCGTATTTGGTCAATTTTCTTGTCAAGACGACGACTGGAGCGACAAACGAGCAGAAATATTTTAGTTTACATGATTACTTTTGTGTGTGTGTATCTCTTTGTCTACTCGGGTAAAACCTATAGCAACGTTTTCTATTTCTTCTTCTTTCTTTCATTTCTAATTTTGTTTTTAACGTCGTTTCTTTTCTTCCTTTGCGACAGTCTCACACAATGCAATTTAGGGAATATTCTGCGCATGCGCTCTCAATTCAACGACACCATATCACTCTCCAAGAGTCAAGCAAAGATGGAGATGCTTTAACCGGATTCAGGCTTTCATTACAGTAAAGTCCGTTTATAATTTCTCGGACTGAAACGCTGTAAACCAGTATATAGACGCGCTCAGCGGTGGAGAGGTAATTGATTTATTGGTTGCATCTCTTAACCACGCAGATCCCGGGCGATAACTCTGTGACACCTTTTCGACCCGCGGGTTGTGCAGTCACACCGCTGATTGACCGTCCCGGTCGAAAGGAGTTGCGGGAACGAGGCTAGACGAGTTGAATAGGTTCGCTTCCGGGTCAAGTTTCTGCACCGAGGTGCGTACGTAATTTAGCTGAGTAACTCTCAGACACTAAAATCCCGTCTCTTCCGGTTGCTGGTCTTAGATACTCCGGAATGGCTCCCTGTTGATTGTGAAACCTACGCAGTGACGTCAGACGTGTGTGCCTCATGTCATCCCAAGAGCAGCAGCAGCGACATGCGAAACCCGTTAAGCGAAGATTTTGGCGCGAGCCTGCTGTTTTGTGTGCTGGTGAAAACACCAAAACTCCATTAGTTATCGGAATACCAGCATTTCACGTGGAACAATAAGGACGAAAGCAACTTCCCGTCTGGCCCGTTAACTTCTGCTGGCTCCCAGCGAAGAAAGACTGTTTTCAAAACATATTTCTCCCGAGGGAGGACATGCTTTCCGCTTCGGCCGTATGTCAGTCTGCGCTGGGCACGCGTGCATGTGTGCGTATTTCGGATAATCAGTTAAAAACTGCAGCTTTTCGGTGCAGCACTGCTAGCTCTTTTGCCAGAACATTTCTAAGAGCCTTTTTTTTTTTTTTAAATTTTAAACCAGTAGTTCCTCAGAACTTAGCACTGATAGTAAATATAGAGCTGGAGAAACCGAAGTAAAGTTTGGTTTGAGCGAACATTTGGCACTTTCATGTAGCAAGCGGTTCTCAGACACTCGCGTCTAGCACTGCGCCGCTTCATCTCTGGCAAAATCCAGGCAAAATCTCATTAACTTCTCCAGGCAAAATCTCAATCGAACGCCATATAAACGAAGCCAAATGAAACCAAATCTAAAACAAAGAACTAAACAACAAACAAACAAAATCAAAGAAAACAAAATATCGAAATCGGTCATCTGAATGCTAAACTTGGAAACAATGTTGTCATTCTTAGGCAGTGAACCTACACGTGTTTCCTGTAAAAATAATTCTGGACGACAAAATTCGGTCACTAGAATACTATTCCTAACAGCAAGTCTTTTAGAGCACGAGCCGCTTGGTTGCTGTTGGGATGAAAAACCTATTGAGTACTCACTAACCCTTTCCAACTCCTAGCTTTTGGGCAGACCGACAGATTTGAGTCCCTGTGCAACAGAGCTGCACGCTAAAAAAATAGAAAAAAGTTCTATTGGGCTCCAGCGAGAGGAAAAGTTAGGCTGATAGAAAACTTGCCCTAGAAAATTCACCAAACATATCTTTAACGTCACCACCTCTCATCCCACCTCATCTTTGGTAACTGTCAGAACACTAACTTCTCCCTTTAGACGATTACGCCCTTCAGCGAAATCAGCGAAAATAGCGAAAATTACATAGCAGTCGTGGAAGATCCTAATTCATACAAAACTACTCAATTGAATTGCCGCTAAAATAATTAAAATTAAAAAAAATAATGCACACTGCAGCTGAAATGGGAATGGCGTGGGAACTTGCTGGTGACATAATATTTGGCGGCACACTTTAACTGGAAGAGGAAGCGATGGAAGTTAATTACGTTTGAAGGAGTGTACGAGACGCGAGCAGAGACAGAAGAAACCCTATGTAAGGACGTGAAACAAACGGACGCAACAGGTTCTAAACATATAAAGGTAGTTTCGCCAGCGGAAGCCTTGTCACCAGGGAAAGAACAGCCAGCGTGTCAGGCGTGTTTTATGACCTGCTGCCGAAATCAAGGCTGCACGTGCTGTTCGCAAAGGCTGCGAGCCGGAAAACAGCTGTCGGCATTTATTAATATGCAGTGTACAAATTCCTCCAGGCGTTTGCTTTACCTGACGGTCTGGAAGGGACAGGGGTGCTAACCTCTTGCTCCTCACAGACACCCGAACTCGTCTTTTGGGAACAGGCTTTCCGTGGTGTCGATCCAGCCCCTTGAAGACGAGGCTTGCATTAGGCGTGTACACAATGCATGTTAACTATCCCAGAGGCAACATGAAAATCGGGAAAGATGGCAGACACCGTACACCTTCATTTAAAATGCAAATCTTCACATTTAAATGTATCATTTTCTCTATGTCTGTTCTCGAAAACGCCCCTCTTCTACATGGAAAGTTTTTCTCACGATTTTACACCCCGACTGCGAATTCAGCGGGAGTTGGTATCGAGCGTCAAACTGCAAACCCCAATCAGCGCGGCCTGATTATGCAATCGTGTCAAGCCGGATACATCTGCTGCTAATTAACACGTGTATGAGAAATTTTTAGACGGGAAAAACAGCGTGATTATTAAACAATTTTGCTAGGGAGATATTTTCCCCTTGAAAATGTCTTTTTAAGCCCACACATTCCACTACCCACCTGCCTCCTGTTCCAAAGGGAAGGAAATTCATTTTAAGGAGCACGTTCTAAGGGGACTTAATTTGGCGCACTGGTGAAGGGGACTTAATTTGGTGCACTGGTGAAGCGGACTTAATTTGGCGCATTGGTGAAGCGGACTTAATTTGGCGCACTGGTGAAGGGGATTTAATTCGGCACACTGGCGAAGGGGACTTAATTTGGCGTAATGGGGAAGGGGACTTAATTTTTAGAAAACGTTCAAGGAGATTAACTTCTTATTAATACTGCCTGTGAATAACAAACGTTACTGACAGGGAGATTAAAGAGTGACGTCATTATTGACTGAAATGATGCAAAGAAAATTATGTTGACTTACACAATTATTGACTCTGTGGGAAGTAAATTTGCCTATCCTTATTTCTAGGCTTAATTGTTATATAAATTGTTAACTTGTCAAAGTGCCTTGGGCACTCCTACTGATGGTATTTTTTTGTAAATGTTAAAGTTTGAAGTAAACAACTCAGATGGAGAATAGGCTAGAAATTGCTAATGCAATCCAAACCAGTTCTAACTGGATGAGTTTTTCTTACGAATAGTCTAACACTGTTCATAACAACCTCAAAATGTGGATGGACTGAAAGATTCTTTGTTGAAGAAGTACTCTATTCTAATCACTTTGAATTTGAACATAACTCGAGCCTGTCATAAAGGCAATCATTAGCTAATGGTAAGTTAACTGACTGATAAAGAAAGAACAGACTTAGAATATTTTGTACGTTTGCTATTGATCTATGATTTGAATTAGAGAATGCTCATGCAATTGAACCATTATTTCTATGTTCATTAATTTGACTTACAGTTTACATTACACTTGTGAATTTTGATTGATGCTATAATTTTTTTTATGCTCTGTGTGTATAGGACTAATGAAGTTGTGGCAGGATTTGTAAGTTGAGAATGTTTGTTTGAGAGAAAGAAGCTTAGAGATGAAATATGCCTAAAATTTAGTGCTGCCTTAATTTGACTTTGTCAGAGAAAGCATGCCTTTTTATTTTATCACGTTTGTGTGTGACTTTAGCATTGTCATCAACTTATCAGTGGAGCATACTGCTGCAATTACATTCCTGTGAATTCTGTTCAAGAATCAATATAGTGGAAATGGTGGCTTGAAGTTTGGTCTTGAGAATTCAAGAAGATTATTTTGAATGTTCCTCATGGTGTGTTGAGTAAACGCATCTGGAAATTCAAGAACATTCCTCCTGATGTGCTTAATAGCACGTGTGAAATTCAGGAAGAATTTCTATGGTGTGCTTGGAGAGCTCATCAAAGATTCTGGAACAGTTGTGTAATGTGCCCCTAGAAGGGACACGTGGGGCCTCATCTGAATAAGAAAGATAGTGATTGGTTGCAAACTGTGTGATTGTGAACATGCATCTGTGACAGCTGCCATCTCTGAAAAGGTTATGTAAATTGAATGTAATTATTTCTCTGAACTCTACTCTCATTTCCATGACGATATCCATGAACCTGGTTATGTATTTATTTTAATTGACAGCTTGTGTCTATGCTAGGAGAAAGTGAATGGTCCATTGAACATTTTTATAGGCATATGTTGGAGAGACAGTGGTTGGATGGGAGCTTGCTAAATATAGATTAAAAGATGGTCTTGTCTTCTCCTTTGGTAAGACGTTTTCCACCTAAGGAAATATTTTTCTGACGGGTAAATGTTTGTCTTTATTGTTGTTGAAGAGAGAACATTTTTACAGCGCCCTTATATCCGCCAAGTGAGAGAGAAGAGTGGTGTCTTCTGGAGCATTATTAATAACGTAAATTAATATTCTCGTAATTTTATAATTAGTTATGGGTGATTAATTAACCAAATAATCGTAATTATTATCTAGGTGGTGTTAGCGTCACAGACTGAAATGACGCAAAGAATATTATGTTGACATAAATAATTATTGACTGAATTGACGCAAGGAATATTATGTTGACATAAATAATTATTGACTGAATTGACGCAAGGAATATTATGTTGACATAAATAATTATTGACTGAATTGACGCAAGGAATAATTATTATGTTGATAACAATTATTGACTAAAATGACGACCCCTCCCCCCAAAGCACATTTACATGAAAATATGACTGAAATATATTATTTTTAACTTTTTTTTAATTACGTTGATGAAATAAACAATTATTGACTGAAACGATACAAAGAACAAACTATTAATTATATATAAACAATTATGTACTAAAATGTCATTTAATAATGACCCAGTCAATAATGACAAAACCACTTACTGACTGACTACTATGAAATTTTATAATGCTCAGACTATTGTTAAACAGTTATTGCTGAATGGAAACAAGTATAAACTATTGACTTAAATGACACAGTTTTATTCAAATACAACAAGCCATATGTCGAAAATGTGGGAGGATGGAATTCGGCTCTATTATGATGCCAATGCCTTGTCAGCATGCAACGCTTAGCATTGACGAAATTCGTCCAGCTGCAGAGTCAAGGGAAATCATAACTGCAGGGACCTCGCCATTTAGGAAGACGAGAATTCCAAGACTCGATCCCTTTGAGGACAAGTCCACGGCTCAAGAAAGATATGAGAGATGTATTCAAGCAAACCCTTCATGAAGAAGTAACTATTTTGCTTTATATTACCTTGCTGTGTGCCGCTGGTCTCTGAGATGTCTCAACACTTTCTTCGCTTCAGGAATATCATTTAGTGACATTTAGTGACAAAACTCTATCGTATTCCGCACAGACAAATCCCGCTCATGACTTTTACTGCCCATATTTCACACACTACCCTTGTGATAAAAAAGAAATAAAGTACTCACTCGTGAGGCAGAGGGTAAAATACTCACTAAGGAGGCAGAGGGTAAAATATTCACTAGTGAGGCAGAGGGTAAAATACTCACTAGTGAGGCAGAGTAAAATAATCACTAGTGAGACAGAGGGTATAATACTCACTAGTGAGGCAGAGAGTAAAATACTCACTAGTGAGGCAGAGAGTAAAATTGAAAAGAGAAAGCATAATCAAGTTTTTGCTTGTGTGCTTATGCGTGCGTGCGTGTGTGTGTGTGGTTATGGTTGTGGTTGTGGTTGTGGAGCTGTTGGCGGTACTGGTGGTGGAGATGAGGATGTATTGATTAAAATATCGGAGAACCCAGAACCCAGGTCGTAGACATAACAATGCAGTCAAGGATATATGTCATCGCAGAACACAGGTCATAGACATAATAATGCAGTCAAGACAATTTGTCATCGCAGGACACAGGATGTAGACATAACAATGCAATCAATGAATTTGTCATTGCAGGACACAGGTCACGCACAATGCAGTCAATAAAAGCGTACGAATAGAGACACTTTGGGGTGGAAAGAGACACTTTGGGGTAAGAAGACACTGGTATTAGAGAGGACTATTATTCTTCTAGGGTAGAAAGAGAGGCACCTTAGTGCGAGAAGAGAGGCACTTACCCTGGGGTCGAAAGAGAGCTACCGTGAGGTAAAAAGAAATACTTACCCTCTGGTAGAAAGAGACACCCTGTGGCGAAAAGAAAGAGACACACCCCGTGGTAAACAGAGAGACACTTTGTGGTAAAAAGACACATAACCTGGGATCCAAAGAGAGGCACACTTATCCTTGAGTAAAATGTGAGACACTTACCATTGTGTAAAAGAAGTTACTTACCCGTAAAAAGAGAGAAACACTTACTCTGGGTACAAAGGGCGAAAAAGTGTCGCCATTTTGCTCGATAACCGGATGATGATGGCCTTTACAAAACAAAGAAACAATATTTCAAGTTATATCGAAAGGGCAAATTTAATGTAGAACAATACTTTTCTGCTGATTTAGAATGATACCGAAGCCAAGAACGTTCGTGAAAGGGTATACAATTATGCTTTAAGCAGCTGGTAGAAGAAACAGATAAAAACAAACAAATCATGTCAATTTATATAACTAAGCCGGGACAATAGCCATACTAAGAACCGCAACCCGTATACTAGAAGGGGTTGGGTACTGAAATGCCTCCAGAAAAGACGACACGGTTATCTTAAGATGCGAACCCAAAACCGTTGTAAAGACTTTACCCACTGCAATCGTTTGTCCCTGCATCTCAATGAACTCTGACAGCCATGCCACACGGACACTGCAGAAATGGTCTGGCTGGCAGCTGTAAAACTTGCTTTTTGCATTTTGTAACGCGCTAAAACCGCATGAATAGACAGATAATTTTGTTTAAGTCTCATCTAACTCGAACAACAGCCTCTTGTCTGTCGGAGCAACTAAATTTATCCCTAAGTTTGCTTCTGCCAAAATATCCCTCGCCGGGGGTTTGTTTGGTTCCCAGGCAAGAGGAGAGAAATATGATCCAGAGACAACTTCAGTTTTGCAGAGAACCTGAATTATCACATCTTCTTTTGACAGGAAACGATTATACTGCTTCTTTCTTTATTTCTTCAGAAGACGGGTGTGTGGTATTTTCCTAATGTTTTATTTTGTTTAGCACTCGTTTATTGGATTTTTTTCTAAAGTATGTTTGTAAATACAGTTTTCTCCCCTTGGCTTTCAATCGATTACGACTAACCTATATGGAAGGCAGAATGTGGGAATTAAGTGCAGCGATATCAGAAAACAAAACAGATGGTGAGGAAAGCAAAAGCCTGATACCAGTGTTCTCTCCCCTGGTAGAAGAGATACGTTTGCTTTATATTCTTTCATCAGGGCTGGTGCCAGCCAGCATCAAAGATCTCTGACGTCAGTTTGCTTTGCGAATAAAAAGCATTTTTTTAAAAATAATAATAAAGTGTCGCGTGGTCTATGATGGAAGGAAGATATCTGACGGCTGCGAACGGGTAATTTGAAAATTTATATCACTGAGAGGGTAAATTTGTCTCGCAAAAGGGGGTCATCCATTTTGGGCACCCATTCTTCAATGACACAACGGATCACTCACTGACACTAGACTACTCTTCAACCAATACGTTCAGATGCTCAGTACTCATACAATAGGTCACTCATCAACTGACACGGTAGGACTCTCTTAGCGAGTACTCGAAGACACACTCATCATCTGACACTGTAGGACACTCTTAGCGTGTACTCGAAGACACATTCATCAACTGACACAGTAGGACACTCTTTAAATGATACAGTAGTTCCCTCACTGGCATACACTCTCAGACATTCATCAGCTGACAGTAGGCTACTTATCGATTTGACACCAGATGCGGGTGTCAACGTCCACGCTAAAATGTGTCGCACGTTCTGTTAGTATTGTAATGACTTTTCCTACAAAATATTGCACCGGAAATTGTCAAAACACCAAAAGACTTGGCTAGATTTCGGTCTCTGATTGACTGCATGCAAAGGAGAAGACGTTACATTCGTTCTGTTGAATAAGCGTTTTATTTATTCTAATGATTAGCTTAGTGAGTGAGCTCGATATAATTTGAGCATTCTGTACACGTCATTAATGAGCAAACTATGGAATACGTGTACACATATAGACACAAATGAGCGGACATGGTTATTTCCACGTCAAGCGATTGCATGGTTATTTGCACGTCAAGCGATTACCTGACTATTTGCACGAATATTATAGTGTTTCATCTGACACTGCATTCATTTCCGCATTAAACATATAGATTCTGCAAAACTTTAACCTGTTTCAAATTCAACGTTTGATTCATTCAATATTAATATAGGACAATTTTCAGTCATTCAAAAATTCTCTCATAGCAAAATTTATTAGAGACAAGAACTATTACGATACGCTAGCATAAACATGGCGACTGTATACAGCGATAAAATTAATTTCATTAATGACCATAATCGGATTTAGAATAAATAAACACAGAGAAGTATTTCTATTACCTTGTCGATCATGATTCACATACAAGGACCAAGAGGGGAAAGAAACAAAGAAAAGCGAAGCATACGAAACCAAGTGTATACAAATGAAAGCTACCAATGAAAATGTATTCATTTGGCCTGCAACGTTTGCCTACGTAGTGGACTGTCACCTTAAGAGAGCTTAAGTAGTGCTATTCTCTTCAAATCGCCCCCCGACGTCACATTAACCTGAAGTCTCTAATTATCTCTGAGAAGCATCCCTTCTTTGTCTTCGCATCGATTAGAGTTTACGATTTCTGGCGCCGTTCTCTGATCCAGGCGTTGAAGAGTGTACTAATGAACTCGCGGTCCATCTTGAAGGCTCTTATTGCAGAAACCTTTCTTAAGCTTGGGGCGAGGGTTTTACTGAACGCATCCCGTGCGCAACATTCGTTGTTTGGGCTTGCGGTACACATTTTCATTGCAATTGTTTTGCTTAAGGCTTACTTTTGCTCACTTTCATTTTAAAAAAAATATATCATTTAGCTCCTTCCAGATCTCTATTTACAACTTACTACTACCAAATCTCCACTTACAACTTTCTACTATCAAATCTCCACTTACCACTTTCTACTACCAAATCTCCACTTACAACTTTCTACTATCAAATCTCCACTTACCACTTTCTACTACCAAATCTCCACTTACCACATTCTACTACCAAATCTCCTCTACACCTTACTACTACCAAATCTCCACCTACAACTTTCAACTACAAAATCTCTATTTACAACATTCTACTATCATATCTCCACTACAATTTTCTACTACCAAATCTCCACTACAACTTTCTACTATCACCAAACCTCCATTTACAACTTTCTACTATCAAACTTCCATTTACAACTTTCTACTATCAAACTTCCATTTACAACTTTCTACTATCAAACCTCCATTTACAACTTTCAACAACCATATCTCTATTTACAACTTTCTAGTACCAAATCTCCGCCTATACATTTCTACTACGAAATCTCCACCTACAATTTTTTATACTATCAAATCTCTATTTACAACTTTCTAGTACCCAAATCTCCGCTTGCACATAACATCGCACACATACACAAATAATCTCAGGTATACCACAATACCAAACACATAAAATATCGCACACATACACATACAAACTCCAACTGACATACCAAATAATACCATATACGCATAAAACATCGCATACATAACACATATACACTCATACAAGCATACCATAGAGTACCAAACACGAATAAAACATCACATACATAGACATATACTGTGCGTTTTACTGGGAGATGGGCAAGATTTAATTCTCCACCAACCCTGACCAACTGTAAACCTTAGAGTAATCCCCAAAACAAACTTTCTGGCTGGCCACACGTGTTAGAAAGATGAATAATAATGTGACGTCTACGCCACTTAGTTAATAGTTACGATTATTATTAATTGATCACCCATAACTAATTACAGATGATTTATATTATTAATAATTCTCCAGAAACCACACGTCTCTCTCATTTGGCGGATATGCGGGTTCTGTTAACGTTTTCTCTCTTACACATTAAAGACAAACATTTACCGTCACTCACTGTTTCCATAGGTGGAAAACTTCTTACTAAAGAAGAAGTCAAATTAAGTTAATCTATATTTAGCAAGTCCTTGCTATTGTTCACTTTTCTTATTGTTTTGCTGTTGTTCACTTGTTAATGTCTTGCTGTAGTTCACTTGTTAATGTCTTGCTGTTGATCACTTATTAATGTCTTGCTGTTGTTCACTTGTTGCTGTCTTGCATGTGTTCACTTTTGTTTTTGTCCTGCTGTAGTTCACAAGATGCTAGTGTCTTGATATTGTTTACTTGTGGTGTATGACTTCTTTAATTAGTGTTCACTTGTTTTATGATCTTGATATTGTTTACTTGTGATGTATGACTTCTTTAATTAGTGTTCACTTGTTTTACGATCTTGATATTGCTCGCATCTTTCTTTCTAAAATTATTTTTCGTGATGGCAGCGGAACTTTGAAAATGTGGCAGCGTTAGGGTTATGATATCTGCATGGACGTTGCTTCAAATTAATGAACCAATGAAAATATCTTGAACGTGTATTTCTATTATTATGTCTTCTGACTTGAAACTAAACCCTGGAATTCTGTTGTACATTTCTGTCTACTGACTTGAAACTAAACCCTGGAATACCGTTGTATATTTCTGTCTACTGACTTGAAACTAAATCCTGGAATACCGTTGTACATTTCTGTCTACTGACTTGAAACTAAACCCTGGAATACCGTTGTACATTTCTGTCTACTGACTTGAAACTAAACCCTGGAATACCGTTGTACATTTCTGTCTACTGACTTGAAACTAAACCCTGGAATACCGTTGTACATTTCTGTCTACTGACTTGAAACTAAACCCTGGAATACCGTTGTACATTTCTGTCTACTGACTTGAAACTAAACCCTGAAATTCCTTTGTACATTTCTTCTTGCGACGATGCCTTTAAAAATATTGCGAACGAAAACACCAAATCACAAGCAGGACATGTAAGCAGGAGGGATGGAAGAAGAAGAAATTTGGACATCGAAAACGATATAAATGAAATGAATTAAAATAAACAAGCAGACTATTACAAACAAGTCAAGAAGAAAATATTCTAATAAATAAATTTTTTACATTTTATTCTCAAGAAAGAGCGAAAAACTAATTTAAGACTTGCTATGTCCCTTTACTTTCTCACGCATATAAATTATATCAATGATCAGTATGAATTTCTGCTCGAGCCTATATGCACCTTCATGCAACATACAAATAAATGTATGGTCTTTCTAGACAACTGCAAATAGTCTGCTGGCCGGAGTGTTATTGGTTGTTTCCATGGAAACAATTAAAGGAAAAGGTATATAAAACTCACGACTTAGGCGGATTATTATAAAAAAAAGGATGTGGTATGAAAAAGAGATCAGTTGTTGAAACGCATTAATGTTTTAGTAGTTCACACCATTCTACAGTAATAGCATCTCTCACAGACTGAACGAATTGCAAACTGAAGGAAATGCAGCTTTAAGAGGATTAGTCGGTTTTGCTAGTGACGTATTTTATTTTAAGTGTTTTTGCTTTTCAATATATATTTTAATGTAAGATCAAACACTTCGTCAACTGTTCAAAGAGAAATAAGATAGATTCATTCTAAGTCGTACATTTTTTTCCCTAAAACTATTTTAAAAAATATATATAGTTCAAAGGATTCTTTTATTTATTTATTTTTGTTTGTTTTGTGCAGAGTTCTTCTCCCGGCGAAAGAGGCGTCTTTCAGGCTCCGAAGAATTCGTCTGTGTTTTATGGGAAAGAAAATGTCCAACTGGAGGATTTCAGTTTATGGTAAGGGTATTGGCAGTGATACTGTTCGGGTTCCAATGAATGCTTTAGAATCTAAATAAATATAGAGTTGTTTGGGGTTGAGTGGATTCCACACATTGTTCTAGTACCTAAATATATAGAATGTTGTTTGCGAATGGGTGGATTCCATAGAATGATTTAGTACCTAAATAAATATAGAGTAGTTTGGGGTTGAGTGGATTCCACAGAATATAATATATGTGAGAGGCACGCCACTTAGTTAATGAAAATGATTATTATTATTAATTAATCTTTCATTACTAATTGCAAGTCATGAGAATATTAGTTTAATTATTAATGATCCTCCAACAGACACTACTCATCTATCACTTGGCAGATATGTGGGTGCTGTAAACGTTTTCTCTATCCCACAACATAAAACAACATTTATGGTCACATAATATTTCCGTGAGTGGAAAACTTCTTACTAAAGGAGAAGACAAATCCACCTTTAATCTATATTTAGTGAGCCCTCATTTACCCACTTTCTTTTCCAACATAAGATTACCAATATGCGTAAGAAGGTCAATAAATTTAACAATATATTTATTTAATGAACAATCAAATATAATTAAGACAATTAAAATGAAATAGATTACTTGACATCAATATTCCACGAACTCACATTCAGATAATTTTATGCGACACAGTCTCTATATATAAAGAAATAAAATTTACATTGACAATAGAGTCAATGTAAATCACAGGTTAGTCCTATCAGAGAATAGAAATGGAGTTATTAGAGGTAGGTTATTGTAATCGTTTACATAACCTGGATTAAGCACTGCTTCAACAGTCTTTCACTGGCCTTGCAACAATGTCAAAATGTCTGCATGTCACCATGTATCTCCTGCCACAGCATGAAAAATATTGATGCACAATTTCCTCTAGAATTGCTTGAGTACTCAACTCACTGATTTCATTCCTTCAAGTGGAACACAATCAGAATAATTCTAGTACCCTCAATGTACAAGAATTCTCCAGAATGTACCCAGTGTACTTTGCTCTGATGCATCAAAAGTGTATAAATACTCCCTTATGCTTACACACTCCACAACAGACATTTCATGTGTCTCCCTGGTCATTCAGATTTATAACTAGTAAACACATGGTCTTTAAACTTGAAGTGTGAAACTCAAAACAAAAGAATCAAAAGGTGAAACTTGACACTGAAAGGCCACTTGTTCACTGCAACATTTGATTAAGGAGCAAACCTAAGGTTCATGCTTAGCACAATATGACTCCATTCTAATTTACACTCCATCCTCAACTTACAATTTCCTGCAACAGTATTCATTAGCCCAATGCACACACATGGCACAATAAATACAGCATGTCAAATAATGTCAAGTGTTAGCACACTGCATATGTGCAACTTAGTTCAAACATTTGTAGGAATAAAAGTCAACTCACATAGTACATCTCAACAGTAAAGATGCATGAAAAATTCCTTCAACTCACAAAGTACATCTCTACATAAACACAAGTATAATATATCAACAGTAAAAATGCATGAAAATTTCCTTAGTCCATTCTCTCTTAATCAGTCAGTTTAACTCACCATCAAGCCAATGACTGCCTTTCAAAGCCGGACTTTCTTCTTCCACACCAAATTCAAAAGTGATTAGAGAGCATGATTTTCTAGAGCAAGAGAACTCCTTAAACTCAGCCCATTGTCTAGTCTCGTTCTCGTAAATCATGATCACTGGACAATAGAAAACTACTCACTCAGCTTGCGTTACATCAGCAATCTAAAATGTTCTTGCCTGGAACTGTTTACTTCAAACTCAGACACTTTCAGAACTAACACCATATGGATTGCTCAAGGTCAGGTTACTCTGACAATTTACCAATTTATGAAACAATTTACATTTAAAATAGGGAGAGGCAAATTTACTCTGTCACTATATAGAGATGCTATGGTTGAGTTGATTCCATAGAATGCTTTAGTACCTAAGTATTTAAAGAGTTACTTGGTATTGAGTGGATTCCATAGAGTGATTTAGCACCTCATATACTTAGAGTTTGTAAGGGTTGAGTGAATTCTATACAGTGTTTAAATACATAAATGCATATAGAGTTACTAGTGGTAGAGGGGATTCTATAAAATGCGTAAGTACCTAACTATATTTAGAATTACTAGGGGTTTAATAAGTTACTTAATGTCTAAACATTTCGAGAGTTAACAGGGGTTGAATAAGCTACATAGAATAACTTAGTGTCTAAACATATCGAGAGTTAACAGGGGTTGAATAAGTTACATAGAATAACTTAGTGTCTAAACATATCGAGAGTTAATAGGGGTTGAGTGAGTTGCATAGATTGCTTTAGTGTCCATGAGGAAAATGAAAGAATCTTAGTGTTGTCAGACTGAAATACCAATCGATGATCAATCAGAAGAAAGAAAAATAATGTTAGCAACAGCACTTACAATAAGCAAACGAGTCTTTTACATTCAATCTCCTAAATGCAGAGAAAAAGCTACGCACAGCATCGTAATAATATACAAATTAAAGTAAAAGCAGAGTCTCTGAAATGTCGCTTTGAACCCCAGCACTACTGCAAAAATAGCTGAGCCTAATGCTTGAATGCACTGGCAATGGTTTTGTCGCAATGTCACATTCTGTATTCGAACCCCCACCCCACATGCCATTTATCTGCAAAAGCACTCAATACATTAAGTTCGAGAATATATCGACAAGCGAGCATGGGGCTGTGGCTGCGATGAACGGTTATTGTTAAAGCGGCCCGCTGTTAAACCAGCGGTAAACCGTTTCAGTGCGCTAAAGTATTGAGCCTTGATTGCATTCTCGCCATGTTGGGCGCCCTTTTGAAAAATGGTGCCTAAATGAGTAGGAGTTCTTTCTACCAGTTTTATTTATCTTTCTTCAGCTTTCTTTCTTCCTTCATTTAATAAAAATAACAATTCTCATTATTATTCTTTTATTTCTACGTGTTACCAAATGAGCAATTTCTCTCCCTCTCCTCTTTCTTTCTTTTTTTTTCTTTCTTTCTTTCTTTCTTTCTTTCTTTCTTTCTTTCTTTCTTTCTTTCTTTCTCTTTCTTTCTTTTTTTCTTTCTTTCTTTCTCTTTCTTTCTTTTTTTCTTTCTTTCTTTCTTTCTTTCTTTCTTTCTTTCTTTCTTTCTTTCTTTCTTTCTTTCTTTCTTTCTTTCTTTCTTTCTTTCTTTCTTTCTTTCTTTCTTTCTTTCTTTCTTTCTTTCTTTCTCCTTTCTTTCTTTCATGAACAATTATGCTATCAGTTCTTAACGATTAATCTGACGACCGAATATATTTAAATATTTCCAAATGTGTTCATTAATTTCTTCCTATTTACCCAAGAGTGAATAATTGTTAAAATAACCTAGTACTTATTCGAAACGTCTACAAGCTGACATTTAAAATTTGCCAGAACAATTCAAGTAAATTCAAATAGATTTTAATTTAAAATTTTAAAATGTTGATAAAGATAATGATCTTAACGCGATGTCTATTTATAACTAACGCTTCTTAATACTCTTTCTAAATTCGGTTTGCAATTTTTGAAGTGAATGGGAAGGATTCCTATAACTTTCAATATTCTTCTACTACCACTATCCCTAGATCTCGCGGCCACCCTAATCCTCAAGGAGTAGGAGTTTTTGTTTCTTTTTTAAAGAGCATTCTGCATTTTAGAATTCTATAAGCATTGCTCAGCAAAAAATGACCTTGAAACAAGAGTATTTCTAATCTTTTCCTTTTTGGGAATACAACAAGTCTCAGACTGAAAGGCATAAAATTTGTTTAAAAAGGTTTAACCGATATGCTGTACATTTCCTAAGTTGATTACAAGCACTGTAATATTGTTTTTTTTTTGTGTGTTAGTGGGTTTTATTTTTTAAGAACGGACAGAATAGCAAAAGGAAAGCCGTGGAGAAACAGACAACGGTCTGGGAAACTTTTAACAACAAGGTCTGTAGGTGTGGTCGTCGTAGACTTTTGTCTTTTGATCCCTACCTCGCAGGTATCAACATTCATTCCGGGCATTTTTTTTTAATTTTAAAACGAATCTCATTAATTATTACTTCTTATATTTTTTTCATTCTGCACATTTATTTCCAAGTGACTGTAGACTCACCCACATAAATTTCTAACCAGCTGTGAATCCCCCACCTTAATTCCAGAACAAAATAAATCCACAATAAAATCATTAAAATGTGTCGAATCAATGATTTAACCGCCATTGTATCCATGCTTTTGTTAAGTTAGCAACTCTGAAAACTTTCGCTACATTTCGTTTCATTTTTCTCGACAACATATATTTGACTATCATTAATTGCTGAGTTATCGTTCGTTTGTCAAATACATTTTAATATTTGACTGTCATTAATTGCTGAGTTATCGTTCGTTTGTCAAATACATTTTAATATATTTGACTATCATTAATTGCTGAGTTATCGTTCGTTTGTCAAATACATTTTAATATATTTGACTATCATTAATTGCTGAGTTATCGTTCGTTTGTCAAATACATTTTAATATATTTGACTATCATTAATTGCTGAGTTATCGTTCGTTTGTCAAATACATTTTAATATTTGACTATCATTAATTGCTGAGTTATCGTTCGTTTGTCAAATACATTTTAATATATTTGACTATCATTAATTGCTGAGTTATCGTTCGTTTGTCAAATACATTTTAATATATTTGACTATCATCAATTGCTGAGTTATCGTTCGTTTGTCAAATACATTTTAATATATTTAACTATCATTAATTGCTGAGTTATCGTTCGTTTGTCAAATACATTTTAATATATTTGACTATCATCAATTGCTGAGTTATCGTTTGTCAAATACATTTTAATATGTTTTTCTTTTATTTCGTTTTCTTTTTCATCTATAACCTCACTTGAATTTCATTTATAATCAAACCTAACTTCGTTCACATTCATCTTAAATCAGCTGTTACCCATCACACAAACCTCTCCCCCACCCCCACCCCCCATCACCCACACACGCACATTAATTCTTGACCAACTTTAATGCCACGCACATGGATTTCTGGACAGGTACAACCCCACTCTCATTCTACTGGCGGAAACAGCTTTAACCCCATCACCGCTGAATCAAGGGAAGATTTCCCTTGTATGTCTTGCACGGTTCCGCTTTTGTCATAAAATACTTCAAAACTAATGGAAACGTCATGGCCGTCAATTCCCGCATTAGGAACAGAACTTCCAGCGAGATATCAAATAAGATGGAGTTAGTCGTCGTTTTTATCGTTTTTTTTTTAAAGTGAAGGACGTCATTAGCTAGCCAGGTCAGTGCATTTCCCATGATTCACGTGTTATGTTGTTTGCGTGGTAGACAAATTTATATAACGCATCGCTTGGGAGAATGAGGTTGATGTTCGGGTGTTGTGAAGGGGTGAAATGATGAATTTAAAATTGAACAAAGAGCTTCGCAGTCGTTCGCCTAGCCGACCCCAAAGCCTGCTATTAATTACCCATTAATGAAAGCTGGGTGGCCTTTTTTTAGGTTGTTTGGCAAATATTTATTTTGAGTAATAGGCATGGATATGTTCTATGAATTGTAATGTTATTTGTGCTATTTAAATAACAGGTTTGTATAGGGCGTGAGGTTTTCTAAGGCCTGGATGAATTAAAAAGAAAAACGTCATAAAGTACTGGAAAGTGTGTAAATAATGGCCGTCCAAATGGTTTTTATAAGTGTTTGATATTCTTACATTATTTAGCCCTGTGTCGTGATTATTTAAAAGTCGTATAGATTATAAACAAACGGACAATAACATAACGACATAGAAAGGGAGAGAATTAAGGTACTGAAAGTGCACAAGTCAGTTCTCAGTCATAGCGACGAGTGTAACATAGTAGTACTTGTAGATATAGAAAGGGAGAGAACTGAGGTACTGAAAGTGCACAAGTCAGCTCTCAGTCATAGCGACGAGTGTAACATAGTAGTACTTGTAGTCATAGTAGTAGTAGTAGTAGTTTTGTGTGTGTGCACAAAACACGCACAGGCAAAGAAAGTCATTTTAGTCTCTTCAATGGCGAACACTAAAACAACAGATTGACACAAGTAACTTCGTTTTATCTGTGCCATAATGGCAACGAAAAAAATTAAATAAAATCAGGGTGTCACCATTATAAAGTAGCTATCTTTTAGCACACTTCTATACAGTGGCTACATTCTAACATAGTGTACTTCTATACAGTGTCTGTCTTTTAACATACTTCTGTACAGTGTCTATCTTCTAACATACTTCTATACAGTGTCTGTCTTTTAACATACTTCTATACAGTGTTTATCTTCTAACATACTTCTATACAGTGTCTGTCTTTTAACATACTTCTGTACAGTGTTTATCTTCTAACATACTTCTAATACAGTGTCTGTCTTTTAACATACTTCTATACAGTGTCTATCTTTTAAAACACTTCTATACAGTGCTATCTTCTAACACTTAGGCCTATATACAGTGGCTATCTTTAACACACTTCTATACAGTGGCTGTCTTCTAACACACTTGCAATAAACTAATTTACCCTGAGTGGTTAACTGGGACTAAACACGCACAGTAAATCAAAACTCAAACATTTTTTTGTTTCCAGAGACTGACTTTGAATAACAGAAAGTGCAACGTGCAATGTGCACGGTAATACCTTAAATAAATAAATGTTGGACAAATTTTACTTAATTTTGACTTGGTATGAATGAACGAGATATGTGAATTACGAGTTCATAAAGTACGTTTCATTGTAGTTGATAGGGAGGCAGACGCTTAATAAAAGATTAACACGATGCGTTTTGTATAACATACTGACAAAATATGAATTTAAAGTGCAGAACTATTTTCTTACTTTTCAATTTGGAAAATAAAATCATTGTGTGAAATACAAGCAAAAAGTACTAGGAAAATAAAAACAAAATATTAGGAAAAAATAGGTTAATGTTATGTGACAATGCAATACTAGACAGGATTGGGTTAGTATTATATGACAATGGGACACTTTAAAAAAATGTGTAGGGTTATCGACAATGCAACACTAAAGAGGAATGAGTTGATGTTATGTCAATGAGACTCTAGAATAAACTGGGTAATGTTATGTGGCAATGAGACTCTAGAATAAACTGGGTAATGTTATGTGGCAATGGGACTCTAGAATAAACTGGGTAAAGTTATGTGGCAATGAGACTCTAGAATAAACTGGGTAATGTTATGTGGCAATGGGACTCTAGAATAAACTGGGTAATGTTATGTGGCAATGAGACTCTAGAATAAACTGGGTAATGTTATGTGGCAATGGGACTCTAGAATAAACTGGGTAATGTTATGTGGCAATGAGACTCTAGAATAAACTGGATAATGTTATGTGGCAATGCAACATTAGAAAAGAAGGGGTTAATGTTTTTATATCAACGGGACTCTAGGCTAATGTTATGTGACAATGAAATACTAGAAAATATTGGATTATTGTCACGTGACAACGTGTAACGCTCGGAGCCATTCAGAGCAACGTATTTCAATGTATTTTTACTCTTGTGTGATTTTTCTCTACGGTGAAAAGCTCTCGTGGATTTAATTCCGTAAGTTAGATGAAAACTTCTAACAAGGCAGTCGGTATGGGCCCCGTTGACCAGCTAGCTGCTAGACTGAACGGGATTACTTGAATGGTCTTGTCTTGGAGACAGCTTAGGCCAGATGCGCTTTTAACAGGACGGTCGGTTAACTTCCCATTAGATCCCTTAAGCCTGTTTGAATGGTCCGTCAATGGGACGCCAACGCTTAGGCCAGTTGTTAATCTCCCCCTACCCACCCCTCACGCTCGGGGATTCTCCAAGAAAGCAGAACTAGGTGTGTGGGCGTGTGTACGCGTCACGCAAGAATTAACTCCTTTGATGTCTGGATAATAATAGGACATTCTTTGTGACAGCCGACTGATGATGCGATCCGCTGCTAGAATTGAAATTTAATTAGTGTTTATTTTAACTTTAAAACTTTGTGCAACTGTTAAACGTATGCTGTCACACACTATCACGGATGTTTTTGCAGATCTTATCTGAAATACATCATTACTCTCTGAAAATAAATACAACTCTATACAAAACAAAACAAAACAAAACAAAAAAAACCAACTGAGTTAATTTAAAGCAGTCTTTCTTTTCTTGAAAGCTATGAAGTTAGGAAGCAAAAGATGTGTATGGAACCAAACAATACAAAATTGTTTCTGAAAAAACACTGTAGAATTATTCTTGTCAAATTCTGATTCTTAATCCTTTCTTCTGGTCTGACATTTACAGTGCTGGAACTACGGTTAACTTCAGAAAATAATCTAACTATCTTTTTAAAAGCTAGATCGCTGCACAAAAAGAGCATCACTAGTACTTTGAGTAGAAATAAACTCTTTATTTATCAGGCCACAAAGCGGGCAAAAGAGTTCTCTATTTTTTTTTTTACCTACATGCAAGAATGTAAAAAAGACAAAAAAAACCTGTTGCTATGAATACAAGATAAGCTCAACTGTTTACGAATAAAGATGGGGTGGGGGGAAAGAATAATGAAACTCTACAGTTCCACGTGAAGCAGTAATTAATCAACATTGTTAATGCCAGTCTGTAAACTCAACGGGAACCACACTTCTGCAGACTGAAAATATAAGTGCCTTGACAATTCCACAGTGGTAAGTCGCACGAGCCCACAGGCGTGGCATTTCCAGACAAAGTTAATACGTATCTTACTTCGTCTTACCTAGTGAGCGGGGTGGGGGTAAAGGGAATGTTTCTGAAGAAACTGCAGTTCCGGTCGATGTTGGGATTATACTCTTAGACTTTTAGTCTGAAGGGAGAATGCTTTACCCCAACAATCACCCCTGCATCACACGTTCAGTTACAGACACAGAGACAAATATATTGTGATAAATCACTCGACCGAACCAAAGGGAGGGAAGGCGAAGTGCGGTGAGGGTCGAAATAGTAAAACATTTTGCAGTTAAACGTGGCTAGCTCTTGTCCATTTTCAGTCTGGTGAGCATGGGTACAATTCGCTTTTCCCTAATTCATTCTCTCCCTTTCCATTTTTTCTCTGACTATCTCTTGTTTTAATATTTTTAAACTTTCACTCCCTATCTATCTATCTATCTATCTATCTATCTATCTATCTATCTATCTATCTATCTATCTATCTATCTATCTATCTATCTATCTATCTATCTATCTATCTATCTATCTATCTATCCATGTATCTGTCTGTCTGTCTGTCTATCTTTCTTTCTATCTATCTATCTATCTATCTATCTATCTATCTATCTATCTATCTATCTATCTATCTATCTATCTATCTATCTATCTATCTATCTATCTATCTATCTATCCGTTCATCCATCCGTCCATCCATTCCTCTATCTATTTATGTACAAATAAAACAGTACGCGAAAATCCATGAATATAAGCTCTAAGTAACAACTCTTCACAATACAACAGTGTCACAACCATAGATACAACCAGTTTGCTTACCTTTTATAACTTGACAGGAATCCAAAGTGGAGGAGGAGGTTCTAGGAACGGTCTCTCGTTCTTCTTCAAATTAACAACAGAAATCCCTTGCAAGTCATTACGTCATTATCCGTGACGAGTATATCTCTGTTCTCCAGTCACGTTTTGCTGTGTATTTCCTGTCATTTCTGCGCACTGTATTTCCGGTCACGTCTGTGATCTGTATTTCCGGTCATATATGTGCTGTGTATTTCCGGTCACTTATGTGCTGTGTATTTCCGGTCATATATGTGCTGTGTATTTCCGGTTACTTCTGTGCTGTGTGTTTACGGTCATATATGTGCTGTGTATTTCCGGTTACTTCTGTGCTGTGTGTTTACGGTCATATATGTGCTGTGTATTTCCGATCACTTCTATGCTGAGTATTTCCGGTCACTTCTAAGCTGTGTATTTCCGGTCACTTATGTGTTGTGTATTTCGGTCACTTTTTGAGCTGCTATTTCCGGTCAAGCACTTCCACACTTGGTCCATATCAACAGGTTTGATGTTCAGTGTCCACCCACAAAACTCCGTGAAATTAACAAGTGTTGGAAGGAAGTGAAGCAAAAATATGCCAACTAGTCTCCTGCTTGTAACCCGTATTGATATATCTGACTGATAAATCCTGAGATCACTTCCTGAAATTGATAAATGCAGTTTATTTCTCACAAGGCTGTGTTCATGTTGAATCAATTTCACATAAACAAATTCTCAAAAGATAACTTCTTAGTCCAAAAGGTAACTTTGCACACACACACACACACACACACACACACACACACACACACACACAATTAGAATTGTACGCGAATACGAACTCTTTGGTGAAAATTATAATTCGGAATGTAAGCTGTCGTGTAATTCCAAGGAATTTAGAAAATCTAAATTTAATTTTCATTGAATGCATATAAAGTAGAGCTAGCATTCTTATTAGCCACTTATACGAGCCCCGGAAATATTAAAAGTGTGTTCTTGAGTTGTGTGTATTTTCATAGATATGTGGGGGTTGCGTGTGTCTGTGGGTATATGCGTGCGTGTGTGCGTGTGTGTGTGTATATATATATATGTGTGAGCATATGTGTATGTGCGTGTGTGTGTGTGCAAGTGCGTTCTTGTCTATGGGTAAGTGCGTATGTGAGTATGTGTATATGCGCGTGCGTGCGTTTGTGTGTACGTATGTGAAAAAAAGGTAGTTAGAACATACATGTGCCTTGAAGTTAGTGCTGCATTAAAAAATGGCGTTACCTGACGTTATATTCTCATGCAGTATTAAAAGATATCCTATTAAAGTAAAATAGAACACGCTGTCTGACTTTTATTTTTAGCTTTGATAACTCGAAACAAGAAAATTGAAGTTACTAACCATTTCTCATATAATGAAAGAAAAATCAGATTATTCTGTTTGGAAATAGCAGAGCCCGCCATGACCTGTTATTATTATTTTCAAACGGGCGCAGCCCTCACCGCGTCAGTTCTGTTTATCGTAAATCGTACGGAGTTGTTTTTTCTTTCTTCTTCCCGTCATGCACCAAAATGATAAGATACAGATATTTATCAACAGCAGCCGCGCCTGACGCAACTTATATTTCACCTTGAAGTTATTTCAAGTCAGTACCTTGGGTAGATGTATGGAATACAGGAGACCTATTTATTTCTAAAACTCATCTTGGGGATGGAAGAAGAGAAGTATTAAAAAGTTTGCACGTGGCGAGGCTCTGCAGATTTTTAAAATTAATAATATAAAAATGAAATGGCATTTATCACATAGGCTGTGCAATACGTTAGTTGAAATTATTAGGGATGTTTACAAGAACAATTTTTTTTTTTTAATGTTGTAACGTCATGCTACAATCATCGAGAAAGTAGTACGTGAATTAGCCACTGAGATGTAATCGTAAAAAACATCTGTAGCGACAGGTATTCGACACGATTATTTCGAAAATATGTGTGTAGTGTGTAGTGTGTGTGTGTGTGTGTGTGTGTGTGTGATATTAATAGTTGGGCTCTTTTGTGTGTATGTCTGTGAGAGATATAGTGTTGTACATGTGTGTGAAAAGCGAAAAAGGTTTATGTAAGCAAGAAAGTGTGTGTATGTGTGTGTGTGAGTGTGTGTGTGTGTGTGTGTGTGTGTGTATGTGTGCGTGTGTGCATATGTGTGTGTGTGTATGTGTGCGTGTGAGTGTGAGAGAGAAAGACAGAGAGAGAGATTTATAATGGTTTGACCTTAGTAAGTTAATGGTTTGACCTTAGTAAGTTACTGGTTTGACCTTAGTAAGTTACAACCGCAAGCTTGCGTAGTAACTACTTTTTAAAATGAAAAATTTTGTTAATTTATCAAGTTATGATATTTAAAACTATTATTCTATTACATAATATATCAAGTTATAGGCCTACTAATATTACACTGATATATATATAATAAATTTGACAGCAAACAAAGAACAACAAACATAAATAGATTTTAACTGAAATTCTTTCATTCACAAAACAACCCCATCCTACCAACAATTAAAATAAATTATTTAATATTAAAAAGAAATTAAAATGGAAAACCTTAGATTAGGCGGTTGACATAGTCGTTGTGCCGGAGTGACATATGTCTGACTCCATCAATATTCAAAGTATGCCAGCACTCGAGTTTGTTGATTCCTGTTGTTAGTTTTTCAAACAATGTCCAAATGCCAGCACTCGAGTTGCTGGTTCCTGTTGTTAGTTTTTCAAATAATGTCCAAGCCTCTTTAACCCCACTTGCGAGCACGTGCAGAGAGCAGAAACAATGCGCGTTCAAATTGTGCACGTCCATCCACACTCACGACGTCAAAAGCCAACGATAAAATTTGTAAAAAATAATTTTTTTAAAAAATAAACTTTCCTCCAGCTGCTTCTCCAAAGGGACGAATAACTAGCGATCCCATTTGGCCAGCCCTTTTTCATTAATCCAAACCAGGATAAATGGTTCGTGTGTCAAACGCTTCCTGTGTCAGAACTCATGGACCCAGACCTCTCAAGTTAATCCGTTCCAGGTCAGTCACGCTTCGTCTGTCAGAACTCTTGGGTCCTAATTCTCTCAGTTAATCCGAACCAGGACAATCACGCTTCGTCTGCCATAACTCATGGACCGCAGTTGTCACAATTAATCCGATCCAGGACAGTCACGCGTCGTCTGTGAACTCAGGGACCTCAGATGATTCCGTTAATCCAAACCAGGACAGTCACGCTTTGTTTTTTTCAGAACTCATGGGTCCTAGTTCTCTCAGTTAATCCGAACCAGGACAGTCACGCTTCGTCTGTGAACTCAGGAACTCAGTTAATCCAAACCAGGACAGTCACGCTTTGTTTTTACAGAACGCATGGGTCCTAGTTCTCTCAGTTAACCCGAACCAGGACGGTCACGCTTCGTCTCTCAGAACTCATGGGTCCTAGTTCTCTCAGTTAATCCGAACCAGGACAGTCACGCTTCGTCGTTCAAAACTCGCGGGCGGGTTGACGTAACACTGCTGTCAGATAAGGCCGCAAAGCCGGTGCATACAACTTGCAATCAGTTTGGGGCACGTTTCGTGCGCTAGTGCCCGGCTGCACTAGAGAGAATATCCACGTTCGCAGGACATAGAAATGAAGTCTGGAAGCGTGCCGACCGCCGTGTTTCAGACTCTCTCGCACGTCCCCCACCCCTCTCCTTTCCACCGCACTACTCCATATCTGCCCCCACCATCTCTCTCTTTTTCTTTCTCGCTCATGCAAACAAACTCACGCGGTCCACGCGAAAACGGAACCACGCACGCACGCGCTCGCTCTTTTGTCTGCCGACATGCGCATTAATTTCGTAGTTCGATGCTCCAATCATATTGTCAGATGATTTTTGCCCGTACACATCGGGCTTTCGTTCCGTAGCTAGTGTCGTCTTTGAGGCGGATGCACAGTTAGTAAGTGTCCACGGCGACAAGCTCTTTGGTCTAGAATTTCTAACTACTAAAAACGCTGCATTGCCACAGAATGCCATGATTACTGGAATTCCATATTGTTTCTTTATTTGTAGAGGTCTGATTCAGTGGAACTTCGAGCCTCAGCAGTCCTAGTGAAGCTATGTGTATAAGTTAATGAGTTTGTGTGTGTGCGTGCGTGCGTGTTGTGTATGTGTGTGTGTGTCAATGGTGATACTATTACTGATTGTCCACGTCTATCTTTGTATCTTACAGTCGTTGTCTGGTCGACTTTTGTCTTACTATCACTGATTGGTCGACTTTTGTCTTACTATCACTGATTGGTAGACTTTTGTCATATATTTACGGATTGGACATGGTATCTGGCGGCAAATGCGTATTGGGGCTTAATTTGTTTTATACTCCATCACTATGATAATTGTACTTTCTTTTCCAATACATATATAATAGTAGATTTCTCACATTTCTATTTTGTTCAGCCAAAGAAATAATAACGAATTTGTATTTAGTCATTCCCTTGGCCTTTCAACAAACAGACTACACACTTTTCATCATACACATGACGACCTTAACAAACAATTGCACACACCTATAATCTTGGCAGTTCGTGCCACAATTCAAGTTTGGTTCAATCAAACCTTTAACCCGCCAGATTTAACCCTTTGATGGTACGCCTGAATGGTGCAAGTCAAAAGCCGAACGTGATTGAACCAAAGTGAACCTGTGAACCCAAAATTTCAGTGAGTATCTTCTGACTTGCTGCATAAGTAAATACTTTTAAAGATCTTTTTTTTTTAAAATAAAATATAATATGTTTAAAAATGTTAAGATTTAGCTTGTCAAATTAACTTAGCAAGATTAACCAAAAGTCCAGTGAGTCATCAAAATGTTACATTTCACAAATATTAACTTGCGGCCCAAACCGACAGTGAAAACATTTTGACCTGCTGGATCTTTAAAGATTTAACTTTGATATAAGTACATATATTTTGTCAAATTATTTAGCAAAGAAATAAACAGAAAGAAATAAGCTAAAATTTATATTTAGCACGCTAAATGGCACATACACAACTTAAAAATGTGGGCGAACGAAATATGAATTATTTGTTCGAACCGCCAAACATGTACCCAACTACATCGTTCCCTTATAAATTTAAACATTTGTAAATCGCAGCAAACACACACCCAACCATTTCAACCTATTTAAATCTAAACAAGTAAGCCCACAACTACCTCAACCTACGTAAATCTAAACATTCATATTGCCCAACTATGTCACTCTTCAAGCATTTAAACAAACATACGCCCAACTACCTCAACCTTTTTAAATCTAAACAAGCACACACCCATCCATTTCTTCTTTTTAAAATATAACTTTATAGATCTAAACAAGTACAGCCCAACTACCTTAGCCTTTATAGATCTAAAAAAGCACACACCTAGCTACATTAACCCTTATGGGTCTAAAAACTGTACACACCCACTACCTTAGCCTTTATAGATCTAACTGTACACAGCCAACTACCTCACCACTTTACAAACATAAGCAAGCAAAGCTCAGCTGCCACAGACCATTTCCCAACAACAGGCGAGCCCAGAAAATCAAGGAAGATGCGGTTCAACAACACCAGACAGACAGAGAGGTAAAAAGGAAAAACAACGCCCACCACCAGCGCCGACAACGACAGGAGTACAGAGAACAAAAGTACTCGCTGTGGGGATTTTTTAAAAAAAAACTAACACGTTGCAGACATGATACAACTGATCTTGATCACTTGCACTGGCCTCCTGCCCCAGTCAATGCATCCCAACGGACATCATCGGGGACAGCGATAACAACACCAGTGAGGACAGGCGGATGAACACCCCGGGAGTGTGTGCCCACTAGATATAGACCTGATTGTGGTACTAGGCTGGGTTCTGTAAGATGCCCTCGTCCACCCGTTCCCCCTCCATCACCGGGAACAGTGACTACAACAACCAAGAAGACAGAAACACAACCACCACGACAGTAGTCCACGAGAAAGCAGGCAACTACATGCCTCTACCGGACAGATACCGAGCACTGCAGACCCACGACCACCATTCATCATCATTACTCTACAACTTTTCTGTCAACCTCCTTCCACTTTGTCTATCATAATCTAAATTCTCCCAACAGCGCCACACCTCGTGTCAGGCAGCGAAATCGGCCCAGGCCGGAAGTTGTCATCATTCTAATCAAAGAAGAAGCCCAACTATGCGAACCTTTATGAGTCTAATAAAGTACAACCCCAAACCACTGCAACCCTTTTAAATCAAGCGAACACCCAATTATCTCACCCTTTTATCACGCTAAACCGGCGCACACCCAACTACCGGAGCCGTTATAAATCGAAATTTAAACTCCATGCAAAAAATCATCTGATCTAGTGACACATAGCCATAATCACCCGGTGCAGAGACACATTAATAACAAATCTAGCCAGTCAACCAGCCATGCTCTAACTAATCCACATTTCGATGCGGCGCCTCCGAAAAGTACAAATACCAAGGTCATTCAGGGATTAAATCTGATGAAAACTGGCATGACGAAAGTCCGAGGATTGATGTTCTGGCGACACCCGCAGACACAGTAGTGTCAGTGTTCAGAAAGGTCATAGGTCGTTCTCGCGTTCTTCGTGACCTGATTACACAGAACAAATAAGAACACCCAATAGAACAGTCATTTTCCTTCCCTTCTTTTTCAGTACCCCCACCTCCCCACCTCCCGGCTATTCAAGCACAAAATCTAACATATCGTTGAATTGTGAAGAACACACACGCACGCACACACACACACACACACACACACACACACACACAAACACACACAATTACCACTTTTAAAAGCCACAAATCCAAGACTAAAAACCAATAAAATAAAAGAGAACACAAAAATCCACTCTCTCTGGAACCGAGTGGACAAGGGAGACGGCTGTTGTTCTGGGAGGTAATGATGCTGTGTCTCCAGTCAAAACACTTCTTCAGAAATAAAAGGTCAAACGTAAAACATTGGGGCCAGATCCTGGCGATGTTGGAGATGTTGTCGGAGATGCCGATAGAAGGTGAGAGACCGTAATGAGATGGGCGGGATGGGGGTGGGTAGCATGAAGATATGCGTGGGGTTAGAAATTAGTAACGACGTTAGTGGTTGTGAGGTGGTAGTTGTGAAGATGTGTATGAAAAACGGTGAGGAATGTGAGTGGTGTTTATACTAGTTGTTTTCGTTTTTGTTTTCTGTTGTATGGAAAACGGTGAGGAATGTGAGTGGTGTTTATACTAGTTGTTTTCGTGTTTGTTGTTTTTTGTTGTTGTTGGATTACACAGACATACAAACATATGCATACATACACGTACACACACACACAAACTTATTAAGTTATGCACATGTTCGTTTATATATACAAACACATTAATAGACAAACATGTAACAAACATCCACACATATATTTATGATATAGAAGTACACACATGCTAACTAACAAATATATATACACACACGAGGTAGTACATACACCAAAACGTACTCATACCAAATAATGCACTCTCTCTCTCTCTCTCTCTCTCTCACACACACACACACACACACACACACACACACACACACGCACAATTGCACATAATCAAAGACATGCACTGTATACATTCAAATGCCCAGTTACACAAACATGCATATTATCATAAATATACACGCAAGCACATCTACAAATGCAACACAGACTTATAGCAAGCAAGTTCTCTAATTAAAAAAAAAAAAAGTATTTTGGGCTTATATTTCTTGCGCGCGGGAGCAATATGTACAATCTATATTTTTTTGTGTCTTTAAACGTGTGCGTGTGTGCATTATTAAAATTGCAATCATCCCTTCTCCTTCCCTTTTAACCACCCACTCACCTCTTGACTTCTTAACACGTCTTACAAACGAGAGAAAACAGTCTCCTGCTTTGAGTCAATATCCTTGGAGAGTCTGCCTGATACAAAGCGATACAAACGCGTTGTTTATGATGTATTGTGTTTGTGTGTGAGAGAGATAGGGAGAGGAGAGGGAGAAAGAGTGGGGGGGAACAAAAGAAGGTGGGGGATCTTCGATACATCTCACGCTATAGAGAAAGAAACACTCGTCTTTATTTTTTGCTGCCGATAAGTTCCGACAGTGCGAGGTTCGTGGCCGCTCTGACACCCTGACAGCGCGCATGCCCAGTGCTCTCGACAGTCTGCAGCGCGACCTCATCTCCTACCAGAGCGGAGCGCCAGACTCCGCAATCTACGGCTTTGACACCGAGCTCTTACGGGAGCGTTCCAGGTGGGTGAGTTATGTCGCCCGGCGAAAAGTGCGAGTGACAGTGATGGTTTGAGAGGGAAAAACAATTCTTTTTTTAATTTATAAAACTTTAAAGCAATTAATTCATCCGAAAGGATATAGTTGTGACGTAGCAACAGCAGCATATTACAAATTGATATATTTCAAAGATGACGACATGATTACGTTGACTTAAAGTGGCAGTAAACAAAGGAAGTGGAAACGTGTTTAAAGTTTAAATAGAAATTTTATTGCATTAATAAATGATGTCACAGTGTGGGCAGCTAAATATGAGGAAAGGTTGGGGATTGATATTTTACTGAAAAAGCAATTAGAACTATTTTCGTTAGCGAGTGAAGCAATAGTGGTGCATTTCGTGTTGACCACGTGACCACTCACGACCTTTGCCAATAAATGATCGCTCACATTTAGTCGTCAGTCAGTCATCAGTTAGTCAGTCAGCTTATGTTAGTATGCAATGAAAGGCTTTGATCAGCAATGAAATGGCCTGCTTAGAAGAATGTTCTATATAGTAAAGGTGTTTGACAACGTAGATAAATACAATGGTTTTGATCAGCAATGAAATGGCCCGCTTAGAAAAATGTTCTATATAGTAAAGGTGTTTGACAACGTAGATAAATGCAATGGATTTGATCAGGAATGTAACGGCCTGCTTAAAAGAATGCTTCAGATGGTAAAGTTGTTTGACAACTGGATAAATATAATGGTTTTCAGATCTTTACCAAATTACGTCACTGACTTGCGGAGATATGTTTTTAAGCACAAGAGGACATTCATGCCAATTAGAGAAAACGCAAGAAGCAAGATACTTCGACAGGGAGGGATGGGAGCCGAATATTGACTGTTAGCAGTGGACTCCAAAATATTTAAGCCGGTCGTTATCTGTCTGGGTAACAGTTTATCCTCCAGTGTGGTCTCATATCCTTAGCTTACCTAAGACAGAGTGACTCACTTGTTGGGTTTTATTGCTGTAAGAATGCAACTGTATGGTTAAGCACATAGGCAGGTAGGAAAGCACATGTGTAGACACATTATCTAAACACCCAATGTATATATCATAAGTGAGCCTATACCTGGAGAGGATGTAGATGTGCATGATCTAGGGGTAGGCTTTAGTGCACTAGGGTTACACTATTCTGTAATAAGGGAAAGTTGCACTGCACTATGGGTAAGTTGTACTGTAATAAGGTAAGTTGTACATCAATAGGTGTAAACTTTACTGTACTAGGGGTGGGCTGTACATCAATAGGTATAAGCTTTACTGTATTAGGGGTGGGCTGTACAGGAATAGGTGTAAGCTTTACTGTATTAGGAGTGGGCTGTACAGGAATATGAGTAAGCTGTACTGTACTAGGGGTGGGCTGTACAGGAGTAGATGTAAGCTATATTAGGGGAGGACTTACAGCAATATGAGTAAGCTATACTGTACTAGGGGTGGACTGTACAGCAATATGAGTAAGCTGTACTGTACTAGGGGTGGGCTGTACAGCAATATGAGTAAGCTGTACTTTACTAGGGGTGGATTGTACAAGAATAGGAGTAAACTGTACTCTTTTAAGTGTACGTTGTACAAGAATAGGAGTAAGCTGTACTCTATTCGGTGTACGTTGTAAAGGAATAGGTGTAAGCTGTGTTGTACTAGGGGTGGGGTTTACAGCAATAGGGGCAAGCTGAGTGAACCAGGGTAAACTATACAGCAGCCTGTATAAGGAGTATTGTAATAGGTGTAAACTATACTGCTCTAGGTGTAAACTATACTGCTCTAGGGGTAAGTTGTACTGTGTTAAGGGTAAGGAGTAATGTACTAGAGGTAAACTGTACTGCACTAGAGCTAAGTTGCAACTGTCATGCAGTTGTTTGCTTTGAGTGTACATCTCGCCATACTGCAACTTGCTTTGTTTGTATTTCTGATGGCCCTTCTTATCTCTCAGTGGTATATATCTCTTCTTGTTTCATATTTGTTTGTATTTCTGATATCCTTATCTCAGTGATATTTATCTCTTCTTGTTTATATTTTTATGGGGATAAATTCGTGGCCAATCAAAAAAATTAATTTAAATAGTAATAACTGCTAGTGAAAGTTATCTCGTTCCGACTGATTTGCTTCAAACTTATGTTTGTGTTAGGGTGGTACAACTATCTGTTGTGTTTACAGTCAATGCCATGTTATCTCACTCTTTACTAACACTTAATAAAACGTTGTATATAATATTGATATTTAATCAAATATATTCTTTAAAATTGGTTACATATCTGCCACCACACATTTCCCCTTCTTAACCAGTCTACTGTATTACATAATTTACAATTCACACACACATACACACACACACACACACACACACACTAAATGATCCTAAGTATGCCATTCAACGAATCAATGGATGTGTTTGTGGTTTTAAATGACTTACCATTTTAGCAAAATCAATTCGTAATACTCTAAACGTCCAACATACAAATCAAGATTTAAACCAATAATTCAAACAAATCAAATTTATATCCTTTCAAATGTTAATATTTCAATCTCCCAATTTAAACAGGAGTTAAGTACTTACCTTTTTGATTTATTAGTTAGATGCTTAGTATATTTTAATTGTGTTTTACTTTCTGCCCTCATTTTGTGTTTTACTTTTTGCCCTCATTTTGTGTTTTACTTTTTGCCCTCATTTTGTGTTTCTTTTACTTTTTGCCTTTTCTGTTGTTTTGTTGTTGTTGTTGTGTGTGTGTCTGTGTGTGTCTGTGTGTGTAGTAGAAGATTGTGAGCATTAGTGCTTGTCTTATGTGCACCTGGTTCAGCTAAATTCCCTAGCTGCCATTCAAACATCCTCACATGTCTATCGTATGTCATATTTAACAAAAACATCCCCACTAATGTGAAATATAAATGTTGTTTTATACAATGGATAAGTATGCCTACTTTCATAAAGAATTTTATCACAATGAGCATAATTTCACATATACACTGCACATGTTTGCAAAGGCTATTTTCAGTTAAATTAATCTAATAAATAATTGCATTAATGTTTTGCTTTTCTTTGAGTTTCCTGAAAGATTTTTCATCTCTTGGCTGTTTCTCTTATATCTCTCTTTATAATCTATTGTAAATTCTTCATAGATTCACTCTTTCATTTCATATCTATCTATCTATCCATCCATCCATCTATCTATCTATCTATCTATATATCTATCCATCCATCTACTATCCATCCATCCATCTATCCGTCTATCTATCTATCTATCTATCTATCTATCTATCTATCTATCTATCTATCTATCTATCTATCTATCTACTTTTTCTGGTTCACTCACTTGACTTTTGTTGTTTCTGTTCTCTCTTTACAATTTTCTATATTTCATCCCTCTTGATTTTATTTAGTCCTTAAATTCTTTTTCTCTCTCTTTTCCCATGTCTTTTTTTCCTAAACACGTTCTTTCTTTACAACGAGACGGGTTTTTTTTCCCCTAAATTCTCTTTTTCTTTCTTTCTTTCTTCCCTAAATTTTCTTTTTCTATATATTTTTCTCTGCCGCCCTCTTTCTCTCACTAATTTTTCTCCTCTTTATTATAATTACAAAAACTAAAGTTTAAAGTCAATGTGATATTAAATATATATGCATCATCTTATTTTCCTATTTTTCACTCCATCTCTCCAGGGTTACTTCCTCTCCCACCATTTCCTCGAAATTGTCAGAGCGACCTCCTCTCGGGGCGTCTTTCAAACTTGTTCAAAGCCGAGTGCAAATATATCAATAATAACCACCAACAAGGGCATTGCTTCTAAAACGTTTCCTTTTTTTCCTGTTGCCACCCCAACCAACTCTCGTCTAACCACCACCCTCACTTCATACGGGCGTTGGACGCACAACGACGACCTCCTTCCATCCTGGCACTTCTAACCCCAGAGTAAGATAGAGTGCATTTTACAGTTGTGTGCTGACAGACATCTGTACGGCTCTCGTGAAACGAACTTTTAAAATTTTCCTGCTTGTAGACTCGTATTTGCATCCTGGTTTTTATATGTCTGTGTGTTCTGAGAGCTTGTCAACTCTCTATATCTATGTTTTCCTGCATTTCGTCTTGTTGCCCCGTCTGTCTGTCTGATTTCACTGGCAAAATAATTATAGTATTGGTAACGTGTCTGCGTTGCAATGGTGGACATAAATAATGATTCATATTACACAAACCTTATAAGTATCAGAAGACGGGACTCGTGGTGACTTTAGACGTGTGAATAAGATCTATTGTGTCAGAGTGTATGTTGTGTAGCGATGTAGGTGTATGTTGTGTAGCGATGTAGGTGTATGTTGTGTAGCGATGTAGGTGTATGTATTGTGTACTGCGAACATTTACTGTGTGGCTTTGTGTGCGTTGTCGGGGTGGTGGTGGTGGGGTGGGTGGGCATATGTGTGTGCGAATGTATATTATGTACCCATGTTTGTATATATATTTATGTGTGTCTGAGTGTAATGTATGAGTATCCGTGTATGTATGTGTATACGTGTATGTATGTGTATGAACGTATGTATGTGTGTGAGTGTTTGTGTGTGCATAAGTGTATGAGTATGCACTATGAGTAAGTGAGTGTTTATGCACAAGAAAACGTGAGAAAACTGTGTGAATGAGTTTGAGTACTTGCGCTATTTAGTTCACAGATATTCGTGCACATGTTAGTGTCTGTGTGAACGTGTGTTTCGGTGTGTATTTGTGTGTTTCTTTGTGTGTGTATATTTTGAGTGTAGTAAATATATTTATGAATACGTGTATATTAAACGGCTAATTGCGTAGGAGAGTATGTGTGCGTATGTGTTAGTATGCGACGGATGTGTCTGTGTGAGTGTATGTGTGCATGTGTGTTAGTATGCGACGGAGTTGTCTGAGCATATGTGTGCATATCTGTGGGTATGTGTGTGCGCGTGTGGAGAGAGTAGCGCTAGCCCGCACTATACACAAAAGTACTTGTAACCGCTTTGGTACTAAGAGTAAAGTTACAAATCTTGCAGATGACTAGACTCAGGCTCACGTCTTTTAGGGTATATAGGCTAGTAGTCTTTCAGCCTCACGTCTTTTAGGCTATTAGGCTTTCAGCCTTACAAACTCTTGGCAGATCAGATGTAACATTGCCTTCTGTGAAAGATGAATACCCTCACAGAGCTGACACAAATAAGCATGACCGGTACAGGGCGAGAAATATTTGGGCAAAAGGACAAAGTCTGCAACGAGTCATTCTTAACGCAGTCGGACGGAAGTTCAATACAGAGTGCTATAAACCGGCTGTATCGAGCGAGTCTCGTGTAGTCCCCGTAATGAGCACCGATGTCTCATCAAAAGTTGCTATTAATATGCTAGTGGCCCGACTCCTTTAGGCTTGTCTCTTAATATGCTAGTGGCCCGATTCCTTTAGGCTTGTCTCTTAATATGCTAGTGGCCCGATTCCTTTAGGCTTGTCTCTTAATATGCTAGTGGCCCGATTCCTTTAGGCTTGTCTCTTAATATGCTAGTGGCCCGATTCATTCGGTCCGTCTATTAATATTTTAGTGGCCCGATTACTTTTGGCTTGTCTATTAATATGCTAGTGGCCCGATTCCTGTTGGCTCGTCTATTAATATGCTAGTGGCCCGATTCCGCTCGACTCTTCTGTTAACTTGATAACAGCTTGACTCCGTTCGGCGCTTCAGCTAACATGCAGAAAATCAACGAGCAAGCCAAGAGAATTTAAACAAAGATATATTACAAGCTTGCAACAGTATCACCCTGGCTAACAGCGAACAACAAAACATGACGCAAGAGAATCATCCATTCATTTCCACGATTCTTTATTTCCACCCTCTAACTGAGTTTGCGATTAGAAATGTAATGGTTGCAGTTTACATTTTCCCTTAAAATGTGCGTGCGTGCGTGCGTGCGTGCGTGCGTGAATGCATGCATGTACATGCGTGCGATGGGGAGGAGGGAAGATTCCCCACAGATTCGTTTGCTGTGACAAAAACAATATTGCCCTGTCGAGCGTCATGATTGTCGGCTGCTGCTGGAAAATTGATGCAGCCTCACGCCGTTTTTCGAGGAGTGTGAGTTCAAATCTCAACATGCGTTGAGCTTATTTAATTATCTCCTGCTGTCTCTCATCTAATTCAACATACATTTACGGGTGGCCTGTTCCACACTACCCAAGCAGCAAGCATTTAAGGGATAGATAGATAGATAGATAGATAGATTACTCTTGTCCGAAATATCACTCAGAACTCTCATTTACTTACTACCTTCAGCGAAAGCTTCTCATTACTTACTTAAATGTCTCGATATAAACCATAGAGAAAATGTCTTGATATAAACCATAGAGAAAATGTCTCGATATAAACCATAGAGAAAATGTCTTGATATAAATGCATAGAGAAAATGTCTTGATTAAATCATAGAGCAAATGTCTCGATATAGACCATAGAGAAAATGTCTTGATATAAACCATAGAGAAAATGTCTTGATATAAACCATAGAGAAAATGTCTTGATTATAAACCATAAAGAAAATGTCTTGATATATATATATATGAGAAAATGTTCAAAAGCGCATGATTTTCTGTATTGTTGTCTCTGGCAATAATGCACCGCTTGATCCTCCGACGGGATAACATGAAATATCAATTACGTAAATCTAATCGTGGAGTGTTTCACAATGAAATCCCTTTCATCGTGGATGATCACAATTACTAAACACAGTGGCAGCAAAGCTTCAATTGCGTCAAATCAGTAGTGCGTTAAAACGCAATTAACTTATGGTGTATTTTGTGCAAGCAGCCAAGTTCTGCGATCTCTCTCTTGCCCCCCACCCCCACTTCCTCCTTCCCTCTCTCTCTCTCTCACTCACTCCTTAACTCCTTTTGTCTGTCTCTCTCATTGTCTCTCTCATTGCTTGATTTCTTCTCTATGACTTTTCTCTTTCAACTCTCTCCCACGCTTTTTTTTTCTGGTGTCGGTTGCTCTGTTTGTCTTTTAATTTTGTCTGGCTGTCTTTACCTTGTGTCTTTTGTCTGCCTTTCTCTCTCTCTAATTCTTACTTAACCTCTTCTTCTTCTTCTTCTTCTCTCTCTCTCTCTCTCTCTCTCTCTCTCTCTCTCTCTCTCTCTCTCTCTCTCTCTCTCTCTCTCTCTCTCTCTCTCCTGTAAGCCTGTTATTAATTTCAGCCCAAAATTCTTATTCTTAATATTCTTAGGTATTTTATAATCATCGGACGCAAAATGGCTTGCAATGAGCGCTTAGCATTGCATGATATCAACAGTAACTATACATTAACTAATATATGTATTTGACTATTACAAGAACCTGTACAATTTGAGTGCTAATTATTTATGTTTACTTAATATATGTTTATTTAATATATATTTGTTTACCTTTCGTATATGCACATTTTGAAACAAGCTATGTGTCTATTTCATAAAGAAATTTTATTATAGACTTTGTCAATTAAGCACATAGCCCCTTACTTTTAAATCGTCAATGTTGTTGTGAAGATATTCCTACTTACTCCTGCAAGTCTGCCTGTCCTAAAGTCGTTGTATTTACTCCTGCAAGTCTGCCTGTCCTAAGTCATTACTCTTGCAAGTCTGCCTGTCCTAAAGTCGTACTTTATTACTTAAAATCTCTCTTTCTAAGTTATCGAATCCCTCAATGGAAGTCATGACTAACTGTCAAAGTTACCACCCGCCTTCTTGGATACCCTGCTATCTTGCAGGCGACTTCCAGACAGTAAATGGAATTGGAATCGACATGAAATAATGTTTTGTGCCAGGAACAGATACAATTCTTCATGATTCTTTTCTGACAATTTCTTATCGCGTTCAGTGAAACATTGTGTGTATAACGTACTTTACGTATAATGTACTCTACATATGTATAACACATATTGGTGTTTGTTACTTTGAAATAAATAACAAATTTCCATGGATTGGGAAATAATCTTGATTTTGTTTGTTTTTATATTTCTTTGTCAAAATTGTAACTTTTAGTGAATTAAAGCGATATGATTAATTACTAGTTTTTCTTCTGTGCTTGGGTCTCAGTTTTGTGGTGTGTCAGTCTCTGGGTCTGAATGTCAGAGTTTTTCTGTCTCTGGTTGTGAATTTTAATGGGTTTGTCTGTTTCTGGGTCTGAACGTCAATGAGTTTGTCTGTCTCTGGGTCTGCCTGTTAACGGTTTTCTTGTCTCTGGGTGTGAAAGTTAATGAGTTTTTCAGTCTCTGGGTGTGAACCTCAATGAGTCAATGAATTTGTCTGTCTCAGGGTGTGAACTTCAACGAGTTTATCTGTCTCTGGGTCTGAACGTCATTAGTTTGTCTGTCTTTGGAAATGAACGTCAATGAATTAGTCTGTCTCTTGGTCTAAAAGTCAATGCTTTTGTCTCTGGGTCTGAATGTCAATAGTTTGACTCTGGGTCTGAATGTTAATGAGGTTTGCTGTCTCTGAGTCTGAACGTCAAAATTTTGTCTGTCAGTGGGTCTGAATGATAATGGGTTTTCTGTCTCTGAGTTTGAACGTCAATGAGTTTGTCCCTGGGTCGGAACGTCAATGATTTTGTCTGTCTATGGGTCGAACGTCAATGAGTTTGTGTCTGGGTCTGAATGTTAATGGATTTTTCTGTCTCTGGGTTTGAACGTCAATGAGTTTATCTCTTGGTCTGAATGTTAATGGGTTTGTCTGCCTCTGGGTCTGAACGTCACTGGTTTGTATGTCTCTAGGTTTGAATGTTTATGATCTACCTCTGTTTATCGTCCTTCTCCCATTTTCTCCCCCCCACACACAAAAAAACCACGCACACACTCACAAGCACGAACACACACACATATGTACATGTACACACGCACGCAAACACACACGCATGCCATCGCTCACGCGCACGCATGCATATACATAAACATATATTTACGTACACACACATAAACAAATATTTGCGGTGGCATACTCTACAGTACAAAAATGTAATATTTATATAATTTACAAAATACGCACATTATTTTTTTAAAATCTAATTTACAAAATTTTATGACTTACATATACACAATTATATATTTTTTTTAATTTGCATTTTTTATAATTAATTTACAAAAGTTAAATGATTTACAGGAATTACATAGTTTACAAAAAGTACTGATATATATTAATTACATAATTTATGAAATATATGTAATGTACATAATTTACATAACTTATCTTGTAAATGTTCACGAAAATTTTGACAAAATTCTCTGAGTATTATAACCATACCAGTAATGAGAATACAGTAGAAATAATAATAATGACGATGATGATTACGATGATGATGACGACGGTGATGATGATGGGGACGGTGATGATGATGGCGACGAAGGACTAATTGACTTATTTCAGCTTAACGTCCATTTCCAGTGCTTAAGGAAAACAACTAGTACAGTTGTGTTGATGAAATATTTACGATGAACACCAGTCGATTCCTAACAATTCCTATGCCGAAAGATGTGTTAATCCCTTGAAACTGGGAACACTAGCGAAAGTCCAATCTTGCAACAGCCATCTATATTAAGTGTGATATTTTAATCTAATAATTTCGGAAACACACAGCACATCTGTTTTGAAGTAAGACTTTTTGTTGTTGTTTTGAATGGAGAAGTTGAATGCTTAGTCTTTGGTGGCTTTGACGATGTCGCCGTGGAAACAGAGGCATATTAATTTTTTTCTAAAATATTAATTGAGTCGGCGGGGTAAAAGGAAGAGGAAAGGACGTAGGGAGGGATGGGGTGGGGTGGCGGCCGCTGATAGATATTGGATATATATCACAAGGACTTTACGCCTGTCTGACTTTTGCACGGAACGTTCTTGAACATGAAATGAAGAAGAAAACAGCAACCACAACTCTGACAGGCCAGACGTCTGGATCTATCACTGTTGAGCATTGCTGCACGGATATATATTGCTGTCATTGACAACAATAATAGCATCGATCTCCAAAATCGACTGCGCGCAAGGGTTGATAATGAAATGAATTTTTCTTTTACAAGGTTTATTTGTTCGCTTAGATTAAATTTTGTATCTCAGTTTCTAGTGTTTTGGTTTTCTAACCTTATTTTCGTTGAGTAGAAACATACCCACGAGCGCTAGACAGTATGAAATTGGCTTGAACTAAACGATAGGTTTTCCTCTCGGGCAGCTCAGGCAAACTCCAAAACGAAACACAACTCAAAATTTATCTAGGTGAGTGCAGAGAGAGAGAGAGAGAGAGAGAGAGAGAGAGAGAGAGAGAGAGAGGGTGGAGGGAAAGCTCATAGCTGCGTCGTTTGTGACAAAACCGTATTTGACAGAAGTGTGTTTTCGGGTGATCAAGTTTAACAGTGGCAGGGGGTAGCTGAGTTGGGAATGGAGTGGTGGGTGGGAAGACCAGCCGGTACCCGTTTGACAGATATTCAATATTGATGTCACCAAGAGAGTCATCCCGTAGGGTTTCCTTGGACAAATTGTTCACAAAATAGAATTTACTTATTTTTTTTTAAATGGAAGAAAGTTTAAAAAAATTAAAAAGCATACCCTAACGGACGTAGAAGCCTTTGTTTTCATGGCTTTCACGAAATCAGTTGATGTTCCTCTCAGATCTGAACTGTAGAAGAAAAGGAAAAACGAGAGTAATAAATGACATGTCCTTCACAGACCATGGGGTCCACGAGGAATCCTTACAACAAAAACAAACCAGAACGTACAAATCACATTCCATATTGACTAGAAGGGGACAGAAGTCTTGCTACTGTTCGTGTTGTCGTTCTTGTCCTTGTGAGGTTCTGTGGTTGATCTATTTATATCTCATTATCAGCAAGGTGATTATGAACAAAGCTGTTTTAGTTTTTGCGAATTTATTTAATTAGGATTAAATATTTAAACATTTTTGTATTAATTCATTTCATACATTTATTAATTCATTTTGCTCGTTTTTTTTTGTTTGTTATGATTTAATTTCTTAAATTATACATTTGCAGAGTTATTTATTAATTTTATGGATTAATTTTGTCTATTACTTTCATGGACTAATTTCTTAAAATTATGCATTTTTATTTTAGGTATTGTCAGCTATTTACTTAGTCATTTTAGATCTTTGTTTGCTCGCTTTTATTTGTTGTATCATGTGCCTTTATTTGCTTCTTTTGTTTGTTTGCGTAATTATTCATTCTCTTATTATAAAATGGTTTTGATTGGTTAATTTTATCATGACACGTGTTTGTTTATTTGCTATTTCTTTTCTTGTCGTTTTCATTGTTTTAAGTTCTCATCTGAATATGCACCACGTTTACGTTTTTATCTTAAGTGGACTTTTCCGGTTGACTTTTGTTTCTAGAAGGGATTTCTCCGTTGCCCAATTTCCTAGAGAATCCCCCCTCCATCCCTCATCGTCAACTGTATTAGCATATGACGTTTGTTTAATGACTTAAGATGTCCTGTATCTCGAGTTTCCTAACACGACTCTTTACTACTGATTTAAAATTCCTGGATAAATCTCTCCCCTTACCCACCCCCTTCATTTATCGTCGCTCAAAGAAATTTAAACAACTTTTCTAAGAGCCACAACACATTGCCTTATGTTGTCTGAGATGATTTTATTCCGCTCGATTAAGTCCCCTGAGAAGAAGCTCTTCGCATTGTCAGGATGATCTGTTACTGACCTTCCCCACTCCCACCCCACCCTCCCCCGAAAGAAAAGTCACCACTCCCAACGATTTACCTCAAGTTTCCTGAGGTAATGTTTTCCCGTTGGATATAAATTTTTTAAAAAAATTCCTGGAGGACGTCATCCTTCTGGATGTTTTAAACGTGATGTCTAAATCCTTGAGAAACTGTTTTTGTTTTTTTTCAATTTAATTCTCAGCATTCTTCTTCCTCATGTTGTTCCATTTAATTCCAGAAATATTTTAATTTGCTCGTCCATTCCAGTTTTCTGCAATGATGCTTGCCACAGACTAGCATTTCTTGGGAGGAAACTTTTCTTGTTGTTATAAAATTCTTAAGATTTTTTCCTATTTGACTCGTGTCCTCATACTGAACTCCATTAACTTAGATTCCTGAAAAGAACCCACTCACTCCACCCCATCCCCGTCGATATATCATTTCCTGAAAGACTATCTCCAGTTGAATTGAGTTACAATATTTTAGATGATTTTTACCTCCAATTCTCTAAAGTCTCTGCAGATATTTATTTCCAGTTGAAGTTCTTATTTTTCTTCTCTCCCCACCCCCAACCCCCCCCCCCCCCCCTTCAATGACAAGCGCTTCCGTCTGCACCCTTTTATGCATTCACTTATTCTGTCTGTTGAGACAATATCGCTGCACTAAAATTTGTTTCCGTAGAGTTCCAGAGAGAGAGAGAGCGACTATCAAGAAACCGTTCCTCATTTATTAGCATGTTCTCTTAAGATTTTATGTTTCCTGTTTGACTCAGATTTTCCGCTTTAATGATTTCCGTTTCACATTAAGTTTCTGAGAGAGTGATTTTAGTTTGGATTAAATTTCTGAGATGATGATTTCTCTAATTAAATTTCTTAGAGGCTGATTTCCCGTTGAATTAAATTTCTGAGAGGATTACTACTCTTTGAATTATATTTCTGAGGGGATGACTTCCCTTTGAATTAAATTTCTTAGAGGATGACTTCCCTTTGAATTAAATTTATGGGACGATGACGTTTCTTTGAAGTAAATTTCCAAGAGGATAATTTCAATATAGGTTATGTTTACTCACAATGTTTTTCGATTGACTTAACTGGAAAATAATTCCGTCGACCACAGACTCAAGAAATCTTATATTTTCGTGAAGACAAGGTGAACTTATATTTTCTTAAGAAAATTTATTAATTCTACTTATACTTTAGGGAAATTATTAGAAATGAATAGTAGGCATTTTCTCTTAAATATGGTTGCTCTCGAAACAATAGTGGACATATTTAATGTGAAGATAGATAAAAAACAATTGTATGAATGAATAGCCTAAGAAAGGCTTTATTCAAGAAAAGAGGCAAATGTTTTGAGTGGGGAAAATTAATGAGCTTTCATAACATGACGTTTCTGATCCTTTTGGTTTCACTGAATGGAGAAAGGTGCGTGATGCTATTTCATGAATTTTATTTTTAATATTTTATGTAGAGTATAAGAAGAAGAATTTGTCACGTATAATTGATTCGCGTTTCATTTCAGCTTAGTGAGAATGTGATCAGAGAATATAGATCTAGCTATTACACAAGAACACTCACAGTTTGCATATAGCAGTCCATGATTACTGCCTTTTGTTTATTGCAGGATCCTTCTTTCTTCCATCAAACTATCTATTGATCTGTTCTGCTGTTGGTTCGTTGATATCTCAGCCTGATGGTCTTGGTACAAACGTCCAAATGTCTGTTTTGCTTGGTTGTTCCGTGTGGGGAAATCTAAGAAGTCTACCTAGATTAGATCTGTCACGTGGTCCCTAATGGAAACGTCATAAACACAAAAGCGCCCTGGTGACAGTGCTGAGAGACTCCACCAGTGGAAACCAAGTTGAAAAGGATAAGAGACTCCACCAGTGGTGACCAATTAAATAGGTTAAGAGACTCCACCAATGGTAACCAAGTTAAACAGGCTAAGAGACTCCACCAGTGGTGACCAAGTTAAATAGGTTAATAGACTTCACCAGTGGTGACCAAGTTAAATAGGATAATGTTACATTTAACCAGGAAGTTGAAAACTTTGGGGAAACTTTGACAGAAGTCCGACAGGAAAGAGAACGGAAAAGGAACTGAGAGAGAAGTTACAAACTTGATAGACTTTCTGCAGAGGGAAGCTAGGACTCTAAGGGAGGCAAACATTTCCAAGATTAGACTAATAGACACTGTGGAATTTTAATTGTGGAATTTGTAATTTGATTGCTGTTTTCTTTTTCTTTTTTAAATATAAATATATTTGTTAATTTTTCATCCATCTTGCGTCATTTCTTATCATCTACACTTCATTATTTTAGTTATTGTACCCGTCTTTTATCTTTGTCCAATTAATTGTTAGGAATTCCTTTCTCTTGTATGAGCCAACGAAAATGATTGAACTCTACTGTTGTGTTGTACAAATTATTCGTTAACTGATGGGCGACCAACAATCCTAAAGTCAAAACAGGTTTGTAGGTATGAAACAAAACCTATATAATCCTAAAGTCAAAACATGACTGGAGTTATGAAACAAAACCTATAATCCTAAAGTCAAAACATGACTGAACGTATGAAACAATACTTGTAATTCTAAAGTCAAATCAATTCTAGTGCTATGAAACAGTATCTATAATCAAAACATGACTGGACGTATGAAACAAAACTTGTAATTCTAAAGTCAAATCAATTCTAGTGCTATGAAACATTATCTATAATCCTAAAGTCAACAGAAGACAGGAGTTATGAAACAAAACCTATAATCCTAAAGTCAACAGAAGTCTGGAGTTATGAAACAAAACCTATAATCCTAAAGTCAACAGAAGTATAGAGTTAATGAGAAGGAACCTATGACTACAAAATCAAAACATGCCTAAAGTTGATTATTACCTAAGAACCCCACACTCTATATATGTGTGCACTTAATGAAACAAAAATTATTTAGCCTTAAAATGTCCGAGGATGAGGAAATAAAAATATAATCTTCAAGAAAACAAAACTTGTCTAGAGATAAGGTCACAAAATTACTGAAAACCCTGAACACTGAGTACCAAGAGAATAAGTATCACGGCTTGAAGTCTTAATGTTAAGACCTCCATAAAAATAAGAAAAGTAAAAAAAAAAATAAACAAAGTAAATATAGCCATGTAACAATGATATTTGGGACATTTGAAAAACAATAGCAGCATTAAATGTGCACTAATGGAAAAATCCCGATGAATCCGATTATCTAGCTATATGTCACACGCGCATGCTGCTCGCATAAACTTGAAAGGCAGTATGCTGCAGGTATTTGAAAAATACTCAAGTGTCCCAACGGAAATGCTCACAGTCAGCGTGTCCACAGTCAAAATGAAAACTAGATTTCTTGCTCTAAAACTATACATTTGTAAATGCACATTGTCTGTATACGTAAACACTCACACTCACACATCACACATACACAAACACACACACATACACATCAAACATACATATACACACCTGCTTATCACTATCTGTTAACAGAGACACCTAAAGAAATGAAGTATACATTTTAAATGTCTGAAATTACCGACCAGGTAGTTAGGAGGCCAGGTCATATTTGTTCTTATTCCCTTTATCATTTAGATCTCCAGATATTCTCAAAACTTCTCTCAATCGCCAGATTCTGCACACGCACGCACATTTAATATCACTTACAATTCCATATACTGCAAATATATATTCCTTACAGCGACAGCGGTTGCAAAATGTGTCTTTTATCTGTATGTAGTTTTCACATTTGCAATGAAAAATGCATTTTCTTTGTGGAAAAAAAATATTTGTTTTAAGTGGTAAGAAATCGTTATTCAGCGCATAAATCATAAAAATCTTCCTTTAAATATTCATTCCTTGTCTCATGCTACCTCTGTTGATATTTTTATGTTGTCTTTTTATTCCTGAACAGATAAGAATATGCTCATGTTATAAAGAAAAGGCCAATAAAACGTGTGCATATTTTTATGGGTCTGACATTATGCAATCTCATTTGAGTATCAGAACTTACAATCGATCGCTTGCTAGCTCGTTAACGACTGAAATCGAAGGCTACGGCACGCCAAATGAGCTATACTTTCTGTGTTGTCATGACAATCCGCCGGAAGAAACAAAAGAGTCCCCGAGAACGACATCAGGCGGTGATTTCGTTTCGAACATGAGAGTTATCGATCTTGGTTGTTCGGCGTCTCCTCTGCTGGTCCGGGCTCAGAATTATTAAAAAATAAAAGAATAAAGAAGAAGCGGAAAGAAAAAATAATAGAAAAACGAAGAGAAGCGACGATAAACAACAAAGAAAGAAAAGAAGAATAAAAGAATAAAAGACAAGTTTGGAAGTTCAAAGTACACTTGGTGCTAGAATTTTTTAAATAATAAAACAATAAAAGAGGTAATAAAATGAACTTCTTTCTATAGCTTCACAATTTCAAAAGTCTGTGCAGCTCATGTCTAGATTACGCAACTTTAAACATTTGACTCCTTGTCAACTTTACATATATATTATACATATTAACATTACATATATATTATACATATTAACATTACACATATATTATACATATTAACATTACACATATATGTATGTCAACTTTACACATATACATATCAACATTACACATATATTATACATATTAACATTACACACATAAAATACGTATTAACATTACACATACATTATACGTATTAACGTTAATATTACACATACTTTATATGTGTTAAGGTTACATAAACATTATACGTATGAATGTTACATTCATATTATACGTTTTAATCGTTACATATTTATTATACGTATCATCTTTACATTTTTGCCAGGTCTAAAATAAAATAAAGCGCACATCCAAATATTTATTCATACTACTACATTTTATCTTTACATATCTGCACGCCTAATGACAGTTACAAAACTAATCATCACATAATACTTGTTATCTCAACACACTTGCACGCCTAATGACAGTTACAAAACTAATCGTCTCATAATAGTTTTTATTTCAACACACTAGCACATCTAATGACATTTACAAAACTAATCATGACATATTAATACTTTTTATCTCTACACACTTGTATGCCTAATGATATTTACAAAACTCATCCTCTGCCACATAATGGCTTATATAACCTACACCCACCCACCCTCCTTTAAAAATAGACAAGACGTAAACCTACCTTCTAGAAAGGCTGACCCTTATCCATGTGTTTGATTATAAGTCATATTGTGAGTGAAAATCGAGCAAATGACCTTGATTGTCGTTTTCTGATTAGTACTTTAATGAACGTTACAATGCAACATAAAGCTGGCCATGTGAAAAACTCCCATGCCTGCCTTGTAAACACAACATTGCATCTTAAAGCTGGCCATGTGAAAAAAACTCCCATGCCTGCTCTGTGAACACAACAATGCAACTTAAAGCTGCCCATGTAAGAAAAGTCAAGGACGCTGTAGCGTCGCTCCTATAAACTCCTACATGCTCGAAGGATTGCATTTCATACAGACAAACAAAGCTGGAAAATTATATACGTGATTATGTGGTCATATGATTTTGGAATCAAATTTATTTTTGTGTAGCATTGCAGTATTGGAATGTTACAGTTTTGCTTTGACTTGGAGTATACTTTCATAGCATTAATATTTTATCTCTAGTCATCTTCTTACTTAACGTTAGTTCAGTGATGGTAGACAGCAATGGATTTCGGTAGAGTTGAGTGGGGTAAAGAGCAATGGATTTAGGTAGACTGATGGTAAAGAGCAATGGATTTCGGTAGAGTTGAGTGATGGTTGAGAACAATGGATTTAGGTAGAGCCGGTTGATGGTTGAGAATAATGGATTTAGTAGAGTTGAGTGATGGTTGAGAACAATGGATTTCGGTAGAGTTGAGTGATGGTTGAGAACAATGGATTTCGGTAGAGTTGTGGCCAGATTCTCTTATGAAGTTTTCGTACGTATGCTCAGTGACACTCACCCGGAAGTCACGTCACTGGTTTCTGAAACCTTCGTTGAAACAAAGATGAAAGAAATGTCCAACATTCGGTCGAAAGGAGAGAGTGATTGTAATTACATTTTACAACAGAGGCTGTATTGCAGACAGCGCTGTTTTCGGGTGGCCATGACCTCTGGACTTGTATTTGTGAAACACAAGTTCACTGTTAGAAAATTATGTATTCCCAAGAGTCCAGGGCCTGTTACGAGTCTCATGACTAATGGCACTTCAGCAGTAGGATTATTTGTATACCTTGATGCCACATTAGTGGCATTACTCTTCAGGTTTGACACAGACGTGTTGGGTCTTGACTTTATCATTAATTGTGGATTAGTATCAAGTGGTGTCAACATGCTTTCAATAGAGTACAAGCAGTGCTTTTCTTGAACTTGTGCTTCATGTTTCTTTATAAATTATTTATAGAGCTTTGCTTGCATTTATGTATTTGCTATCCATCTTTCTTAGGTAGCGCAGAAATGCTTGGATTTATTTACGAAACTGACATTTTATTTCAGAACTTTTTCAGTGTTGAAGTCATGCATTTTGCTAGTCATGTTCTTATGAAAACTAAGATAATTATATTTGTGCTTGTTTTCTTGTGCAATGAGCCTGGAATATACCCTTACTGTTTGGGAATGGAATATTTATGTGTGCTTTTTTTCTTATGCCTGTTAGCCTGGAATATATTATATATATATGAGGTCATGTCTCCTGGTGTGTCTGTGAATGATTTAGTTAATATTTGGCCTGCAACGTTATTGGTCAGTTTATTAATATATGAGTTTTCTTTCTATTCATTTCACATTTCGTTTCTGGTGTTCTCTTTGTGTGTGTATAAGTGAGTTCTAATTTTGGGGTGTGAGTGTGTGTGTGTGTGTGTGTGTGTGTGTGTGTGTGTGTGTGTGTGTGTGTGTGTGTGTGTGTGTGTGTGTGTGTGTGTGTGTGTGTGTGTATGTGTGTGTGTGTGTGTAGTTTACAGTTGATTGCATTCACTCACTCACATGCACGTCTTGATTTTCACTACCCCTCCTCCTTTTGAAGTAATTTGCAGAATTTTCTTTTCTCATAACAATTATTATTTTTGTGGTCAACTGATCTCACGGCATTGTTTTCTTTTCTCATAACAATTATTATTTTTGTGGTCAACTGATCTCATGGCATTGGAATCTATCCAAAGGCTGAATTAGCATCGTATTTTGCAAGCAACTGAACGCATGACATTGCATTGTAGTGATTGGTTTAATTAAAGTTTTATTTTGCAAGCATCTGAACGGATAGTATTGAAAATTAGCCATTGGTTGAATTAGTCTTTTATATTTTGCAAGCAACATAATGCATGACATCGCGATATTGATTGAATTGAAATCTTATTCTTCAGTCAATTTGACTCAGGTTTAATGCTATGTGGACTTAATGTATAACCTTTCAACTAATGTATTACCTTTTAAAATCTACGCTTAATTTTACTGTTAACATTAATAGCATAGTGGCCGTGTTACTGTCGCATTTATAATTAATATTAAGGTAGACTTAGTGTTTGCCTAGTACAGCCTGCATTTACTGTTGTTCTTGACTGTACACAATCTGTTCACCTTTTTGCCATGCGTTCATATCTTCTCTATCCACTACCAGTACTAGTGCTTACTGTCGTCATATAGAAACCAGCGATGTTGCTTGTTGACTATGCAGCCAATCAGGAGGCGTTTTCAGAAGTCATATGGGTTCGATACCTTTGGCTAATGTGCATTCCGCACACGTGACGTAACAATGGCTACTATTGGTAACTCGCTCTGCTCCTGATAGTCCTACTTTGGCTATGAGTTTCTCTAATACTTCTACTATCCATACTACTACTACTGACATTATTACAACTATCAATATCACTACTATTGTATATGATGACCATTATATTTAAAAATATCAATATCACTACTATTGTATATGATGACCATTATATTTTAAACTGGTAGTTCTACTGTAAACTTATCTAAAGCATTCCTAATACCATAAATTCTATAATCGTAGTGATAAGGCGACCACTGACGTCATCTATAGCAAATATTCAGCTGGTCAATATCATATAATAAAAAAATTAATTAATGTCTTTCAATACTATTGTGTTTGTAGCTTACCTTAAACAAATAATCCTAAAAGGATTTTTTAACAAGGATATTTGCATTCCAAATTCAGAAATTTATAACAAATTGACCGAGTTAGATAATGCCATCACAATATCTACGCCAAAGCTGAGGAAAGTTTGTTTTAAAAAAACGCCAACAAATATACACAAAACTCCTTTACTGTAATCGCAACCACTAGATTAACACATCTGTTGACATTTTTATGACCGACTGCTCCAGGGGGCTGTACGCATGACTCATGCACTGTCGCCACCGCCTCGTAATTTTCCCATCAAAACTTGCCTCAAAACACGCTATGAAATTTGCTAGGACGAAACGTTGATCGTTGAAAGGGGGGATTACTTTTGCTTCGCTTGTCCCTCGTCACCAGACAAGGGAGCTGGAGTCTTGTTGGGAATGAAGCTTCCAACTGGCATACAAGACTGACACAACGGCATTTTCTTATTGGCGACAAACCGTTCCACCTACTTTTCGTGTACCATCTGAGAAGTCAACGAACTCTGAAAGTGAACATTAAGTAAAAATCAATCCTTCAATTCAACCAGTTACAATGTCCATTGTTTCACCACGTGAGTGGATCATGAATTGTCAGGGTGTGACTGATGACTGTGGTGATAAGCTTTCCGATGTTGAAAAAAAAAAAGACATCATTAGACAATCGTCTTAGCGAATGCAATCCGACATTTTGTGAGCTGCGGTGAGCTATCGCGTCTTCTAAACAAATTGCAAAGGGAGACAACTTGAATCTTTATGATCTGAGTGAATCTGCTGCATGAGATTGCACCAAGAAGACATTTTTATAAAAATAATAATATTTGGGTTTTTTTTTAACCCTTCTCAACACTTTTTTACCACAACGGGCCACCCTTGATTATTAGTATCAAAGGAGGGAGAGTCACGCTCTAATGATTAGCCGCCTGCAATATTCATGACTAACCAGATACAAAACGATCTGAGGGAGTCTTACACATAGTGCAGACAGTAATGACCAAATGGTTGTCTGTGACGAGATGTGGGACTAGCGACAAATTGGGCCGATGCGCGGGGCATTAATAGGTTACGTTTTGCAAACATGACGCCCATTAGTGCAATGAAATATGGTGTATAAAAAGTAATGAATGGTTTTGCGAATTTCATGTTCAGGGTTTCCTTACCGTAATAAAAATGAGTGATTTCGTAAAAGCTGACGTATAATAATGGTGAGTTCAGCCGAGGGGACCCTCATTTATGATCGCCGTCTGACAGTTAAAAATTATTTCCATAACTTTACATATTATTATTATATTAATATGTCAGTAAGTGTGCTTTCGCTGAATTTACCACAAAAATTCATTTGCCGGTTTTGAGAATTATGCATAGAGCCATCTAAATGTTTTCTTTTTCTATTCTAACTGCGGCGTGAAGGAGAGTATGTCTTGTTTCAAAACACTCGAAAATGATTTTTGTTGTTTTGCTATTTTCATTTAGAAACAAGTTTGTTGATAAACGGAAAATATTCAGGGGACTGGTTCGTGTCTTATATTAGCCCTGCAATGGTGCTCTGTGTCTTGTATAAGCCCTACACTGGTGTTCTGTATCTTGTATTAGCCCTGCATTGGTGCTCTTTATCTTGTATTAGCCCTGCACTGGTGCTCTGTCTGGTATTAGCCCTGCACTGGTGCTCTGTATCTTGTATTAGCCCTGCACTGGTGCTCTTTATCTTGTATTAGCCCTGCACTGGTGCTCTGTATCTTGTATTAGCCCTGCATTGGTGCTCTGTATCTTGTATTAGCCCTGCATTGGTGCTCTGTATCTTGTATTAGCCCTGCATTGGTGCTCTGTATCTTGTATTAGCCCTGCATTGTTTGTATTATTTACGACAAGCGTATGACGACGTGAGTACATCGTTTATTGCAAATATTTATTTTTAAGTGACAAATACATTTTTACTTGGATCAGACTTAAACGACCGGTACAGGAATAATTACAAGAGACCTGATTGAGTGGCAGATACAGGGCTAGTTGCAAGAGACCTGATTGAGTGGCAGATACAGGGCTAGTTGCAAGAGACCTGATTGAGTGGCAGATACAGGGCTAGTTGCAAGAGACCTGATTGAGTGGCAGATAAAGCGCGAGTTACAACAGACCGGGTGGAGAGGCAGATTGTGACAACGCCACCCTACTTATAGATTATGATTATTATTATGATTAATCATCCATAACTAATTACAAATGATGAGAATCTTAATTTATGTTATTAATACTTCTCCAGAAGACACCACTCGTCTCTCTCTCACTTGGCGGATATACGTGAGCTGTAAACTTCCACAATGTTAACGACTCTCCGACTACGTCAACAAGCAGTGTCCCCACAATGTTAACGACTCTCCGACTACGTCTAAAGAAAGTCAACAAGCAGTGTCCCCACAATGTTAAAGACTCTCCGACTACGTCTAAAGAAAGTCAACAAGCAGTGTCCCCACAATGTTAACGACTCTCCGACTACGTCTAAAGAAAGTCAACAAGCAGTGTCCCCACAATGTTAACGACTCTCCGACTATGTCTAAAGAAAGTCAACAAGCAGTGTCCCCACAAGAATCCTTTCATTAAGTCTGTTCAAAGAAGCATTGTCCATATAAAACTGAAGCTGGTTCGTTATCCTATCAAGAGGTGATTGAATCACACCATCCTATTTATTCCCAAGGCGGAAATATTACCTTGTCCATCATGACATTTCACAGACGTGATGAAATGATGAATAGCGTTCGGTGTGTGTTTGAACAGACGTAATGAAATGATGAATAGCGTTCGGTGTGTGTTTGAACAGACGTGAATAAATGATGAATAGATTTGTATGTTTCTTTAAACAGATTTGATGAAATGACGAATATAGCGTTCATTGCTTCATTGAACAGACATGATGAAATGATGAATACAACATTCCGTGCTTATGTGAAGAAATGATGAATATAGCATTCTTTGCTTCATTGAACAGGCGTGATGAAATGATGAACAACGTTCTGTTTCTTTGAACAGATGTGATGAAATGATGAATAGTGTTCCATTCTTCGTTGAACAGACTTAATTAAATGATGAATATATCTCGTTCCGTTTTTCTTTCAACACATGTGATGAAATGATTAATATAGCGTTCTCTATTTCTTTGAACAGATTTGATGAAATAATGAATAAAGTATTGTGTTCTTCTTTGAACAGACATAATGAATGATGAATGTAGCGTTCCGTGCTTCTTTTAACAAATTTATGAAATGATGACTACTGCATTCACTGCTTCGTTTGAACAGACGTGATGAAATTATGAATAGAGCGTTCCATTCTTTTTTGAATAGATTTGATGAAATGATGAATATAGCATTCCGTGCTTCGTTGAACAGATTTGATGAAATGATGCATATAGCATTCCGTGCTTCGTTGAACAGATTTGATGAAATGATGCATAAAACATTCTGTGTTTCTTTGAATAGATTTGAAGAAATGATGAAGTTTCTCTGAATGGGATCGATGAAATGGCGTGCCTTTCAGCAGTCTTGGAGAAGTGACGGACATTAAACATATCAAGCTCACGATCGTTGCTATGGACAGACTTGATGAAAATGACGCAAAGTCCCGGCGTTTCTTTGAATAAGTGCGATAATAGTACTGGGCTTACAGTCTTGCAGTAAGATTTGATGGCATGCTAGACAAAGCCAAGGTAATGTCGTGACTGTGATAACACTCAAGCAGTAAGTACTCTTTTGAGGGGGGTTGTCGCGCAATGAGTGTGAAAAGAGCTCACTGTTACTAAAACTGTTACATGGAGCAGTGGAATAAGATCCCTCCATTTCCCTGGTCAGACATTAAAGAAACCAGAAGACGTAGGGAGGGAGACTTAAAGCCGAAAAGATTAATGACTTTCGCGGCGTGGGAAGGTGTACTTAACACCGAATCCCATTGTCGCATTCGATATTTTTTTTCATACTAAAGAATCACAGTTCTATAATGGTATCGCTACGGTATTTTATGTGTGTGTGTGTGTGTGTGTGTGTGTGTGTGTGTGTGTGTGTGTGTGTGTGTGTGTGAGAGAGAGAGAGAGAAAAAGAGAGTGCAATAACCCCATTTATTAGCATACATGGTCTGATGATTGATCAGAATGGTATGTTGCAAGACTGAAAAACCTGATGGGTCAGCAACTTTCATCTATATGCTAATGTCTAGCCGCGACTCTCTTTGCATTGGTGTCAGAGATTTCTTTTTTTTTGTTGTTGTTGTTTAGCATTTGGTTTGTTTTCCTGAACTTCTTTATCGTCCATCTCTTCCCCGACAGGTCATCTTTGTTCATTTTCTTTGTAATGTCAGTCTGTTTACCAAACTATGCAAAGACAATGTCTTGAAATATACTGTTACTTTAATTGTACCAGTTTCCGATCCGTGCTCACTTGTGCGTACATTAAATTAACAATGTTTTTGTATAGATATTATTGTGATAGATAGATAGATAGATAGATAGACAGATAGACAGATGGACGGACGGACAGATAGAGAGAGAGAGAGAGAGAGAGAGATGGATAGATAGGTGGATGGATGGATGGATAGATAGATAGATAGATAGATAGATAGATAGATAGATAGATAGATAGATAGATAGATAGATAGATAGATAGATAGATAGATAGATAGATAGATAGATAGATAGATAGTTAGTTAGATAGAAAAGATGTCTGTTATAGTGGAGATGTTGAGAGATAGGTGGATATTGGCTGGGTAAAGGGGTAGATGGTGAATAGATAGATGAAAATGGAATAGGAGTAAAAAATAATAGAACAATTTGCTTATATAGTGGTGAATGTATGCTTTCCACTGTTTAATGAATCCTAAAAGCAGACTTTGTGCGTCCGTTAAGCAGAAAAGAAACAAACAAATAATTTGTTAAACTTCAATTAATTATAATGTCAAGAAAGGATTTGACCACACAAAACTCTTTTCTCTACTTCATATAGTTGTTTTCGTTTATTTGTTTTCGTTTATATGTGTTTATATGTAATTAATGTAATGGAATTTTAACGTCAATTATTAGATTATATTTTAGCTTTTCAAAATATAATAATCGTTACGCTACACTATATAGAACCCAATTTACTCCTCTCCCAATTCTATTTATTACAATGGCGTATGACAGGAATTTGCATGTTCGCCTGGCTGTCACAATATTTACTTCTTATATGTGACCATTTCTCAGTCTTTTCATCATGAAAGATCTCTTTCCTGGCTGTCACAATATTTATTTCGTATATGTGACCACTTCTCAGTCTTTTTTCATCATGAAAGATCTCTTTCCTGGCTGTCACAATATTTACTTCTTATATGTGACCATTTCTCAGTCTTTTTTCATCATGAAAGATCTCTTTCCTGGCTCGCATGATGATTCAGGTCAAATAACAACAGAGTAACACTATTTTCACCTCCAAACATTGCCAACAGCGGCGAAACGTTTTCTAAATCTTAAGAATTATGGACACACAGCAAAATCTTCGAGGACCGGACACTAATGTGGATATCTTCAGCGTTCGCACAGCCCTCCGTACAGTCTCAAGCACTTTGCTGATTTATAACGGTCGATCCTGGAGAAGTCGCGGATAACCAACGCTTATGAAGTGCGTAAATCTGGTGTTATCGTCTTTACGCTTCCTCAAAATATTGCCCGGGACGTCAGCACCAGTAAAAGACCAGGGTCCCGGCATGACCTCTAGACTTGAGAGATTGGCTTGGGGAGCGGGTCAAGTTGTCAATACACACCCTGCAACTCTGAGGAACCCCACGACACGAGCGTTAATCTTTTGAGTAGCCTTGAATGAGCGATCGGAAGATGCTAACGTCTTAAAATGCGATTCTCGTTCGTCGTGACATTTGTCCGGCAGAGGGCGTGTTCCGTCCTAGGCTGCCTTGTATTACTCCAAACTCTCAAACTAATTTCGTCTGTCTTCTGTTTCCGGCATGCTGTGTGAGGCGCTAGCAAAGTGAAGTCATTGGCTGGGGGAAGGAAGGGGGTGCTCCAAAAGAAGTTATTGCAAGAGGATCTGCATTCTTGCTCAAGCATGCTATTTATTGAAGTCTGAAGACGAAGACGACAATAACAGTGTTAACGTTAATGACGAGAATGACAATGGTGATGGCTATAATGGTGTTGACGACAATGGTGACGATTATGACTACTACTATGGCGATAATGGGGTGGCATCAATGAAGGCGATGATAACGATGACGACGACTACGACATAATGACGATGATGGCAATGGCGATGATGATGGTGATAATGATGCTGATGCTGACGACGACGACGATGAGGAGGAGGAGGATGACGACAACAGCTATTTCCAATAAGTATTAGTTACTTATTTGATGTAACATCGTAACAACACGTATTGCTGGAATTGTAACTTTGGCTGCATTGTAACAATACGTATTGACAGAATACTAACTTTGGCTACATTGTAACAATACGTATTGACAGAATACTAACTTTGGCTGCATTGTAACAATACGTATTGACAGAATACGAACTTTGGCTACATTGTAACAATACGTATTGACAGAATACTAACTTTGGCTACATTGTAACAATACGTATTGACAGAATACTAACTTTGGCTGCATTGTAACAATACGTATTGACAGAATACTAACTTTGGCTGCATTGTAACAATACGTATTGACAGAATACTAACTTTGGCTACATTGCAATAACTGAGATTCTGCGAGGACGAGACTGAATTTACTAAATCTGTATATTTTTTTAATTTATTTACTTTTTAATTAAAGAAACATTTCTGACTTTCTAAATTGAAATTTATCTTCAATGATTTTGATATATGATTTTATTGATATATGATTTTCTAACCAGTTATTGAGTGAAATTGTGATTTTATGTTTCTGTATGTACTTGTTGATAATATGTGTGACACTAGTGAGCACGACTCGTGATATTTGTCACACTAGTGAGCACGACTCGTGATATTTGTCACACTAGTGAGCACACGACTTGTGATATTTGTAACACTAGTGAGCACGACTCGCGAATTATTTTTGTAAATAAATTCATTTAAGTTTCTTTAACTAACCCGCTCTCTCTCTCTCTCTCTCTCACTCACACACACACACACACACACACACACACACACACCGCGTACCTGGTTATTGTTATTAGTTTTCTTGACTCATTACCAAGAATGTTAGTAATAAAAATAGATATTTTTTAAGTCCATGCAAGAAGACCGTCATACATAACCTTTCACTTGCACGTGAATTGTTCCGTACACAAACACACGCATCAATGAGTGACCTAATTTAGTAAGCGCTGTGATTTACACGGTCGTTTATCCAGTTCAGAGTCCTGCATATGGTCCATAGCAAATCTGGCTGGACATCACATTGATTCTTTTTGGCTTACCATTATTTTCTCGTAACAAGTCCGAAATGCTTGTAAAACATACTCTTCATTCGTACGACTCGCGATCTACACAATCGCACGAAATAATACCCTCTCCAAGGGTCGCCCAAATAGAGCTAATTAGCAGGCAGTCGTTCTGTGTCCGGGAAGTTTTCTGTTGCTGTTGTTTGGTTTGGATTTTTTGTTTACATTAATGGTGCGTTGTCTGCTCGGTCTCTTGTGAACCAAACGACATTTTCCAAGATTGACCCATGGCTTTTAAAACGAATCGCAGTCAAGCTTCAGTTACTTCTAGACAGCACTCGGAAATTTCATTGATTATTTCAAGCACTTTGTTGATTTTCTTTGCTCTTATGATACATTTTTATTACTTTGAAAAGGCAAGCAATAATATATACATATATGTGTGTGTGTGTGTGTGTGTGTGTGTGTGTGTGTGTGTGTGTGTGTGTGTGTGTGTGTGTGTGTGTGTGTGTGTGTACAGTAGTGCGTGCATTTGTGTTGATTTTGTGCTTTAGAAGTTTCGATCTCTTATGCTGAAGAATTAAAATTAAATTGCTAATTAGTGTGTTATCACTTGTCCTGCAAGCTTTAATGTATTGGAAACTCTCAAAGGACTGTGGGCACTGTCATGTTTATAATAGTGACTTGTACGTCTATTGTAACGCATTTAAGGTGATTTAAATTGGAGACACCAATGATGGGTATATAAAATAATGGGCATTTCCCTTTCAGTATGTATCATCATCCCTACCACCACCACCACCACCACCATCATCATTATCATCATTATCACCACCAGCACCACCATCATCGTCATCATCACCACCATCATTATCACCACCACCACCATTATCATCATCACCACCACCATCATCATCATCATCATTATCATCACCACCACCATCATCAACATTGTCATTCAGCAGTAGCAAAAAACAAAGCGCTCCTGTAATTTAACACAACTATAATTTTGTGTGTGCTCATCCTAAAGTGCTTTTCAAAAATATAGTAGTTAATGCAATCAATATACATCAGTTTAGTAGCAAGTGTCAACAGCAAAAAGATCTCCTTTCAGATAAAACAGATTAAAACCTTTAAATATTACAAGAATTAAAATGCTTCTTGTGCAGAGAGTAATTTAACTGAATATCGCTTTTCTACAGTTTCTTAATTAAAAGAAATTGTCTCGTCCTGATAGGACTCGCCATACAAGAATGCAGGGCGAGTGTGGGGGTGTTGGTAAAAGAAGTAGAAAAATCAAGGGATCCATCTGTGTAAATCATTGGTGTGAACAGTCCCTTTAAAGCCTTCTGGAACGTGCCCTGAACCATAAAGCCATCATTCGCATTTTGTGTATTTACTCGATGCCATTAAATGATGACGTCACGAGTAAATTGCTGCTAGTGTTATAAATGAAGACGTCACCAGATACTGAAGGCAAAGGAGGTGAATTTTCAGAGAGCGAAAATATCTGAGACGACCCCACACACACTGGGAAAGGGGTGAGGAGTCGATATTGAGCGGTTCATCTGGTGTGGTCAGGACTCCAGAATACGGTGAGGGGAACAAAGTCCCTCCAAGGCCAAGGCCAAGTCATAAATTGAAAACGTCTAATCGACGAAAGCTTTTTGCAGGCCATGGAGGTGAAGAAATGCACAGTGAAGACAAAATGATAAAGGCATTGATGACGTCACTAATATCAAGGGACATTTACTTGGTCTATGATGTGCTGTTTTAAACTGTCATGTGTTTAGTGATATGTGTTCTTGATTATAATTTATGTTTCAGCAAGATCTGGAATTCGGTACATATTTTATTTTCTTTTTAACTGTATTCTTTCTTTCATTTTTCATTTTGTTTGATTGTTTGTATATATTTGCGTACCACTTTCTTATCCAACATAAGATTATCAATATCAGTTAGAAGGTCAATAAATTTAACAATAAATTTATTAAATCAACAATCAAATATACATATGACAAATACAATAAAATAGATTACTTGACATCTAATATTTTCATGCAACCACATTCAAATAATTTCTATAATTGACAGTCTTATACCTGGTGTTGATTAAAATACAATTCAACAGTTATGTCAATACAAATTGCAGGTAGTTTCTATCAGAGAATGAGAATGGAGTTATTGGAAACAAGCGATAATAGTTTTTACATAACCTGGATTAGGCACGTTCTCTATAGTGACTATTTTGCAAAAATGTCACAAATTATAGTTCAGTTCAATTTCCACATGTTTCACTCCTCACATTGAAACAGATTTACCACTTGATCTCATTGGAGTCAACCTGGATTTTTTCCATTGTACCAGTTCATTCAAGCTGAACAGTAATTGTAGTAATTTCTAATACTTCCCCATACCAGAAATTTTCTTGATGTAGTCAGTATACTTTGCCACCATATAACAAAGGAATGTAGTGCATTCTTTTATGCTTACACATACCGCGGCAGTTGATTCCCGTATCTCCCTGGTTGTAGCAGTTTACAATCAGTGAACCAGTAGATTCAAATAACACATGAAAGGCTGCTTACTCACTGCAAAATATAATCAGGGAGCAAACCCAAGTTTCCATTTTATTGCTTGATAACTCTTCTTTCTTACATTCCAGTCTCAACTTGCAGTTTCCTGCAATGGTATTTACTAGTATGATACATGCACACAGCATAATAAATACAGCAATATCAAAATAATGTGCTGTGTCTAGCACGCTACATATGAGCAGCTTAGTTCAAACATTTGTAGAAATAATAGTCTATTCAAAGAATACATCTTATTAAAACACAAGTATAACATATCAATAGCAAAATGCACGAAATATTTATAGGTCCATTCTCTCTCAAGTGATCAGACAATAGATTTCTCTACAGCAGGTAAACTTTTAGATCTCAGCCCATTGGCTGGTCTCGTTTTCATAAATCATAACCATTGGATAATAAAAACTACTTACCGGTTGAGATGGTTTGCATTACATCAGCAATTTCTAGCATATTCTCAACTCTTATGTTTACTTCAGATCAGACACTTTCAAAAATAATGTCATAAAGAGTGCCCAAGGTCGGGTTACTCTGATAATTTAACAATATATATATATATAAAACAATTAAATTTTAAAATATGGACAGGCAAATTTACTCAGCCATAGTTAGATAGATAGATTGATAGACAGAGACAGACAGACAGACAGACAGACAGATAGATAGATAGATAAATAGACAGACAGACAGATAGATAGATAGATAGATACATAGATAGATAGATAGATAGATAACTAGATAGATAGATAGATAGATAGATAGATAGATAGATAGATAGATAGATAGATAGACTTATGTGTGTCTTTTATTGCAAGAGTCATAGCTACTATATATAATTTTCAATATTAAGCACAAAAAGTATTTCGCAAAATCAGAGGTAGTTTGTAATAGTTAGAGGCATTTTGTAATAATTAGTGGCAGTTTATTAAAATATAGATGATTTTGTTCTGACTTAAAAAAAAATCATAAAATTTCATTTCATTAGGCAAATACAATTTTTCTTTTCTCTTATAATTCTCCTCTTTTATGAAGCACATTTACTATTTTCTAATAAAAATTTTAAAAATAAATATCTTTTAAGAAAGGAACCATTATTTTAAAATCCATTTCGAGTAAATATTTTTTAATCAATTACGTGAAAATTGTATTTTCCACAATAAAGTATTTTTTGCAATACAAAGAAATTGCGGGATTGATTTTTCGCTTAAAATCACTGCAAAAATATTGTAAATTGTCACGAAATGAATTGTTTTGCAATTTTTAACGTTTAACAGACCCGCCGAGAGGAGGACATAGGGACATTTGCCCAAAGGCTCGAACCCTCTCTAGTTACTCGGCGTCAGAATTTGTCAAAAATTTAAATTGTTGTACATAACGAAACAAGAAGAAGTCGCCTGCAAGAGAGTGGGTGATCCGCCTGCAAGTTGGGATCGAGGTGAAAATTGTGATATTTTGTTCCCTTCACACATTAATCAACATGGAGAGGAAGCTGCTTTTCCCGTCCCTCTTTAAGCACAGTCGTTTCTACCCAGAGTGTAGATTGATTTTTTTTTCCCTTGTAGACAGACTTTGCTTTTGACCTCTAATAAGCACCAGCATTCATAACTACAAATGTAAAACATTCGTTTGTAGTTCTGTGTTACCTCCCTTTGCACGCGTCTTCAACCTCTGTTCGAAATCCCAACCGGCACCTAATAGGTAGTACAATCATGAAGTCAAAATCTGATTTTAAAACCCTCTCAGCGATCCCGGGTACCGCGGTAACCTTTCAAGTGGTACACACTCTTTTTCTCCTTCTACAGGAGTAACTTTCACGAGTCCGTCAACCAACGTCTCCTTCTCAGGAGTAACTTTCACGAGTCTGTCGACCAATGTCTCCTTCTCCATTCGGAGCTGCATTAATGAGGTATTTATTCTTCAAGAGTGTCTTGGATCACCTTCAAGTGTCTTGCTTCTTCCAGAGTGTCTTGCTTCTCCATCAAGTGTGATTTGCTTCTTCATCAAGTGTTCCTTGCTTCTTCAAGAGTGTCTTGAATCTCCAACAAGTGTGTCTTGCTTCTCCATCAAGTGTGTCTTGCTCCTTCAAGAGTGTCTTGCTTTCCATCAAGTGTGTCTTGCTTCTTCAAGAGTGTCTTGAATCTCCATCAGGTGTGTCTTGCTTCTCCATCGTCTTGCTTCTCCATCAAGTGTGTCTTGCATCTTCATCAAGTGTATCTTGCTCCTTCAAGAGTGTCTTGAATCTCCATCAAGTGTGTCTTATTTCTCAATCAACTGTGTCTTGCTTCTTCAAGAGTGTCTTGCTTCTCCATCAAGTGTGTCTTGCTTCTTCAAGAATGCTTCTCCTTCAAGTGTGTCTTGCTCCTTCAAGAGTGTCTTGAATCTCCATCAAATGTGTCTTGTTTCTTCAAGTGTCTTGCTTCTCCATCAAGTGTGTCTTGCTTCTTTAATAGTGTCTTGAATTTCATCAAGTGTCCTGCTTCTCCATCAATGTGTCTTGCTTCTTCAAAAGTGTCTTGCTTCTCCATCAAGTGTTACTTGTTTCTTCAAGAGTGTCTTGCTTCTCCTTCAAGTGATGCAGGCTGGGTCTTCCGACAGTAACTCCAGCAGCAATCAGGCCAGAATTTTGAAAGAATTCAACCGCTCTTATTCTTACATTTTCATTCTTCTCATATATATATTTACGTGTGTATGTGTGTGTGTGTGTAATATTTGTGTGTGTGGCGTTCAAATCGAGGGAATTTAAAAGATGACGTGAAGAAGAGCAACAAATAACTAAGAGTGTTTCTTTTTTAAATGGACGGTTGGATTCTCACAATCTTTTGCCAAGCAAGTTCTTTCCGCTTGCCATTTGACCTTGTGTTTGACCGAGTTTCAAAAATAGACATATGTTTCCAACTTACGCTGATTTCTCAGATTGGTGCAATTTAAGAGCTAAAAGAGAGGTTATTTTTTTCTAGAGTGGAAAGATATTGTACCATAGGTGGAGAGTGTGAAGGTTTGGCTGTAGTTTTGATGGATTATGTGGATGCAATATTGTTCGGGCATCACAAGTGACCGTCTCACCCGATGGATTAATCTCTAAAGTTCACCGCGTTGACCCATAGAGCGGTTCATATTTATCCGTTAAGTTCTGCATTTCAACAAAAGGCTGTATTCTCCCTTTGTTAGCTATCGTACGCGTCTCTGCGTAGCTTGCCTTAAACTGAACTACTTAACCCTTGATAACTTTCACATGTACACCATAACTTTCACATGTACACCATAACTTTCACGTGTACACTATAACATTCACATATACACCATAACTTTCACATGAACACCATAACTTTCACATGTTCTCCAGGTCTGCCTTCTATCAACATTTACGCTAGGTCCCTCCCTACAACCTGACCTATGACCCTTTTCGATAATCTCTCACTCTCCTTCACCCGTTTACTCGTGCTGTCATACCTCCACTGGCCTAATCCTACCTCCACTGGCCCAGTTCTACTTTAATTGGCCCAATCATAGCTTCACTGGCCTAATCCTACCTTTACTGGTCTAGTCTTAAATTTATTGGCCCAAAACTACTTTCACTGACCCAGTCCTAACCTCACTTGAACAGTCATATCTTTAGTGTCCCAGTATTACATTCCCTGACTCAGTCCGATACTCACAGGTCCAGTCCAATTTAACTTGTCCTGTTCTACTTTCACAGGTCCAGTCCTACTTCACTTGTCCTGTTCTACTTTCACAGGTCCAGTCCGATATCCACAGGTCCAGTCCAACTTAACTTGTCCTGCTCTACTTTCACAGGTCCAGTCCGATATCCACAGGTCCAGTCCAACTTAACTTGTCCTGCTCTACTTTCACAGGTCCAGTCCTACTTCACTTGTCCTGTTCTACCTTCACAGGTCCAGTCCTACTTCACTTGTCCTGTTCTACCTTCACAGGTCCAGTCCTACTTCACTTGTCCTGTTCTACTTTCACAGGTCCAGTCCTACTTCACTTGTCCTGTTCTACTTTCACAGGTCCAGTCCTACTTCACTTGTCCTGTTCTACCTTCACAGGTCCAGTCCTACTTCACTTGTCCTGTTCTACCTTCACAGGTCCAATCCTACATTCAATGGCCAACTCTTACACGGCCATTTTTACCAGAAACTATTCTGGCCTAAAGTTTCACCCAAAATTATTTTCACACTTCAGCACTGCCATCTACCCATCTCGCTCCTTTCTCTAATCTGATGATATTATTTCTTTATCACCATCTCTTTCGGTTGGGATCATTATCTTATCATTTTATCATCATCATCTTGTATCTCTTTCACTGGGCCTGCCTTTTTCACTTTACCAAAAATCGTTTAACGTTTTTTTCACTGGCCTAGTCTTTTCTCTTTATCTCCAATAACTGACATCTCTTCTTCTTTGCATAGTCTTTTCACTTAACATGATATATGCTATAATGACGATATAGCATCCCTTTCATAATATATATATAGTCTTTTCTATGTGTCATCGTTTACCTTTTCGACCCGACCTCTAATATCATTGCTAGGGTGTATGACGGAAGATAGATGTAAAGATAATCACATCAAGCGTGACACAAACGTTTGGGGTGACAGAAGACGGCTGTTTTGTTATTACCTATATACATATGTTATGGAAATTGACCAGTTTTGTTGTTTGTATTTTTTTTTTAAAGCGGAGCACTTCAATGCAAACGTCACATAGTGGATTTGTCTGTTTGCCTCTCCGCGAAATCAAACGAACTTTAAAGTTGGAAGTCAACATTAAGCAGAAATCAGCCAATCAAACGATTTACCTCTTGCACTGATAAGAACGATATGAAGTATTTCCGTGATTAATTTTTATATTTTATCCGTCGTCCTGTATCTTTTTTCTCTCTTTCCGTCTTTCTCCAACCCCTCCCTCTCTCTCTCTCCCTTTATCTCTCTTTCCCCCTTTCTGTCTCTTGCTTTCTCCCTCTATCTCTGTATCAGTGTGTGTGTGTGTGTGTGTGTGTGTGTGTGTGTGTGTGTGTGTGTTCTCTGTCAATCTTCATTGTGTCTTCTCGCGAGTTATTTTATTAGTGATTTTTATAAATCTACTGTACTTTTTTCTTGTAGGCACGACAGCTTGCGGCGGTAGTAAGAGTGGTGGGTGGGTGTGTAGATCAAAAGCTTCTGAACATTTTAACATACTTCCTCCTGTCATTCTGCATTTATAAAATTGTAATGGCTCCCCATACTCATGTTCAAAAGTACTTTGAGGTGGGGGGGGGGGGGGGAATCTCCACCTTCTTCAAAAATTTTTCTCAAAGTTCTAAGCAACATATCAGCTTTTTACGACTGAGGAACAAAAACTTTAAAAGCAGAATCACATAGCATCACTTTCTTTCCAATCTAGAAAAAAGTCCATTGACAATGATGTTCCTTTTTTTATTTCTATTAAACGGAAACGTTTTTATGTCTGTTTAAAACGGCTGTTTAGGTAATAAGATTGTTTTCCTTGTTATCTCGTTTCGCTAGTAACAAGACTGGAAACCGTATCCTGATTGCGGTAAGAAATAATATTCCAAAAAAAAAAAGAAGAAACAAGACTTATGCTGTCTGTTGGGATTGTTGTTGTGTTTTTTTAAATTTCCTCCACGAACGCTGGCATAATGGTTAAAATTGCTGGAGGAAATGATCAGAAATGACGATTCCCATCCAGCGCCGTACAGCACTGAGTGAAAACTGAAACCGCATTCGCCCATTAGTTAATTTCCTCTTTGCCTGAAAGACAGCGTTGGCTAAAGAGGTTTTTATTTTAGAGCTACTGTCATCATGACTGAGGACTAACGAAAGGGCTTGAGTTAATGTGCTTCTGACATAGCCAGTTCATGGGGATCATTTCTCATGTCGCTCTTGATGTTTGTGCAGTGCGTGTGAGAGCGTGCGTTTGGACGTGGTGGTGTTTTGAGAAATTTTGTTCGATTGCTGTTACCTAGGCTACTTTCCGGTCAGTGGTGTTTACCTGTGCTTCTTGCTTTGTGTTTCTAGTCTGCCTGGGCTTACCAGTTTTACTTCCTCTTTCTGGTCAGATGGACTTCAGTGTTTTATTTGCTTCCTCTTTCTGGTCAGCCTGGGTTTACCGGGCTTTAGAAGGCGTTCAAGCTTCAAGTATTAATTCGCAGGTGTTAGTGAGTACCAGATTTATATGGAAGTTATTATGACGATACGAGCGAACTCTGGAAATCCATCCTGATTTGTGTGAAAGTTATGACAGCAAGTTGCCCCTTAATCACAAAGCAAGAAACGCAGGTATGTCCATATGATCAGAAACACGAATCAGGAAACACAGCTAAGTCCATCTGACCAGAAACACGAATTAAGTAATACAGGTAAGTCCGTCTGATCAGAAAGAGGAAGCAATTAATACCGATAACTCCTTCTGACCAGAAAGAGGAAGGAAAATAATACAGATAAACCAGGATGAGCAGACAGAGGAAGCAAGTAACACAGATAAACCAGGATGAGCAAACAGAGGAAGCAAATAGCAGAATCCAGTCAGCACGTAGAGATCGCTATTACATACAAATCAATACTCGTTGAGTTCAGTGCCAAAATGGCGTCATTTAGTGCAAACAGATCTGTAGCCTGCCAACGACTTTGCAATGAAGTAAACGTAAACGGATTCGTTATTATCTTCCATAACGTCCTGAACTATAACAGCAAACGTTTCTAAGGATAAACGCTTGCAGGAGTGAACCATTTCACAGATTACTGGCATTGTGCCAAAAAGCTCTGATGGCAATAGTATGACGTCACACGCCATGACGTACGAGTGGCACGCTTCTTACTACTTGTTGACGTATTCAAAGAGAGAAGTTTTATAATCCTCGACCATATGCCATTCAAATGACTTCAAACACAAGTATGAGGCCATAGGTTCCCACTGAGGCACTCCAGTTCAGATATCATCTGATGATGAAATGAAAAACGCAAGCTTCAGTGATGACGTAAAACTGTTCTCGATCACCCCCACCCCCACTCAAACTATTCCATTTACTTTTCTACAATAACTATCACGTAGCATACTTAAATGTAGTCACTTGTTTTCTAAATTTAAAATGTAATGAGCAGTACATTTGCACACGACAGGAAAGGAAAAACAGGACTTTATTTAAACAAAATTCAAATACGTAAAATAAACTTTCACTCGATAGTCAGTAGATTCAGCATAAATAAGACAATTCTGTGTTAATAGATGAAAGATAAACGAAACTTCACAGATCGTTAAAGAAATTACTTCTACAGAGTATATCTACGATAAAATTATCTCCCCTGAATAAATGACGTGTGAGATGGGTGGTGCTCATTCCTATATACTGTTTCTTTGGTGTTGGCAGGGAGCGGGGTGGGGGAAGGAGATAAGGATTGGGGAGGGTTGCATTAAATAATAACAGCATTGTGGACTGAAAGCTGGGTAGTAGTTGATTGTAATATTTTTTTACCCTGAAGGAGGTCGGAGTTACCATGGACCGACTTAATTTTTTTGACAAAAATTTATGGAACATGTCAGTTTGGAGCTAATGAATGAGGCAGCAAAGGCTCATCAAAAGTACTCAGCAAAGTAGCAATAACGACCGGTTACAAGGGAAGTAAACACCTTAATTCAAGCCCGCGGCAGTGACAAGGGAGGCAAGATTTTTCCTTTATTTTTCATTCTACTTTTTTTTCCCTTTCAGTGTTCGCCTGGGATCATGGAGGTAAGGTGCCAGTTTCCTAAGAGCATTGCTTCCCAGCGGAGATATCTTTCAGCACACCAGGAATTTTACGATAAAATCAGTCTGCTGCTTAGAGAAGAGTTTTGCAGAGGTGAAGCTTTCCGCCAGATTTGTCGAATCTAATATGGAAGTTCTGAAGACACAAGGCCGGCTACTCTAGGTAGAATTTTTAACAACCGCGCCTTGCATAATTATTCAGGATACCATCACAAGAAAAAGAAAAAAGGGAAGGAAAAAGAAAGAAAGTTAAAACCTAAAACAGAACAATTTTTTTTAAACAAGAAAATTTATTCGACTGAAAGCTCTACTATTCAGTGTAAAGATTTTACAATAGCTAAATTTAGAACAGGTCGTTACTGAACAAAGAAGAAAATAGTTTTTTTAAAATTCATTTTAGTGAGAAAATTATATCCCTTTACTAAGTAAAGGGGTTAGATTACATCTTCCATTTTTATAAGTAAATATAATCCCACTTCAGTGAGGTAAACGGCAGAAAATCCTTTCAAACGGATTTTTCTGATATTTTACAATCACAAAGCATTCAATGCTTAGTTTTGCCTATATTTACAAAGCAAGCGAACCAAAGTCAATTGCATAGCTTAGAAAAATCTAAACCCCACCTTTAAAAAAAAAAGTAAGTCCTCCAAAATCAGCAACGTACAAATCACATTTTATTTCCGGTTCACTGAGATCATTTTTTTTAAGTGAAGGGCTTGATGGGGAGGTCGCGTTCCCTTGCGGCATCGATCACTTCCTGATGTTTTTTCTCTGGCATGTTTGCCATTCCTCGACGAACGGTTTGCCTTGTAAGAGTGTCGGATGTGCGCATCTCACATAGCACATTAGCAACCTCTTTCAGGGGCGTTCACTCTGTCCTGCCCAACTCGTCCCATTCTTGTGCTGCTCTACTCATACCTGTGTCACTTGAAAGGGCGTGAGAAGTGTTCACACGGTGCTGCTAACCATTACGTGCATGGACGCTTAAGTCGTAGACTAGTAATGGCCACTGGACATCATCTAAATGAATTTGATTAGAACTAGCCCTACACGGGTCCCAAGTTAACAATTAAGAGAAAATTATTTGGTAATGCCCATGACCGCCTGACGGGTTTGTCGCGACGCTTCCGTTTCTATTTTTAATAGAGATGATGTTCACATGTAGCATCTAATAATAATAATCCATAACTAATTACAAGTGATGAGAATCTTAATTTACGTTATTAATAATTCTCCAGAAGACACCACTCGTCTGTCTTACTTGGCGAATATGTGGACACTGTAAACGTTTTCTCTCTTGCACAGCATTAAACACAAACATTTACTATCACACAGTATTTCCATAGGAGGTAAATCTTTTACCAAAGAAGAAGATAACTCTGTCTTTAATCTATATATAGCTAGCCCCCATCCACTCAATATCTCTACAACATATAGTAATCAATATGTGTAAGAAGGTAAATAAATTTATTAGATCAATAATCAATTATACACATAAATAAAATGAAAAGATTACTTGACATCAATATTTTCATGAACCTTGTTCGAATAGTTTCAATATTTATACAGTCTTATATCCTAATGCATCATTCAACAGGTGAGTGTCAATATAAATCAAAGGATAATTCTTATCAGAGAACAGAAATGGGGTTCTAGAGATAAGCGATAATAGTTTGTACATAACCTAGTCTAGTTGATGCCACAATATTCTTTGCACACTACATAACATTGTCACAAATATATTGTTCACAACAGAATTGTCAGTTCCTCTGGCATGCTTGTAGAATATTTCAATAAACCTCGCTGTTCTCTAATCTGGGTTTTTGCTGTATTGGTTCTTTCATGCAGAACAACAATGCAGCAGTTTCCAGTAATTTCCATATACCAGTAATTTCACGTAGTAGTTGAGCAGTCTTTGCATTCATACAATTATCAGAGTGCAGTGTATCCATACATATACACAAGGTGGTAGAGACTTCTCAAATCCAGCATAGTTATTGTCAGAATATATTAAACAAATTATGCTTATTTTAATTACTTATTTTTGTAATTCTTAATCATTCACTGTATTAAATGGTTTCCGATGCCTGTATAATTGTTGAGAGGAGTTATGTTAAGCGATTAAGCTTAAGCTGATGCAATGCAAGCCAGAGGTGAAGGACAGAGTGATAGACAGATACTAGATGCCCATATTTGGCCATTTGCTTTCCACGCAGTGATGTAGCACTAAGCCGTTAGTTGACCTCAGTTCATTCATATAACCACCTGAATGAATCGAATTCATCAGATGGGCATACATTGACGAAGAGTGCCTACAGTCCACGGGTAAAGAGAGCCACATCCACCATTATTAGGACCATGCCTGATTTCACATAATGGTAAATATAACTGGCTTCTCTAGATTGTATATTTTTACTCGTAAACTGATGTATTGTGTACTTTAAATATTGTGTAGAATATTTATGTGATTATTAATGTTGCCAAATGTTTGTTATATTTTCCTACAAGAAGCTAAATTGCTTTAGCATTTATTACACTTGTAAAATGGTGAAGTAAAGTCACCACATGTATGTAGTCATGTCTCCATTGACTATTTATTATCACGGGAGAGCTAACAAGTTAACATATGTTGCGTGAAGCACTAGCTAAATTGTATTATAATCATGATTGTATTATAATAAAGGAAATATATATATTGCAAAGAGTTTATTCATTTGAACTTTCATTAATTCAACTGTGAATTAGCTAAAGCTAACTAGTGGAATTGTAAAGAGTGATTATTGCTGCCACCACAAAGCCCACAGAATTGTTATTGCCACACGATACTGTAACATGATGTTATTCGTTACAGCCGGTCTTGAGTCATGAGTTTTGAGTCTTGAGTCACAAGCTGGAAGTCAGAACCCAAGCTCGAGGAATCATCAGTCTCATGGAGATAGGAGCCTAGAGGTGAACTGATGAATTCTGTAATCTTCTATACTGGAGGCCCCATCCGCAGTCTGCGCCTGAAGTCATAAAGGATCACAAGAAGCCACTAGAAGATTTGCTACCTGATGTCAATGGCGCATTGAATGATCGATGACAACATGCTCAACTGTCATAAAGACTTTAAGTTAAGTCAATGGTCCAAACGAAACATAAAACTCAGAGACAGTGTAAGCTTAATTAACTGGTCTGCTCGATAGTACTCAATGTTAATCACAAATCGTAATTATTCATTTTTCTTCTATTTTAATTGAATTGTTATTAAATTTATTGTTATCTTAGACCAGAGATCCAACTGACTGTGGGCGAGCCATAATAAAGGGATAAAGAATCATAAATCTTAATTTAGAAATAAAGGGGAGATAACATTGTCACTTGAGGCAAGTCAACTGATTTATCTGGCGAGGTGTCATGAATAATTGGCCGAATTGTGGCATTTTGTGGAAGAAAAGTCAGGTCGTCCGGCTGTCGCTATTGTTAGGAATTATTCAATAAACCAATATTGATAACTGGAATCTAAAATAGGACAGGGTCGTTAAACGTAGACCGGACATGTGACATGTACCACTTCTTAATACTACTTCCATTTAATATTACTACTTCTTAGTACTTAGTAATTGGTGATAATACAAACTCTTGGTACTACATCTCTTTGGTAGAACTTCTTCGTGGCTTTGCCACCCCTTTGTACTACTTCTTAGTCTACTTCTTGATATCACTTCTCTTTGGTGCTACTTCTTCTTGGCACTACTTCTCCTTGGTTTTCTAGTCGCATCAAACAAATGGCGTGACTCAGCAGATGGACTTTTTTCTCCATGCATTAATCTGATTGAATAGCTCCGTGTATATGGACACTTTTTGTACACGTACACACACACACACACATAAATACTCATGCACGCATTTGATTTTCTCCTTGTATTGCATAATTACTAAAATCTTTAGTATCTTTAACAGACGTTTACTCATTCATTCATAAATAGAATGCGTTATCATATATTTCAAGCATGATTGATATTAAAGCATCTGAGTTAATACAGATAAGAAATATATATACATCACTCCATCTCTCTGTTTTGCTATCTTACAAGCACTGCTTCTGCTGAGTTAACATGTTAAGCTTGCATGTAAATTTGAATGTGTTTTCTTTCCATAATGACTGCCTACTTATTTTCTTTTTTTATTTATGAACCCTACGCCAGTCTTTCATGGGAATTAAAATTTTCAGGGTGTACCCAAGCGACGGTTCGACAGCCGACTTTACTTATTACTGCGGTAACACAAATAGGTCTACATTAGATGCAGGTTTAAATTACACTCATCGTCATATGTGTCCATTAACGGATTGCCAGGCTAATGTAGCGGACAGCTACGAAAATTATTGATATCTAAATGCTATTTTCTTCACTAATTAGATCAGCCATTTTCTTTCAGCCTACTCGTCTCGGGTCCGAGCTACGTTTCCGACCGAATGTCGCATATTAATCATCATTATAAAGGCCATATGATATTTATTATGTTATTTTCTTTCTTTGATGGGTCCAGATCTTTATCTGGCTATCCCACTGGCTTGTCTAAAATTAAATAGAATTTAAAATATTATGTCTCCAGCATTGTAGAAAAAAACTTACCGCTGAAGAAAATTTCATTAAAGGGGTGATAATCTATAAGGTATGTAACTCAAGATCATATCCGTTAGGATTTTCGAAATTATTTTGAGAACATGACTCCAATTTGCTGCTTAATTCTGACTAAAGGGAACCCTTCAATTACACTGAATTTGTTTGGCAGAAATGTGTTTGATTTGAATCTTTAAAAACAAACCTAAACCAACCAAACGTGTCCTATTTGGGTAAGCATTGAGCTTGTAAATCAGATTTTGGATTTATTAGGAGACACTTTCCCTCCTGGATGAGCAATTTTACGAATAATTGTTCAGACTTATTTTCGGCTCAGTCAAACTGAATATTTCACTCCCGTCGTAACCACATTAAAAAAAATTACTTCTCTTCAACATTGAGAGAAATGGACCGAGAGAGATGGGGTTGGGAGAGGAGAAGAGATCGATATCAGGTCAGGTGTTTATTTAAAAAAAAAACAGCAGTGAGCTTTTACTTAGTCTTACACCTGACAGGTACCATTTCACATCCACCATTTATCAGCCAACGTAATTTTGTCTTAAAACTGTACAAGTAGTTAACGTGAGTCTAGTAAAACTGGGCGAAATTAAGTTTATACCAGTTTGGAACTTCTATTTTTGACTGAATGAAGGAAATGAAGTTTGTCACTGAGGGAGAATTTTTTTTAGACAATAAATACATAGAACACTATGCTATCATATATAATGATGAGAGTGTCTTCCTACGCAAGATTTATTTTCTAAGTCCATGTTGCGCAATGGGTGGAAATAACACACGTTTCAAATAGACCAGAGTAATTGAAACTGACAACGCAGTGACGTCATGATGATGCAGAACTCAGTATGACGTCAGAATTACTGTCCTGATGTCATCATTCGCACACAAATCTATCCATCGTCAGACGTGATGGGGGAGTGACTGGGCATTTCTACTCACTAATTTCTCTTTATGGGTCTGACAAAAGAGAAGAATGTGTACTATTTGTACCGTGACCTGCATCTCACTCACGAATATGGCGTAGAAGCTCTGCAGCCACAGCCATCTACACCTACCTCCGACCCTGAGTCAGAAGGTTCGACGGCAGCCCTTGATATTCGTAGTGACGACAAAGGACGATTTTCTTTGCTGTCCATTCTGGTGCTCGCCTCCTTCTACGCCACAACGGTCTACCTCGTCGTGAAATGGATCAGAGAACAAACGGTGGAGATGACGTGAAAAGTGGACTGTACTCCAAACTCACGGCTCGAAGCTAGCATCAAAACTGTTCAAAACTTTTCGTGGTGTTAGGAATCATTTGCATCCGTCAATTAGTGAAACGGATGCTTGTCCGTCATGCATGGAGAACCGCTTCTGTTATTTGCTGTTCTCTTATGCAAATAGTTGATCTTATTTTGTTGTTGTTTTTAAGAAGTTAGGCGCTTTTTCAAGGTTAGTAAAACGACTTCAACTAGCTGGCATTATAAAAAGAAGAAAAACACCCAAAAAATTGTGAATGAGATTCAAACGCAGCATGAAGTTCACTGCCATGAAGATTCAGTATATTTTTATATAACAAAAAACAAACAAAAAAAAAAACATTTACACGTAACATCATCAAAAATGTTTAGAAGATCGAAATAAAATGGAAGAAATTGTGTTCAGGAAATTATTCATCTATTTTATTATTAAACGCACGCTGACGAGTGACAAAATGTGAAAATGTTAATCTATCTATATTAGTAACCCTCTTACAATCATAATTGACACATGTCTTTATGTAGTACATTTTGTGTGTGTGTGTGTGTGTGTGTGTGTGTGTGTGTGTGTGCGTGCGTGCGTGCGTGCGTGCGCGCGCGCGCGAAAGCATTCATTAACATATGATAACACATAAGCATTTATTTACATACCAAAACACATTCAAGTATTCATTTATACATATTTGTACACTTACATTTATACGCTTAAGTTCTTACTTACACATTGGTACATCACAGAATATATAGAAATACACATTCATACATACTACTACTACATACATAATATTCATTCACACAAACTATGTATAGAAATGTATATGAGCAAATAAAATGCGAAACAGTACTAGCCGACAGAAACAAAACACAAAATATACACGGAGCGTCAATGAATATTTTGTTACATTGCCTGTCATGAATAACGAATAAATTGTACTCCGGACGTTAATGAATATTTTGTTACATTGCCTGTCATGAATAACGCACAAATGACGTCAGTAGATATTTTGTTACATTGCCTCTCATAAATAACGCATAAAATGCACACGGGACGTCAATGGATATTTTGTTACACTACTGTCTTGCACAAATTGTAATCGGGACAAAAAAAGCTTGATTTACATGGCAGAAAATTACAGGTACAAAACAACACACATAATACCCACGAGGTATTACACGCCATTAAAAAAAAATCAGAAAATACAACCACTATTTTTTTTTTATATACACTGGACATTTAACGGCTCTATAAAGACAGACGTGCATTTATAAGACGGATTCATTTAGAATTACACGTGAAGTCACATTCGTGTGAATGTGACTGTGATTAACTGAGCTTACGGAATACCTAATATTTTCTAGCTTATAAATTTAGTTCCATATACACAAAGAGCATAACTTTGTGTGGGGTGGGGTGGAGGGGTGGATAACCTTTCTCGCTGAATTTCCTTATGTTTATTTAAATACCCAAGTTATTTTTGTTTCGTCGTATTTCTGTGACGTGTTGGCATTGTGTATTAAAAGAGCATACGTCGATGTTTGAGTAGGTCTATACCTGTGCGAGTTAAAAATAACCTTTATCCTGGCTATCTCATGCATTGTCATCTTTACCTATCTATAAATACCAATATATCATTGATTGATCACCGCCATAATCGGACGAGTCAATAGCCTAGCCTGGGTCCGAATCCATTTATCTGTGGTGGGGTGGAATATATTCCAAATGGAGTGTAGTTTACTGGCTTACTTCTCTCTACACGTCCGTCCACAGTACTGATATCTCTCTCACAAATTACGGTTACCTGGCATGGGGTTAATTCTCCACAGTCCCACCATTACGCTTACATGGCATGGGGTTAATTCTTCACAAACAGAACTACCTGTAGTTAAAGCCCAACATGCGTGTGATTTGTAAAATTGGTTATCTCTGACTGGACCGATCGCATTTTTCTGAAGATTAGCAGGTGGGGTTATGAGCTCTGGAAGGGCTGCTAGATTATCACCACCACCTCCCTTATCCAACCAAACACCACCACACCCACTCTCCCAATCTTGACCGTCTATAGGCATCTGGACGGCATTTATTTCCCTGCGGCATTATATTAACAGACACATTCGGAATATTCTACAATTGCTGGCGAGTGACTTGAAATCTAAGGGACAGGTTATGTCCCTTTTTATTAGAGCGTCATAGACGTCACGGGTGATTTGTCCAACATGGTCTCTGCGTTCCTGTTCGTGTACATCAACGTGTGTCTACTTGTCTCCAGGGCTGCAGCACAGGTGAGTGAGTTCGTTTACGGTTCTCCACCAATTTCAGTTACAGCTGTTCGTTTTCGTTCACTTTCAATATCACTACATTGGAGTGTAACATGCCAGTGTTTCACAGTTCACGTGAAGGACTTGTGTGCCTGAGTTTTAATTCAGCCATTCCTTCTAATATAGACACATTACGCTGGGTTAATTTGTGTCTGTAGCAACTCGTATTTTACTTATTGATTTTTCTACTTATTATTGACTGTCCATGACACTGCTTTGGATATCTTGAGAGTTTCTGATCCATGATATTGTTTTGAATAAGTTGAAAATGTTGGTCTATGGCACTGCTTTCAATATCTTGAGAGGTTTTGATCCATGATATTGTTGTAAGTTGAAAGTTTTGGTCCATGACACTGCTTTCAATATCTTGAGAGGTTTTGATCCATGATACTGTTTTGAATATATTAAGAGGTTTGGGACATGATATTGCTTTGAATAATTTGAAAGCTTTGTCTGGCACTCCGGCAGGGCAAGCAAGCAAACTTACTGTCGTCTATCATTGTAGCGCTTCTATTACGCTTGACAGATAAAACGTATACTATCTATATGACTATGTGATTTCTCACTGGCAAGATTATTGGGGAAAGAGAGCTTTAATTCTTCTGTGAATTGTCCTGCTACTGCTTGTTTGTGACTGATCTTTCCTCAGACAAGCGAACAGTAAATACGGTCAAGAATTACACCGATGATTGTAGCTTCAAGTATTTGTTGGGGGGGTGTAACGATTGTAGCTTCAAGTATTTTTTTTTTTTGGGGGGGGGGGGGTTGGGGTAAATCGAGAATGGTATTTCTTTCTTTGCACAAGTTTTTACTTTTTCCACATTTTCTCTTGTCTAATGGATATCTTAATCTATTCCACGCTCATTCTTTAACCCGAAATAAAGTCAAATTATGAAATTATAAGAGGCACAGAAATACGTAGGATCACATACTATATGACGTCATCCCTTAAGTCGCAGCTGATGGCGAATTTTGGCTCTGGACACACATAAGAAGAAAGACGTTACACTTAACTGTATGAAGTTCCTAATTGTTTCAGCTTATCAAAACAATGCGTTCAATATTTCGCATTCCAGGATCTTAACTCCTGCAGACATTGTCTAGAATGGAATGCGATGTTTAACAGCTCAGGAAGCCTTATCCTATACATATTTATATGCTACCAAGCCTTCTCCCATATATATATATGTATGTTATCAAGCCTTCTCCCATATATATATATGTATGTTATCAAGCCTTCTTCCATATATATTTGTATGTTATCAAGCCTTCTCCCATATATATTTGTATGTTATTTAGCCTTCTCTCATACATATTTGTATGTTATCAAGCCTTCTCCCATATATATTTGTATGTTATTTAGCCTTCTCTCATACATATTTAAATGCTATCTAGCCTTCTCTATACATATTTAAGTTACCAAGCCTTCTCCCATGCATATTTATACGTTATCAAGCCGGGATATTTGGGATATTTTTGAAACGAGAAATATGTTTTGAAATCCAGAATAAAGAAGCATACTTCCTATTTCATATTTTAACCAATCAGTGTCAAGGGATTCTTTGTCCTCCTTGAGAAATAACAATCATCACTTCAGTGCAGGATCCATTCAAAGGCATGACTGTTGCACACACATACACACACACACACACACACACACACACACACACACACACACACACACACACACACACACACACACACACACACACATATATAAATATATACACATACACACACATAAACACACATACATACACACACACACACACACACACACACACACAAACATTCTTATACGCATACACATGCAAGCACACATACTCTGTCTATGTTTTAAATGTTAAAACAAATTATATTTATGCTGAAGATTGTTACGTTTCCAGTATTTGTTTATAGACCCTGCCCTAGAATAATTAAGGACTTTAAATATAATTAATTCCTTCTCTCATATCCTATGCAGACTGGTTGCTCAATTTACTATTTGACTAATTAAAAGTGTGTCTTGTAGTACAGACGACAAATTTACAAACTAATAAATTGCGAACTTTTAGCTAGATTGAAAACAGTTAAAATTCCTCTAAATTAATATGCATTCGTTATCAACATTCTGCTCATTCGCCCCCATTCAATCTAAAAAAATCTATAGGTCTATTATGCATAAGAATTAACTACTAAGAGGTTTTAACAAAGAAAATAAGATTTAATAAAGTTTAACAAGTTAACAATAATCAAATACGAGCGCGAATAGTCTATTTCTCAATTCTTTGCGCGTACATGCTTTATCGGTTAACCAACGAATTGCCAATCAATTGTCTTTTCGATATTTGAATATACACTGAGTAATACTCAGCTGGATTGTCTGTATCTGCCTGGTCTCTTTACTCAGTCAGCCAGTCTATTTTCACAGTCTCACTATAGCGACGACGCACGTGGCATCTAGGAAGGTGTCCCTTTATGTTGCTAGTGAACTTGAATTTCAGTGGCGTGGACTCTCAGAATAGAATTCACACTTAGAGCTCGACCAGTCAGTACCAGACGGAACAAGGCAAGGCAAAGTAAAGCCAAAGCCCAAGGCAAAAAGGCAAGGCAAGGACCGACCTTTTATGAGAAGTCGAAGGTATCGTTCTCATCTGCTCGTCGGCTGCCGCATGACCCGAATTAGCTGATGGAAATAGCTAATGTGTTCTCGCAGTAAGGGAACGGAAGCGCGCACCCATATTTATAGAAAAGCATAATGCGTATCACGTGACTGATCGCGAAGTATGTAGTTGGTTCGAGAATCTGGACAATGGACCTAAAGTTACATAACATCTTGACCTGTTCTAGAAGCATCTCGAAAAAGGAAGCTTTGAACAAAGGAGCCAAGGGTTTCAAATCTCAAATTTGAAGTAGACAAGACAAGTAGGTCACCAAGTCGGACATTTTTATCAGACTGTGACAAAGATACATCACGATCCTTGCTATAACAACAAACTAACCGGCGCAATAATGACTAAAATACAGAGTGTTCACAAAGAAATGCAACTCCTACATAGTGTGTGCAGATATTTAAATAGTAATAGTAGTAGTAGAAGTAGTAGTAGTAGTAATTATCATCATCATCATCATCATCACAAAATAAAAATCATGAAAATCTCAAATGATTCCAAGTGCAAACTCTGCAAAAACATAGATAAAACAACAGATCACATATTATATGGATGTCATTTTCTTTCTCGAATAGAATACACCAAACGACATAACGAAGTGGCAAAAATCATACATAGAAACCTATGTGAGAACTATGGGGTAAAAAACCCAGAAAGAGTTTGGATGCACCAACCAGAAGCAGGCACCGAAACAGAAGAAATTAAAATACTGTGGGACTTTGGAGATAAGAACGGATCAAGTGATTTCTGCACGAAGACCAGACATTGTAGATGTCAATATAAGTACAACAGAACAGCAACAATCATTGATGTCGCTGTTTCCAGTGGTAGAGACATAAAAACAAAAAGAAAGTTAAAAAATAGAAAAATACTAAGACTTCCGATTAGAAATTCAGAGACTGTGGAATGTAAAAGTAGACGTGATACATGTAGTGTTAGGAGCCTTCGGGAACATAACATCTGAGTTGGAAGGCTATCTCAATAAACTCCATGGAAACCACAGACTCGCTCCACTACTTAAAGCAGCGCTTCTCGGAAGTGCCCACATCCCTCCGTAAAACCTTGGACCTCCCAGAATCTTGATAAGATTCCGAGACCTTGGATCACAACCTACAGTCAAACAGAAATCGTGGAAAGTGGCTGAGAAAGATAAGATTGAAACAACAGGAAACCTACAATTCGAAATGGAAAAATCTAAGCAATCTAAGCTGTTTCAGTGGGAAAAGAATATAAATAGGGATACTACAGCTTCAACAAAATGTGCAGAGTGACGTAAAGTCCAAAGCTAAAAGATAGTATAAAAAGTGAGTTAGACAAATTCTAAAGTCAAAGCTAAATCGGATTAATAAAATATATTACTGCAATACCTGTAATTAGCTAATCTGGAGGTATTATAGATTGAACAACAAATGAAATAAATGAACTAGACAGAAAAATAGGAAAACTACTAACAATTCATAAAGCCCTGCATTCTAATACAGATGCACATAGACTATATGTATCTCGGAAAATGGAAGGCAGAGAACTCAAGAACATCAAAGATGTCATTGAAGGAGAAGTTATAGACCTGAATGACTACATCTGGAATAACAACAAAGATGAGTCACTGATAACAGCAGTTAAGAGGAGTGGATTGTACCAAGCCCCAGACAAAGAAACATGGAAGAAAACAGCAAAACAGACATTAGCAAACAGATGAAGCCAAAAGCCTGTCTTTGTGTGACAAGCTAATGAATTATCAACAGAGCAATCAACATGCAGGTGGTAAAAAGAAGCAGGTTTGAAAGCAGAAACAGAAGCACTAATAATGATAGCACAAGAAATCACACAAAATCATGAAAATTTCTAATGATTCCAAATGCAGACTCTGCAAAAACATGGATGAAATAACAAAACATATACTAGATAGATGTCAGGTTCTGGCTGGAACAGAATACATCAAGATCACAATAAAGTGGCATAATTCCTACATAGAAATCTTTGTGGGCACTTTGGAGTAAAAACCCCGGAAAGAGCATGGATGCACAAACCGGAAGTAGTCATCGGAACAGAAGAAGTCAAAATACTGTGGGATTTTGAAATTAGGACTGATCGAATGATTACTGCACGAAGACCAGATGTTGAAGTTGTCAATAAGTCCAATAGACCAACAACAATTATCGATATTAATGTTCCAAGTGATAGAAACATAAAAACAAAAGAAAGAGAAAAAAATAGAAAAATAACAGGATCTTAGATTAGAAATCCAGAGACAGTGGAATGTAAGACCAGAAGTGATAACTGTATTGATAGGATCTTTGGGGAACATAACACTTGAATTGGAAGGCTATCTGAAATAAAAGTGCATGGACAACACACAAAATTGCCCCACTGCTAAACGCGGCACTCCTCGGAAGTGCTCACATCCTCCCCTTAAACCTTGGATCTCCCAGAATCTTGGTAAGATTCCGAGACTTTGATTCATAACCGACATTCAAGTATATCGAAGTAGAAAAAGGTTAATAATATTAATAATAAGAAAATTATTGAAACATCAAATGAAACACTGAAAAATGTGTTGTATATAACATGATTCATTGAATACGATTATGTACACAACATGTTGGTTAACATATTCAACAGTTTTTGTTATTTAATAATATACATGTATTGCCCAGGGGTTGCGTTTCTTTAAGAACACCCCCTATTGGTCTCTGATTTAAATATACAGTCATGTAAAATCCTTTCAATCCAAACAAATTCTAGAGAAATTATATTCTCTTGAAAATAAATATTAAAACTCAACAATTAAACCCTGGCATCGACCACACGATCCAGAGTTACGCACCCTGGTCCTCTTCAAAGACGGTAGTCACGTGACTTTAAAATATGGACATAGATGTCGCTGCAGAATTGGGTACATCATGGTGACAGGGCCACGACAAGGCCTTTACAGGTATTATTCTTCCTTTTTTTTTTTACCTCCGCTTATTTCCTTACCTGGCTTACGACAAACTTTGGTAAATTTTTTCAGGGTTGCGTGGAAACCTGCATATGTGAAAACAAGGAGGATGAGTCACAGAGCATCACCAAGCAAGAAGGTCTTGCACTGGCCGTCGGCGCCTTGGCTCCCTTGGCCGTCGGCGGCACCGGCCTAGCCATCTTCAAGATCGTGAAGGGTTCGGGTTCCTCTGCACCCCGCTCTGACTTGCTGTCCTCGCCGCGCCCAAGCTTTCAAGGGAAACGAGACTCAATTCCGAGCATGCGGGATTCCCCGCCGCCATCTTACCACGGCATGCGTCGTGGGTCTACTCCCGTGTCCATCTTTGGCGAAGATGATGACATGAGCTTCGATCCAGACTTTGGCGACACGCCATTATCGCCCAGGTCCGATCCAGTAAAACCGGAGCCAGTCCCCTCCACTGCCTCCAACGCCTATCGCCCTCGAAAGAACGACACTCTCAACAGTTGGATGTGATCACAGGAAGTGACGTTAGGGCGAGTTTAAAATCGGAATGGAGGGGAAAAAAGTGTTGATGATTATGAGATGTTTTGAGGACTAAATAAAAACAAAATGTATAATATACAAATATGTAGCGTTTATCATGATTGTAATCTATTTTTCTGTGGTCTCTATTTATTTTCAAATCTGTTTCTCTTACATGTTGGAAATTTAAACGGAATAACATGCACAGTATTAAGTATAGATTTATGTCTAACTAGATTGCACCACCTAAAATCAATAATTTGTGATATGAGAAAGACAGTAGTGTGACTTTTACCTAGTCTTTGGTTTCACTAGGTACTGACCAAACAGACCCAATAGATTACTAGGGCTAAAATGGCTGAACTAGTTAGGGCTAAACTGACTGAACTAATTAAGGTTAAAGTGACTGAACTAGTAAAGTTAATTGACTGAACTAGTTAATCTAATTAATCAACGACCGTTGGCAAACCCGCTAGGACTAATTAAACACTGGTCAATGACTAAACAGGCAGGAGACACTTAATCGCTGATCGTTATCTATCATCCGACTCATGGATTAAGAGAGTTGTGTAAACTATTACATGGGGTCAATAAATTACCTGGACCGTGTACTTCGTGTTTGCGCATGGCACTACAGTTAGAAATCGGAAAACAATAGGAAAAAAGACACTTGTTTAATTATATCCAGTTATTGAACCACAATGACTGATAACTTTCACCTAAAGTTCGCCACTGTTGATAATATCCAGTCACACCTACCCACCCCTGCTGACAAATGTCTAGTAACTCTAGTCACAGTTGCTTATGTATACATCTAGTTACTCTCTCTCTCACGACTGCTGGCACACGCGTCCAGTAACTCTGCTCAAAATTGCTGATGTATATATCTAGTTACTTTCTCTCACCTCTGCTGTCAAGCGTTCAGTAACTCTACTCAAAATTGCTGATGTATATATCTAGTTACTTTCTCTCACCACTGCTGAGAAGCGTTCAGTAACTCTGCTCAAAATTGCTGATGTATATATCTAGTTACTTTCTCTCACCTCTGCTGACAAGCGTTCAGTAACTCTGCTCAAAATTGCTGATGTATATATCTAGCTACTTTCTTTCACCACTGCTGAAAATATCCAGTAATTCCTGCTCACAGTTGCTGACGTGTGTATCTATTTCCTTTCTTGCTCACTATTGCTTAGAATATCCATGTAACCCAACTCACTGCGCTGACAAATACCCGACCAATACCTACTCACTTACCTCACAGAGATACACCTTGAATAACACAGACGGTAAATGCAGTAAAAGGAACAATGACACTGAAAATACTGCAACTCGCCACTAGTCAGCACGACTAGGACTACACAACAAGCAGAATATAGACTATGCATGTCACAAGCCTCATGCGGTGAGTTGTGACCATTCCCATCTTCGGTCACAATAGTGTCGTTATCTTTCATTACCTCCCCTTAAATCGAAATGTAGACTTACATTCAGCCGTAACACTCCTTCGCCCTATTTAAGGAAAATTGTTTAATTATTACGACCAAATGTATTTATAATGCATGACTTTTATATATTATTATTTTCTTTTTAATAATAAAGGCACACTGATGTAATCCAGTTTCTTACTATTACGTTTTTGATACTTTTTCAATGCCATCAGTGTATCCATTGATAAAATCAATGCACACATACACATGCACACACACACACACACACACACACACACACAAACACACACACACACACACACACACGCACACACACACACACAAACACCTTTGTAAGCTCATATGTGATTACGGAGAAAGAAAGAAAGACATGCACAAGTATTGTACACAACACACACACACACACACACACACACACACACACACACACACACACACAGACACACACATACATACACACACACACTATGATTAGAGAGAGAAAATGCACACGTATTCACGCACAAATATGCACAAAGTCACATACACACTCATTATGATTACAAAGAGAAAAAGAGACATACACACGCATTCGCACACACACACATACCGTAGAGTCATACACACACACACACGTACCAAGGAGTCATACACATACACAATATGATTACAATAAGAGAGAGAGAGAGAGAGAGAGAGAGAGAGAGAGAGAGAGAGAGAGAGAGAGAAAGAGAGAGAGAGAGAGATGCACACGCATTCACATACAAGCAAATTGTGTTGGCAAATGAGAAAATTAATTTATTTGTTTTGCGTCATGTAACACTGCTTCTGGCTCTCGTGTACACCTCAAGGACTAAAACCTGAAAAGCCTCTAAGAGAGAGCTGTAAACACGATCCAACCAATCTTCGGCAGTCTTTGTGGTCACGTGATAGAGCTGAACTGCGATTTCACTATACGCAAAATACTTACACACATAACAACATACGCAGTCTTGCACATACATCCATACGTAAATATATGTTAAACACACACACACACACACACACACACACATATATAAATGTACACACATTCACACACAAATGCCCACACGCACAGACACACACGAGGCCATTAGTCGCTTTCATTTTCATTCAAACGTTCCACTCCAACAGTATTGTCAGTCGTTAAGTGAATTCATTATTTTAATTTTATCCGTCATGTTTCCAAGAGAAAAAAAATGTATAAATTTATGCTGTTCTTGTTTCGTTTGTACTTTGAGACGAATATAATTTAAATAAATGCACTAATTCCCACTGCTTTTTGTTGTGCATCAGTCTTTCGTCCCTTTGTTATAGTTTGAACGGTAGTAGTAACGTCCCCTGTCTGTGTATGAAAAAGGTCACGAACTGTAATGACATCAGCGACTGCGTGCTGTGTGAGCATTGAGTGATTGTTGTAAAGTTTGTAATAAGACATCAGATCATGTTCTGTTTCCATCTGTGTGTATTTATTTTCATTTCTTTCTTACAAAACAGCGAAAACAGCTACGTTATGTTCATTTACTTGTTAATTTACATATTGTTATATTTTCAATGATATAATGGTAAGTGTGACACCTGTGGGCACCCCTCACTCGTTTTGATTATTATTTATTAATTAATAACACATAACTAATTACAAGTGATCGAGAATCTTAATTTATAGTTATTACTAATTATCGCCAATGACCAACATGTCTCTCATTTGGCGGATTATAAAGGTGTCGTAAAACTCTTTACACAATAATAAAAATTACGTTTTACTGTCGCATAATGTTTTGCAGGAGAAACTTCTTACTAAAGGAGAGACATAAAAATCCATCCACAGCTATTACACCAACATAAGGTTATAATATATGCTCAAGAAGGTTAATAAATTTAACAATAAATTTATTAAATCAACAATCAAATTTACAGCATTTAATCTAAAGAGCATTGACATTTACTTCTCTTCACAACAATGTTTGATTAAATGTTAGGAACTCGTTCAGTTATCCTAGCATAGACAACAGCAGTCAAATTAACATATATATATATATAATCAAGTCCATAGATAATTTTCATCATAGAAACGAGAGTGGAGTTTCAGAGAGATAATTATAGTCAATGATGGCAGCTGTCGCTGGCACATGTTCACCATCACATATTGCAACAAGTCACTTACTTTCTTATTAGTTGATGGTCCAATGTACCCCTTCTCGGCACATTACACAACTGTTCAAGAGTCCTCGATGCGCTCACAAAATCCACCAAGGAGAATCTTTGTGTGCTCAACCTAATCACACCACGAGGAATGTTCAAAAATCCGAGGAATGTTCAAAAATCTTCGTGAGTTCTTGAGACCAAACTCAAGCCTCAATTTACGTCATATTGGCTCTCAGACAGGATGCACAACAATCAACCTACAACAACATGTTTACTTATAAGTCTGATGACGATGTTGGACACACACCAATATGATCCGGTAGAGTACAGTAGTCACTGCAGTCTGAAGTGGATATAACTATTATAAGGTTACAAAATATCAAAAGCATCAAAAAATGATCCACTCTGCAAAATTCAAATCAAGATCAGTGCTAAATTTCATGCATATATCATCTCTAAACTCCTTTCTCTCTTCCACACATTCTCAACCTGCAAATCCTGCAATAATGTTCATTAGCCCTAAACACAGGCAGCATAAGATATAGCATCGAGCTAAATTCATAATTATAATGTACAGTGAAATCTAATTAGTGACCATAGTAATAATGGTTCAGTTACATAAAACATTCTCATTCTCATCTCTACTAATTGCTTGGTGTATCTGTTTCAAGAAATATATTAACGGTTTTTAAAAATAAAAGTTTCTGAAAGACTGTTTAGTTTATAGTGATGGTTGTTTAATATCTTTGATACAAACAAGGTGTACACTTGAGTAGGAGAAGAAGGAAACAAACAAAATAATAATGATATGCGTATGCTTTTACACAGTCACGAGTGAGTGAGTGAGTGAGTGAGTGAGTGAGTGAGCGAGCGAGTGAGAATCTGTGTGACTAAAAAGGGTGTGTAAGAATTTGTGTACTGAAAGTGCGTGTGAGTGCGTACGTATGGTTGAATAGAAAGGCCGTAAGAACGAAGGGGGGAATTTGTCTGCTTTTGCCGTGAAATCCAACGATGGTGGGTCGTGATGTGACAGTACAGGATTGTCAGGTGACACTTCTCGAGTTGATTAAGGCTGATACAATTTCACTTTACGTCATAGAGCAAATGCAGTCGCTAGGCTTAGAGACGAACTCCCAGAGTTCGAGTGGTCCAAGAAGGCTTCCGCTGGCCAGCTTAAGCCGGCTGTGTCGACTCTAAGTATTCTGCCTTGTGCCCAATGACGATGAATCTATATTCTAGCAACAGTCCAAAGGGGAGGAATTTCCTATACATTCGACGCTGTGCTAGAATCAGCAAATCGAACTTCGTTACAGAATGGGATTACTTATCATATATCGGCATAGTGAATGCGGTCTTGTCTTCACTTCGAACTGAAATAGCTGTGTGATCTACCACCTGGGAGACAACTCTGACATTTCCAAACTAATCCGGGCTTCCAATAGCGAGTACTATCTGGACAAATATCTGTTCCTGAGCGGATATCAGCTATTGCAGAATCAATTACACACATACACACACACACACACACTCACACACACACACACACACACACACACTCACACACACACACACACACACTCACACACACATACACACACACACACGTACGCACACACAAATAAAATACAAAGTAGCCGCGTTAATGCATCAGATATTATAGGCATCTGGGTTACGCTTATGTTCTACTTACACAATGCACATCAATGAGAGAGAGAGAGGTACAGACAGGTGGGCGGACGGAGAGAGAGAGAGAGAGAGAGAGAGAGAGAGAGAGAGAGAGAGAGAGAGAGAGAGAAAGAGGTAGATAAATAGACAGGCGGACGGACGGAAGGACGGACGAACGAATGGATGGATGGATGGAGAGAGAGAGAGAGAGAGGTAGATAGATAGACAGACAGACACACAGAGACAGATAGATAGATAGATAGATAGATAGATAGATAGATAGATAGATAGATAGATAGATAGATAGATAGATAGATAGATAGATAGATAGATAGATAGATAGATAGATTGATAAATAGAAAGATAGATATGTAACGGTATTCCCATGATTATATTATCCACATGCATATATCACAGTAATTAATTGCACCATTATGACTTTTGTATGTCACAGTCTGCCAACGTTACCGTTTTTGGAGACGCCAGTCCTGAGTAAGACGTCACTTTATACTGAGGGCAAGATAAACCCTTACATTGGGGGCAAGTGAAGCTCTTATTTGAGGGCGTGGTAAATTCTTATAATGTTGGCACACTAAACACATATACTGAAGGATAATATTATAATGTGAACAAACTAAACAGAAGGTAAGGGAAAGCTTATCAAGAGAGCCATGTAAAACCGTGTTTTGAGGGAAAGATAAACCTATATATTAAGGCTATGTAAATGTTTAGTTGAGCAAAGGGCAAGATTGCTTCCGAATCACCAAAGGTTCTATTTCCCAAACACTGATTTATTTCATGTAAAGAGCAAATTTTACAATGCCCTGCACTCCACATCCGCATTGAGACCACGTCACTAATTTCTCTACGTCTCTGTAAACTGCAAAAAATGTAATTTACTAAGGATCGACCAAAGCTACATAAAGGGCCCGCTGTTTATACGTAATACTTCACCGGTTGTAGATAATGGGCTATTATAATGACCTTTAATGGGCCCTCTGTTTATAAATAAAATTTCACCTGTGGTAGACATTGGGCTGTTATAATGGCTTTTAATGGGCCCTCTGTTTATAAATAACACTTCACCTGTGGTAGACATTGGGCTGTTACCAAGGCTAATGGATTCTCTGTTTATAAATAACACTTCACCTGTGGTAGACATTGGGCTGTTACCTTAGCTTTTATTGAACTGATTAGCAATCGAATAATAACAAACACTGCAATGATATATTTGGATATGATTTTCTTTCTCTTAAAAATGTATCAAGGGGTGTACATTTAATTCTTATGGAGGCAATTTTGCCTAGAATTATAGATCCTTTTCTGTGCAGCCATCTTTTGCTGGAAACAACAGCGTTTCCTTGCCAGAATGGCGGCGACCCGCGCCCGGCCAGTACATTTAACAATGTCACAATATCAGTTCGATACGAACAAAACAGTTTCCTGAGAAAGATGGCACTTAAATTTAATATTTCTTGTTAAAAATTCACTTTTCTCCAAAATAACGGAAGTGACTGAGCCGGTGAGTTGCCATCACTGATAATTCCGCGGATATTATTTTTATTCTTTCATCTTTCATTCAGCTATGGCCTACTTGATTTTTTTCTTTAAACAAATAATTAATTTAAGAAATGTCAAAAACACTTATAAGGCGTTTTGGGAGTGGGGTGGGGGTATAAATATATATTATAGAAATTAAAGGTGCTTGTGCTTACCAAATTAGGTCACGTCTTTAAAATCCTATTCAAATGGATTGCTTTCCAAAAAGCCAAATTTCACTGGAAAGTGTCCTCTTATCAGAATTAACATGAAAATTAGATGATTCGTCTTTCGAATCATTTTATCAACATATCTTCCTACTTTCCAAATAGAAACAGGGGCGAGAATTGCGTACTATACACCATCCTGTCCTTTCTTGAAATTGTTTTCAAATATAAATTATCTTTGACTGCAGATGGTGTCATATTTTAAATCTGATTTGACGGTAAACCAGCAGGGTGGCTAGCTACAGATCGGAATCCATCAAAGAAATTTCAGAAAGAAAAATGTCTGTCACAGCTTGGCTGGATGGCTGGAAAGAAAGACACCCATCTGCTCAGTGAAAAGAAGAAACAACCATTTAGATTTCGACAGTTTTCTTACGACATACTAGACTGATCTCTATAGCCCGTCTACATACATAGATATCAGTGTGGTCATCACATGGAGCTAAGGCAGGCAGTCTAATTATAGATTTACCTCAGTAACAGTTAACGCTCGGCTAAGTACGTCTCACTCTGTCTCAAAACTGCTTTTTGGTAGATCGGCGAATGGGTCAAAAACACTTAATACTGTTGAAGCCGCAGACAGATGTAAGGCCCATCAAGTGAAAAAATAAGATGGCGGAAATTATTACAATTATTACAATTATTACAAGTTTAACTGTTATTTAGCATGTTCAATCGCTCGCTCAACTACATTTGCAGGAGCTATTCAATATATGGCCTACTTTGCTGCTTACAGTTATTGAAAATAATTAGATAAAAAAAGATACGACTTTTGTTAAATTAGTTTAAGCAATATTTATATGTAATAAAATGTGCCAGATAGAATTTGTACTAATTATTTTGGAACTGTTGCCATACAATATTACAACAATGAACATTAGTAGCTGGTTGGGAAAATATTTACAGTTCCTAGTTGAAAGCAAAGATGTGAAAATTGAATTTTTGTTTAATTTTTATTAAAAAATTAAGTTTCTATTAACATATTTATAAAATAAAACAGAAAATCCTACCTATCTATCTATTTACCCATCTATCTTTCTATCTCTCTATCTATCTATCTTTCTATCTCTCTATCTATCTATCTTTCTATCTATTTATCTATCTATCTATCTATCTTTCTTTCTTTCTATCTATTTATCTATCTATTTATCTATTTATCTATCTATTTATCTATCTATCTTTCTATCTATCTATCTATCTATCTATTTTTCTCTGGCTTTGTTTATCATTTATCCTCTTCCTCTCTATCATCATACTGAGACACTTTGCTTTTGTAAAATCAATTTATTAGTCTATCTGCTCTCTTTCTCTATACTTAAAATGTCACAATCCTTCCCTGTAAGTCGACCCCTGTAAACATCGCCCAGTCTAGTCTCCAAGCCATGCCCCTCTGCAACATATTTTTTTTCTAGACTGAAACCCATTTACGTCATGTTCTTAAGTGTAATTGTATCAACGAATTAAATATGTCTAGACTTTAGGCAGACATCAATGTAGTTGTGATAGGTGATATACTGTTGCGAACGTGCTAACGTCGTACAGAATGTAACGCCCACACTTGAAATGGATTTTCTGCCTGACCATATTGAAAGCAGTAATGGAACCTCTCTTCCCTTTTCGCACACTCTTCTAGGAATCATGTAGATTGCTCTCTATAATTCAGTGTCCTTGTGTATGTCTCTTCTAAGTGCATGCGTACGAGATGTCTCTAAATTCGATTATGTAGTACTCTTCATTTGTATCCTTTTACTGGGCTCCACACCCACCACTACCACTACCACGACCACCACTGCCACCTCCTCCACCACCATCACCTCCAACACCACTTCATGAACACAAACAAAGCTCCTTATGAATGCAGAATTGAGAGGCGTTTTTCAACAACAGCAAAATTAGGTTATTCAGCAAATTCCAAAAATATACATTATCCAAAAGTAATAACGTCACTCTATACGTATATCAGAACTCAACACAATCAATGCTTTAGTAAAATATGTCAAACATTCATATTTTAAAAACCCACAACCACCATGTTGTTTGTATAATGTAAACCACGATAAAGGATAAGAAACAGCTCAATGAATGTACTTAATCTAATAATCCAATATTAACTACCTACCACTAACAGTCTTTATTCAAACTATTTTTAAATTGTTTGTTGATCTACGCAAGG